>CM065926.1:2347500-2852500 GCA_033439105.1 Magallana nippona | reverse complement strand
CGAATGGGATGCCAACAATGTTGGTGTTCGCAAAATTAAGATTATTTTTTCGTTCATTTATGAAATGGAAAGCGTTAATCCTTCAGATTGCTTTTAAACCAAAAACCGACAAAAATTTGCATTAATTTTCTCTCATGTAAAGACAAACTAATCTCGTTTTTTTTTCGCCCACTAAGAGTCAGATCGGCTGATGATCAGCCCATAGTTAGCTGGGGGCAGCCATAGTTGGGCTCAAATCAGATATCATAGTGAGTGACCTTGAGGGACTCTATGGGGAAAACACATTAAATTTATAGATAATGAAATTCTCAGCAACAGCTTTATATAGTAGAATACACACAGTTCTGATATATGATTTTATAACAAACACTTAGAAATTTGCTGAATGATTTAAATTCAAATTGTACCTCATTTTCCTTGATCCGATCAAGAGTGGTATTTGCTGACACTTTTTTGATATTTTTTTCTTCAAATAGAATGATTGTCCCATTGTTCAGCATTGACATCTAAAAGATTAATAAGAAATTGTACAATGAATATACTCAGATCACAATGTGTTACCATATATTGTTGTCGTATTGCGAATTATTGTGAGTGATAAAAACATTAAATCAATTAAATGTTAATGTATTTGACATAGAGTCAACAATACAGTACATTGATATAGCCAATTACATTTTTAGGAATATATTTTCAATTTTATCAAGAAAAAAAATTGGAAAATCATATGTTGATCTGCGATGTATTGCAAGCATGTAAACTGAAAAGATAACATAAAAAAAACATATCTAAAATGATGAGATTATCTGTAATATTTAACATAAAGATTGTACAAGTATATAAATATGCATGCTAACATATTTAAGTTTATGTTTCAAAACACATTCGTTATTTCAAGATTAGTGCCAATAACCTAAGGTTTGAATTTTTTATAATTTCATTTTTCATTTACAACGAATAAATTTCAAATTAAAGGAAAAGATTAATTTACATTAAGAATTTGGAAAAAAATACTTTACCACTCCTGAATTTACTTTAATAGTTAATCAAAAGTCATAATATTAGTTATTAATATATCATAAATGTCTGCATTCATATTCTCTCAAGATCACGCGACGGGTATGTAGTTGGCTCAGAATTGTAGATTCATTGTATACTCAATACTTGCCAAGTTTCTGCCACACATCACACATATCATTATTTACATCTGTAATAAAATGCTGACGTGCAAAGATCAGAGAGAAAAAAAAATGGTATCATTGTAAATTTTTCACATGATAAAATCTAACATTTCTCTAATGATATTCACAACTACGTATGTTTTCATACAACCAATTACAATGCAGAGATAAAATATACATCAAAAGATTTGAATAAACAATAGCAAAAATGAATATGTATTATGTGAGGAATTTAATGTACTTATGATGGAGGACACCGACCGTGGTTCGTAAATCTCCGAGCTGTTTCTGAAGAATGCATAATAATAAACACCTCCGTTGCTGATCTATGTAGGTGGTTCGTCAATGGCGTCATACGATGGCCGCGTGGAATCTGTGGACAGAAAATGAAGAATTTTCAATCAAAACTGACTGACTGTGTGGTGTTTATTGGTGTTTTTAAGGAGTACATGACTTGTAGAAGCTATCTCTTTACGAACTTTTGAAGGACTCATTAAGTTTTTGTTTTGCACCTCCCCCCCTTAAAAAAATGAGAAACTGCAGAGGAAAAACAATCTAACACAAACCAAAGTTCATTCAAAATAAACAACAAAAGAAACAAAGAAAAAAAAATAAACAGCAAGGGAAAACAAGCGATTGTTTTATATAACGTATGAAAATAATGTTATTGTTGTTTAAGTTTTTAAGCTAAACATTTATTAGTATTTTAGAGGTGTGACGTAATAGTAATGGCAAAGTAGAATACTTAATTTTTGTTGTACTCATGATCTAATATTTTTTTCTTCCAATGCAAAACAGTGTGCATCTTTAATTTGAAAAAATCTAAATTGTATTGTCTACTTTACGTAAACGTTAGTGTTTTAAGTGAGTTTTTTTTTCGGTAATGAAGAAATCAAAGTATAATCGCTTGCAGAGATCAACTTTTCATCTCTCAAATACACCTATTCTGTCTTTTGGTTTAGGTTAAGATATTGTTAAAATTCACAAAAAATGCGCGTCAATCATTCTAGAGCCTAGTTTTAGCAAATTAATTGCAAAAAAGATGTAAACCACTTCACACGTATTCATCTGTTTCACTTCCACTTTTTACTTACACTTTCGCTGCATGGCGTATACTACTGTGCACATGTACACACACACGTGAATATCCGTGCACGTAAACCCTCGTACGTGCTGAAGTTAATTGGTTACTTTACTGTATTCAGCCAGAAACAGTCATTAAAGTCATATTTGAAGTATAAATGTACTATGATAATGTTATTTATTTAACTTTTATATTGAATATGGTTTTGGTCACTTACTCGGTACTTAAGATTTACACTTTCCATTTTTTGAAATGTCAGGAGACAAAAGAAAAGTATAAAGGTGTATGTAACTTGAGTCTACATTTAAATGTGCACATTATAACGATATATGCTTTTTTAAAATTTAAAAAGAAAACAAATCAATCATTCAAAATTGTTGCATTATATTAGTTGTCCAGACTGATATGTTACTAAAACTGGTTCATAAAGCTAAAAAAAATTCAACGTTGTCAGCTAAACACAATATAACAAGGAATAGTCCAAGTGCATGTAAGTTAAACCATATACGGTCTATGATTAGCATAAATTCCAAGTCTTGACATTTCATATCATAATTTATGAGAAACTTTTGTAGATATAATGCATCATATTAAGTTTATTCTATGAAAATAAAACAAGTTATATGCATGAAATATACGATTAAGACTATTTGTCTAGTTATTTGGTCCCAAATACTATAAATATACAGGAACATTTTATTTTTTTAAATCATCATCTCCAGCGACCTTCTGATTTTACAGTCACCGTGTCATATCAAACTTATTTTATATAAACAAAGTATTAAATCCTTCTTTTGTACTAAAATAGGTCCAATGACTTTGCAAAAAAGTGAGTTAAAATGGCAGCTTTTTGAGAAGAGTTATAGAATAACGTTGCACTTATAGAAAATTGAAAGCATACATTGGTTTTTAGAGATATACTCAGAAACTAGGTAAAGTTATCAAATAGTACGTTCTTGTAGACAGTTTATCACCGCTGAAATGACTTCCATACAACGTTCTAATCTTTATTCAACACCATTGCAAAAAGGTTAAACAAACTATCCGATCAATATATCAATCTAAGAGTTATTTCGACCTAGAAAACCGTTAGCGAATGTCTTTCATTTGTATATGGTCTTTACGTAGAAAATGCCGGAGTCGAAACAACATCATACATCATTTAAATATATGTATATCCAAATTCCTTTCGATGAACTTGCACATCTACCAATTATTAATATTGCATAGATATGCATCCTGAAGTTGTCTATTCGAAGCCCATCACCATGATGTCAGTAGTGAGAACACACGGTTCATTGATAATACATAATGAGTTAGATTTCGTCAACATTGCTCAAAACTTGGGGTTCTTGACCTTATCAAATTGCCTAATGCAAGTTATTCTATAAATAACATTTTATGTGGGTTTTTTAAAAAATATTTTATAAGTTATATGCTCTTTATGTTTTTTGGTCAAAAACATATTGTTAGTACCCAATTTTCGCTTCAAAACGCCAATTTCATAAACGAAGCTTTGATCATCATCATGACATGTGGTGATAACGAACAGTGTTCAAATTCAAAAGTCCAAAGGAAAATTACAAAACAGGAGGAGAGCAAACACGGACCTCTTAAAAAATAGAGGTAGGATCAGGTGCCATGGAGGAGTGAGCATCATCTGCTGACCGGTCACATCCGCCGTCTTCTCTTTGTCGTATTCGGGAAAAACGGAAAAGCCCGGAGACAATTAAGTGATTAATTATGGTCTAACAATTAGTATGAAAAAAACGTCAGTCAGCATGTAACCCAATGGAAGATTGTGTTTGCTGACAAGGTCGTTGTATCGACCATAGAACTTACGAAAAGATGACTTCAAACGGGACTGTTGATAGTCCTGTTCTATCAACTTGTTTGTCAGTAGCTTGACTCGCCTTAGAAACTGTTCATACGAAGAGCATGCCCTTGCGTATCGAATTAACTGAGAGACAAAAACACCATATGCAGGTGATGATGGTATATTGCTACATAAGTAAGGAAAGTTGACTATAGAAAAATTGAAGTCATCACGTTTATCATAAAGTTTTGTTAAGTTACTTTTTTATCTAAACAATTTTCTTTCTGTAATACTGTTTTGCATTTGAAACATAATATGCATGTAACATTTTGTTGAACACGTTGGAAACCTTTTTCATGCATGAAAACCGGTATTTCTATTATATACTCTAAACTCTTCTTCTAATTTAAAATGGTTTCGTTACCAAAGACAACAGTAACTTACAAAACTTGTATTTTATTTTTTTTAAAGAATTTATTTTTAGAACTTTTTAAAGCTTGGATTTCCAAGATTTCTGATAAATTGTCTCCATCAAAAACGAATCAGAAGATGTTATTGAATATGTAATAACTGAATTAGGATTATTCTGAGTGATAAAATATGAATAGTCCTAGGTACTTCTCAAAAGGACAGTTAAAAAAACTGAAATCGTTGAAATTGTTATTTTGCGTCCTTTGTTTTAAACACGACAATTTTTTTTTTACAACAAATTAAGCTTTACTGTCCTACAAGTATTTTTTTTCTTAAATCTAGAATCTTCCGCTATAATGTTGTTGTTTGTTTTGGAGGGGGGGGGGGGGGTTTACAAGGGATTTCTTTGCAAAATCAAGAAACAATTTCCACTCTGAACATTGTATGGTAAAATTAAAAAAGGGGATTATAATCATGCCTCTGATGTTCTGATTTCTCTTTACAGAGAAACAATCCTATCACGACACAGGAGATTGAAATATCTAAATATGTTTTGCTGAAACCGTATGAATTGACTCTGAGACTACATATATAGTGTATGTATGTGAAACTTTGAACATTTGAAAGCAGATATTCGGAATCATCAGGAACTAAATTTCAATGACAAGTTTGAAATTTGTTTGCGAAGATTTATTGAGAATAAAACACTATTTGGACTACAAACGTGATCATTCTGGGCATTTTCTGAAAAGGTTCTGGGCAAAACAATGTAAATAATGTGAGAATCTTTATTAATACGATGTAGTAGCGATGAAATAGTGTCATATTTAGAATGATAAACTATAGATTGTAGTTAAATTTTCGTGTTAAATATAACATTCCTGAGAACAAGTATATATATACAACTTAAAAATTATACAATATGATTAGATAACGGAAAGAAAATAAAAAAAAGTTGCGATATTCCCGACTTTAAAAAAACAATAACAATGAAGTAATTATCTTATATTTACAAACTCATAGCTGCCTCATATTTTGATATTATTTTATTCTGGGGTGAAAGTTGAAACAAGAAACAACTTACATATTCACATTTAAAAAGTAAAACTTTATTCAATACATTAAAAACAATGTTTGCAAGACTAGCTAAACGCCTCTCAGTACTCTTGGTACTTTGATTATGTTGTTGGTTATACTGTCGTTACAAGTAAACTCATTTCATACGTTTCTTTTTTTTTTTAATCCTAACAAGAATCAATCTTTAGATCCAAAGTTGAATAAATTCGATTGCCAGCGATGTCCTTCTGCTATAGGATTTAACGCATTAATAAATCAATAAGATTTACATCTTCAATCATATTTTTCTAGGAATAGGCTAATCTTGTTGTCAAATCTTTTCTCTTTGTATACATGCATAATAATTATAAAAATTGTAATTATGCCAAGATTTTTCCCCAGTTTCTTCATCTTCTTTATTTTTTTTTAAGTTATACACAGTTATACATTATGCGTTAATATCTTCGACAAACAATTGTTCATAACATCTGGTAGATACATATATTTACGTAAATTTCAAATTAAGAAAATAACCATAAAGTGGGCATAATCTTAATAGGTTTTCTGTTTGAATATCAATGTCAAGGTACAATTTGGAGCGCATGTAATAAATTTCTGTTTAATATGGATATGATAACATTTATCAAAAAGATCAATCTGTCATTCGAATAACAGCCTGGACAAAAACTGTAAATTATGATTTTATGACAAACGCAACTTGTTCTCGTGTATTCGAGAGTTTTTCCTTTTCTTGTTTAATTATTTTAAGAAAAATTATACTATATTGTTTCACATATCATATTTGGTTGAAAAGTTTCGCAACCCTTTTCTTGCATAAATACAGTTATTTCACTGGTTACTCTTGGCCCTTGTTAAAATATATAATAGTTTTGTTTCCAATGACAACTGCTACTTACGATATTTTAATTTTTTTCAAAAAATGTTAACTTCTTAAAGCTGAAAGTTTGCACGATTTCAGAAGAATTGTCTCTTTCAAAAGCGAAATAACATCATACAAGACATGAACAGAAGTATGTCTAAAAAACGGGAAAATCTACAAATTGTAATCATAAAAATTGTCAATTTTGCGACATTCTCAATAAATAACAATTATATTCTACAACCGCTTTTCTGTCTTAATTTCATTTTAATTATATGGAAACAGTCAAGTTTCAATGTTGCCTTGGACAATCAAAAAGGTTTTAATATAAAAATTGTTATATGATAAGATGCATAACCTACTTTATATGAACCATTTCAGATACGTCAAGTGTATGACGGGTCTCTCAAATTTGAAAACCGTCGAAACTCTTACTGGTGTCTACAACTTAAACAATCATTGGTTTTATACAATATTCATATACACAGTAAACCTGTTTACAACAAAAACAACTTGTGTTCCATTATATTTAAAACGTGTGTGGGATTGCTCTGTGGATTGCCCATAATGTATTTTTCTTTAAACAACTAATCGCCACACTGGAAACAAAACGAACAATTGCAAATAATAGCAGTAAGCTATACCATCTGCAAAGCTAAGAGAGAAATCTTCGTTCGCAAACATGGTTATTGAATTCTTTGATAAAGGACCACTAATGAAAAGTAGAACTCTATAGCCTACCAAAAAGGCAACCAAAGTCATAAAACTGAAAAATAAGCCAATCTTTCGATCAAATTTAGTTCCGAACACAATTAATGCTATCAATATCAAAACGAAAGCTGCCGAAAATTACGACTCCGGTCTCATGGAACCTTGATCGAAATAAGCCATAAAAGTGAGATGTAATGAGATTTATGTAAATGAATACCTATTTTTGTCATAAATCATAGGTATGAGAAAAGATATCACTTATTTTTTATTGCTTGATTAAAGGCCTTCCCTTCATCCAGTGCCAACCAAGTTATCCTTGCGCGCGCTTCAGTCATAACACGCGGGACAACCAATGATTTGAGTCGTCACAAAGAGACAATGTAAACCGGATTCTGTTACAATTAAAATGTCCAGATCCCAGACCTACGGGTTTGCTTCGCACAAGGTGCTGAGGAATCAAATGGAGGCTGAATTTTCTGAAATAAAAACGACAGAGTTGGATTGATTTATTTCCGAGTGCTGGTTACGTCGCCTTAATGCCAGGAGAATCTCATATCTTCCGCTGCTGTTCAGTATAACCTTACCAGTAATTATTTTCTGGAATTAAGTCCAAGAAAAATGGCATTGTCAGGATACTACAACATATGTTGAATTCTCGTTTCTTGCTTTGTTTTGCTTTTCAAACCCTTTCGTTATAAATATAGTGTATTTTTCTGTGTTTGATAGGATGCCAGCAATTAAATAATTTTACTCGTACTAAAACAGATAGTAAGTATGACTATAATTCCGTTTTTACAGAAAATGCACTTAATAAACACATACAAAATACAAAAAACTATTTGAAATATCATGTCTTTAAAAAAATATGTTAATAATTTATGTAGTTGGCGTTTGTCTGAGGCATAACTGTGATATAGTTTTCTTGCATACATAAACTTTGGACATTGCACATTTAGCATAGAAGTTCTAAAGTTAATTCCAATCAGTGTTGAGCAACACTTGATGGCAGGTCTATAAATGACATTTCGCCTAATTAGTCCTTTTTTCGTATCGTTACCTCTCATTGTATTCAAGTCATTCAATTAACAACGATTCACGCGATATTTTTCTGTTTTTATTGACTTTTTTATACTAGTTTTGCAATTAAGTTATTATAGTGAGCATTAAAAGACTATCAAATGCAACACCGAGGTATAATAAAATCAGTTGATCAAGCAAATCCAGGGTGAGTCGGCAGTTTCAGTCCGTGTTTACTCTAAAAAGACTTAAGCACATCACATAAGATGGGAACTTCTGATTACATCTTGTTTAGCTCCCATTACATTTTTCCTATTTTAATAAATTCACTTAAAAGTGCCATTATAGCAATAAACTGTAAATTTTTTAGCATCATGGCTCCGGATGAAACATGAGCAGTCCAATTAAAAATTCAGACCATTCATATTAACCTTTGTATTCCGGGGAAGACCTCGATCATAGATTGACAATCGTGGTTTAGGTTTTATTGCAGGTATAGCTTTTCTGTTCTATGGCCCATCATCTGAGAGATTGTTGAATCACATTGAATCCCCCTGCTAATGACACAGTGGAACAACCCGTGACGATGTTTTTCCTATGTACCATCCCCATGCTTAATGATCTCACGCGGAAGAATTATATATTTTTTATGTTTTAACCAGAAACATGATATCCTAGATAGATGAATGACAACATTCTTCGATAATGACTGGGATATCCCATAGAAACATTTGTTAACTTATGGGTCAAATGTACTGCTTTCATAGCCAGAACAGCATTACCAAAATGGATGAAAGATCAAACGCTGAACAAAGGTTCCAAAGCGTTAAACATGTAATTATTTTATTCTGATCATGTAAGGTAAGGGTGCCAACTCTATAACGACTTCACCCCTATATAGACAACAGATAGGCCTCATCATCTTGTATACTGCCACCTCGAATCTCTTTATGGCATGCTTGGTTGATGGGCATAAATCGATAGAAAAGGGTTCTGTGTTTATAGAAACTCCTATACTTAAACTCAGAAGACAATTTGCATAGCAAGTATGCATATGCATTATTGTATTTTTTTTATATTTTGACAGAAAATGTTTTTCTTATGGAAATTAAGTAGAAAATTGTACTAGACTAAGTATTCATTTATATTATGTGAATGCATCCATACGTCTAATGTTAAATCTGAGACCAGTGTTAAGTTCTGAGCAACTATATTTGAAAAGAGCAATTATAATATTGGCATTATAGTTACAACTTTTTACAAGAAATCCTTAGCTATTTAGAAAAATAACAATTACGAAACATACTCGCAAGATCGGGCCTGCATTTCCGTTATATTTTACAAATAACGAGGCTGTTTTGATTCTGGAACAACTATCCGGAGATTTATACTCCAACATGCTGGTATCTTTATTTTATAATAAATAACCAATCCATCATTTGCTCTTGTCCTTGATGTTTTCCCTTAACAATTTTAATTATGGTCTGTAACATACCTAATGACCATACTTTCATTAATTGTAAGGTTGGAAGACGCTATGTCGGTGGTTTGTGTGGTAAATTTGTGTGAACATGTATTCTGTCATCAATTATTTTTGAAATTTTAGGTTTTTTATGATTAAAAACATATGCAAGGTATTTTGTATGGTAATCACAGTATTGTATTTGATCACAATTATATGAAATGTTAAGATGAACCGTACTGTTTCTGTATTTAACCATTAACTTTTGACATGATTTATCTGTTTTTATGTGTTTAACTTGCGTAAAACAAAAGATAACGCAATATGTTTTATGATTTATGAAAAGTTTATATGATTAAGCTGTACAATGTACTTGAGATCTCTAACATTAGAAAATATGATAAGCATTTGCTACTAAAACTTTAAGCTCAAAAAACGCAAATTTATCTACTGTTTATACACAGCAATTCCCATATCATCAGCTAAATTCTAATGATATGGTAATGGAATTGTAAACTTTGAACTAGGGCTTAAGTATTCTGCTTAATAGTCATCACCCATATAATTATCTATATCACCATATATTTGTGTAGAAGAGATTATATTTATAACCCCCATAGTAGATGTACATTTAAAATGAGTGAGTGAGTGAAAGTTTATGTTTCTCTTTATTTGTAAACCTTCTATACTTGTAATAGAAATAAAGCATTAAAAAATATAAGATTTATGTATTATTCATGTATTTTTACTTCAAAAATAGTTTCAATCATAATTGATTAAATTCAGTAATTTTAAAATGATTATTGTATATCAAAGATTTAAAATTAATTCATTAATCGGGTGAGGAGTCCCTAAAAGACGATCTTCGAAAGTTGTTAAAAAAGTTATTTGATTTCCTATTCGATATATCATTCAAAATGCAAAAAAAAATAAAATAAAATCTTAGAAATCCTTATGTATACTCAGTCTTATAACATGAACCATAGTCTATTTTACTTTGTTTTGTAATAACAAGTCGCAGAATTTAAAACATAACCCACTTTTTAAATAGTTCCTTTGCATATATACCTTTATTTGATATATTTTATTTGTTTATATAGTGGATGTTAAGATGATATATATAAAGATAAAATCAGTATAATTAAATAATTCATCAAATTTTGTGTAAAAACAAAATGATATTCCAAAACAAAACGATATTAGAAGTTTGCAAAACCAATAACTCTAAAATTAATACTGTTTGGATATATCTTATATTGAAAATACTGTGTTATTTAATTTTGTAAATGAATTTATTGTAAAAACTAAGAGATTCCAACAAAATTTTAATAACGACATGTCACTATCGGATTTCACAATCATTATTCTAATACAAAATTAATATCAGTCATACTTGCCCCTTATAATGTCAAAACGCTGCACTTATATGCTTTTTTTATTTCAAATTATTTACAATCCTGTATTAAAATAATGCTGTATCAAAAAGATGCGCTTATATTTACATTAACATTGTATTTTACCTTGTATCTTATGGAGAATGATTATATAGTCTATGTCTGCAGTCTAAAGCAATTATATTTTGTGCTTAAAATATAATATGTCCATTTCAAATATGTGAAGACATCACATTTAAATAATTATATTCAAAGTTGGTGAATTTAGCAATCTGCTTGTGTTGTGTTTGTAGATTTTAGGACTTGCAAGCAATAATTAAATGACAAAGGTATGAAAGTGACGGAGACTCTGGGAGTATGCATTTAGCAAAACCTAATTATAGCTCATTTTGTTTTCATGAAAATAATCATAAGTGTTCAAGACCCCGTGCGCTCTCATATTGTTTTGTTTTGTTTTGTTTTTTTTTTTGCTTGGACTTTACCTTTAGACGTACTGTGACTTGAGGCCATGTAGATATACACTTCGTGGTTTATTTTTTTGGTGAATTTGTGCATTTGTTGGTAACATGATAAAGGGATTATTAAAAAGCCTAATAAACACGGGTACATTATTTTATTGTATTTTTGATTTCATCAAAAGTATCAATAATTGTTGTATGGTGTAACAAAATGAATTGCAGTAGTTCAGTACTAGTAATGAGTTTCATTCATATTTTCAAACTGGTCGTAAGATTTAATCATGATACAGACTTAAAGGTTCTTTATATTTATCTTTTCCTTTTAATACACAGTAAAATTCTTTGAAGATTTTTAGAATACATGAATCACTAAATAAATCAATTTGTAAAGAAAGTTATCTCAAATCAATTTATATGTAGTTTTTATTTTTTTATCTACTGGTATATATCAAAGCAAAAATATTATATGTGTGTTTGCTTTAAAAAATTAATTGAAAAATCAAATGTTAACAACCACATATATGTTAATTAAATCAGATTGTGCTCATAAAGCGACAAGTTTAAGACAAGAAAACGCCATGTGTTGTATCCATGGTGTTATCAAATATTTTCGTTGCCATGAACAATCTGTATGTGATAATATTGGGAATTTATTCGTATTTATCCATCTCTATATACAGCATCAAGATTTTAATAGCTGAAATTTTCAAATATATTGCAATTTATAATTTCATTGTTTAAGAATGTTCAAAAGTTCAATAAAAATATGCCTTGCAGAAGGCGCTTTACGTAACAATATCTGATTCCATTCTTTTTCTATTTTAAATTATTAAATTTATCTGCGATATTTAAATTCAAAATCATTTTTTTACAATATAATATTTCATTTTTCATTTAAATCGTTCCTAATTTCAGTTTTCTTGCAAAAGCAATATAGCAACATTTTGAAGATCGCCTAATTGACGTGAAAGTATATAGACTTTCACTTCCGGTCTAGTGTTCCGATGACAGGACCGTAATACCGCGTCGCAGGTTCGAATCCCAAAGCAACACAGAGGACCTGTATTATTGATTTTCAACATGGTTACAGTTTGAACAGCATGTACAAAATAAAACCATTTATTTCTATATGTTATATAATTATATATTCATGAGTATTCTGGAGCTATATTTGTTATTCAATATATGTTTGAAGGCATCGATTTTTTTTCTATTTATATACATTACAGCAAACTAAACATAATATTTTGTTCAATTAAAAATTAAGGGGAATTAACTCAATTTATCAGAAATACTGCTCTGATCGAATGACAATTTTTATCAAATATAATTTTGACAAATGAATTTGAATAATTTTCAGAAGATTGCCCATATATTGGCATGGGTTGCAACTCTTATCAGTTGGGCAATATTTGTATCAATAATTCAATCTTAGGTGATCTGTATCCTTTGTTTTTATTCACTAATGAATTATAATTAAAAGAAAATCATTATCGTCAGAAATAAATACATCTTCATACCTTGTGTGATCACCGAGGGAGAAATTCAAACCTTTTAAAATTTGTTTATATTTTTCTCTATTTATTCGTTCAATTAACTTGGTTTTAAATTTTACCAGTATTTTAGCTAATGGTAGCAATAAAATATCTCTTTTTCAAAAGCTTTACAGTGTTCTAAGGCAATATACGAATAAGAAGTAAACTAAATAATGTTCCGTGTACCGCAAAACATTTGATGTGTGATATTTGTTTTTCTTTGGCTTTACTTTTTAAGTCGGTTTGAAGTCCTGCATGATATTTCCAATCAACCACGACATTATTTTCAACAAAAATAATAAAATTGAAAATAAAAATTTTAGTTTTAAATATCAAACCACTGCAGAATCTTAATAATGGAAATGGCACTTTCTCAATCTGGGGGAAAGATGTGGGATATTGCGACTTTGTTCGAGACCACCGACAGATCAAGAGTGCCCTTTTATCAAAATCGGGCTAAGAAGCGTTAAGCAACATGAGCAAATTCCCTAAAACACGATTGGGACTCGATTTTGACATTTAAAAAGGGTCATAAATGCATCAGGAAGGAGGGGAAGTTGTGTAATAGCGTGTTACAGAACAAAAATCCCATCTCCCTGTGTCGCTAGCTTCCATTTAGCGGAATACATGAGAAGTCAATCAGTCACACTTTTACCAGACATAAAACCCCACCATCCTCCCTCCCCTGGCAATCAGTGGCAGGGTTTTCCCGATTTTCTCCCATTTATTCCGCCTGACGGTCATAAACCGGACTTTGTAATGAGGTCGAAGCTGGATTCGGCACTCTTCCAAGGCTTCGTTCACACAGAATTTAATATCTTCGTCGAAAGGTTTCCTTCTGGCCAGCACCTCCTTGTAATCTAATTCAATTGTAATACAAAGATATATTCCTTGTTTAATAAATGTGAGAGAATCGATTAGATTTTGTTTTACGTAAGTGTTAGTAAAGATCTAAAGTATGACATAACAATTTCGAACTAAATGTTTTTAAGAATGAAATAAAAGAACTACAGGTGCAAAGGTGTAGAGAGCCCGTGTTTGAGACGTTTGTGTCCATTGTCCAAGTCATTTATACTGCAATAAAATATAAAACATCCCATGTCCCTGTTGGTCAGGTGATGGTATACACACGTGCAGTGGTCTCTTTAGGTATTGACATTGGTCGTAACAATAATGTACGGTGGCAACCAGGTGATAATTAGTACAGGTGTTATGATTAATTCTTCATTCAACTGACAGAAAGAAAAATGTGGAAAAGGACGTCGTAATAAAATGTGCACCTTAACCATTTACACACAGTGTAGATATTATGAATGAATACCTTTTTAAAGTAGAAATTCCCGTACATGCTATTGTTTGGACATGCACTTGTGTTTAGTATTAATGGAGGAGTGGTTTTGCTGTGAAATAATGCATATTAAGATTGGCTCTCTACACAGTTCAAACATGTGTTATGTGTAAACAATCATCTATCCCAAAAATATTTGCATATTTCTCCTCCAATTTATAGATCACCTATGACGTATGTTCCATGCTGGGTTATTTTGAAGACTAAGGTATGCCAGTTTATCTAAAGTAAGATTTACAAGGTGTCAGACATTCAATCAACCTTTGAAATATGCATTTTGCAAGACAGGTGAATATTTGCAGAAAACGAATCCAGCTTATGATGCAATAGTTTGATCCAACTTGAACTGTAAATAAGTGAATTTCTTTGTCCTGCATTATATGTTCTCATCACTTCAAACGTGGAAGTCTTCGTCAAAGTTGTACAAAAACAGCCTCTCACTGATACCGATGCCTGTGTTTTGTAACTTTCGCTCTTTTTATTCGAGCTTTGGAAGGTTGGTCGGTATCTGATTTCGATCTTGGGCCATAAATGTGATGGAAGAAATCTCCCTGTCCTGACAATGATGTGACAGGGGAAGCTGAAAACTTCTCAGATTATCCCGGGATCTCAGTGAACAAAAACAACATCGGTTGTTTATTAGGGGGTTGCAACTGTCCATTTTTACTGGCAAAATGTCTATCTTGTTGGCATCGCTGTTGAATTCTATTCCCCCTTTTAACAAAAGAGGAAACAACTACAGCAAAATGGTAAGACAAAGAAAGATCTAACTCCTTCATAAGCGAAGTGTAAATTGGTTATGAGAGTTTCATCTGGGTTCAATTATTGACAGGGTACCTGCATTTCGTCTGAATGAAACTACACAGTAGAAATACAGCATGCAGGATTATATTTCGTTTGGATACATTTTTCTCTCAACATTCTTTCACAATTTAGTACATACAATGTTAATGACAAAAGAATACCCACGTGACTTGAAAATCAACATTTTGAAATTGAGGTCACAGAGACTAGTTAATTAGATAATAATATAGAGGATTTGATAAATTCCTAGTCCGAATGTCGGATGCTATTTCACCAGCAGGCAGATAGCCTATATTTAACGTGCAATAAACGGCTAATGGTCCGTACTTAGTTCTCCCAATGCTGTCCCGGGGTTAGTTTCTACTGTACGGCAGCCAACACCCGGAAACGTGAACAGATGATAGAGATAGACCAGACAAAACCTACAACGGCGAGTCCATGAAATCCGTGTAGTTCCTGGTCTCCCGACATTTTGTTATTGTTCAGTAATTTTTATTTTAATCTTTAATCTAAATGTTGATTAAACCAACACTTTTCAAACATTTAGAAACAAAATAATCAAAATCTGCATTGCATGAAATTTACATTATTCACATTACTTTTTTTTACAGTAATTAACTAGGATTTTTTTTTTAGGCTGAGATGTTTAGGTAAATAATTGATAGTTATGAAAAATATCATTGACAAATCAAAATTCTCCTTGTCAATGAAGTTTGACATTTAGTGTTGAAATGATGTTCAGTTAAATGATTAAAATTCTGAACAATCAAATGTTTTATTCCATCATAATATTTACAGTAGATTTGATAATTAACATGCATTGATACATCCTAACAATCTTGTGGGGATTTTTGTATTTGTTTAATAATTGTTTGCATCAAATATACAAAATCAGTAATGCATTTAATAAATTGAAAATGTATTGAAAAGTAATGGAATATTTTTCCATTATATATGCAAACAATCCAAACAAAGCAAATAAATAAATCTTAATGTAAGTTATTTTGAATTCCCATTGATCATTTAAAAAATAAAGTAATTAAATGGGAAAAAACAACAAATGTTATATTTAGTGATTGTTGAAACTGTGATAAGCTACTTATTCACATTTACAATCACAATAACATTCTAGAAAAAAAAACATTCTTAAACTGATAAAAAAAAACATAATGCAATAAATAGCAAAAGGTAAATTCTTTAATACAGCTATACACGCTGGCTGAATCACAAGGTCAATAATCAAGACAAAAACTCCCTCTAAAAATGACAGACCTGTTCGCCCCACCGGGCAACTCCTGGTTCCGTGCTGTCAGTCCCGATTGGTAAATATACCCTGTGAAACGAGAAGTTACCTGACTGAGGAAATTCAGACTTCTCCGATTTACAGGGTAAGGTTACATATCGAGATTCCAAAATACCGTTGCCTCCGTGGTGGTGGAAAATAAAGCAAAAAAAAGATAGAAAACAGTCAGTGGATCTCCTCATTCTGTAGAGTATTACACAAAACCGACCATAATTACATTGTATGCCCTTCTACCTGGACCCCGCCAAGAGAAATGTCGCCCAAACCTTGTCTACGAAGGTGGGAGAGTATAAAGCCCCGCGGCAGCGTATCGTTATCATTATCTGGCAATATAGACAATTTACAACCCAAAAGAGAATAAGTCTTTTTACTACAAGTTTACACACTAAAACAAATAATTACCTACACGCATGCTCCTTTAGGATATAAGAGTCGGAAAGACAAGTAAATTTTTATGGACCTAGGTCGTAAAACGCAAATGTACATACAGAATAGTCCAGATGTGTGATTCCTAACTTGGAAATTTATAGGATAAGGTGAGTAAAGGAACGTATCGTATAGGTAGACAAATTGCCTGGTCAATATCAAATCACACTAAAACACAGGCACAGATTGAACTGTGCATATTTTGGTCATAAGTACACATAAAAGCTCGGTTTGATGAACTTTTTAAGAGCGGCAATAAATAAAAATAAACTCTTTACAACGGGGGCGTGGATTGTTTGCCTGACAACGTCGACCAGGGAGGAGGTTACTACTGTAGACGCTGCAGGTGTAAATCAGGTGAGTCTAAATGGAAGGTGTCAGGTGTCGACGCTAGAATCCTCCCCACCGCCAGCGATTCCGCCTTCCTCGACATTTGGTTCCTGTTTGCGATCCCAACTTAACTTACGAGAGGACCACCATCGTTTTTTCTGTGTTTATACTGCTTAATATGCTAATATGTTCACGTATTGAATTTGTAAAGTGGTTAAATACAATTGTTATGTGAACTTTCTTCACAAAAAAAAAAATAATTCCGCGCCTATTTAGGCCCATATCCAATATCAAAAATAGTTGAAACAAGTTTGTCACCTACCTCTTATACAAATATCTAAAAACCACAATAATCCGTAAAATTATATATAATATCACATACATGATAAAACCAAATAAAGTCCCCAGAATTTCTGTGTATATAGAAGGAGAGAGAGAGGCAAAAATACAAGCTTTATTTGTGTTTGTGATGCCCACACACACACACATCTCCACGGTACGTATATACATCACAGGACCGCCCGAGGCGGCCGTAAAAACTATCATCACAGTCAACATGGCTTCTCCATGTGAGTTCTCTGGCGCAGACGAAGCCCGAGGCTATGTACCAGGTAATCAACGGAAAGGATCTGCGCTGAGGTATTCCGAATGGCGATTGAATGTATAACAATTTCAAGAATTGGTTATTTGTGTGACAAGTGAAAAAGTTTATTGCAGACATTCATTGTATAGAGGAAGTGGCTGGTGCAATTGATTTTAAATATCATGAATATGCATGAAAACACAGAAACATGTATATCTTATGCATATACAAGTAAGGTTAATAGAACACTGTCGGTTAGTGTAAAGGGGGGACTACATTTATGACGAAGATTTACATATCAGAAAAAATCTCTCCGAAGTCTGACAATTTTTACTTCCAGTGATCAGACATAAAAGCTCCATCAAACACTAAATTGCCGAGATTCACTATTGATGGGGGAAATAAAAACAGCTTCACGCAGCACAAAGATACAAGACAGGTTAGACCTAGACGTACTCTGATCGATCTCGGTCAGTCTGGGGGTGGGGGGGGGGGGGGGGTGAGGTATTTTCTTCCCCATTGCCTTCACTGTGTGCACTTGAATCATTTAAACGTGTATGTTGTGTGCTTGAGTTTCGCTTCGTTGTATACGTCTGTAATCAATGCATTGTGCATAGGTAAATTCCTATATAAGGAAAGGGCAAAGTAATTTACATCTGCCTGCAGTACAAGAAACAAAAACAAACAGTCGTTCTCGATGCATTGCAATTTATGTAAACGTTTTGCGAAAAATCGAATATAACAGTTGCATATTCATTCGTTGTTAAAATTTGCCCATGAAAAATATAATCCAACAGACGTTTCTTGTCTTTTGTCAAAGTTCGGCCTACATTTCGAAACTCTTTAATTATTGTATTATTCAGCTAGAAAAAACCTACTCAACCACTAAAAACAATCACATATTCATAAAAAAAACAATAAAAGGCTTTTATTGAAAAAAAAATCTAAGAAATAAACTTATTTTTCTTTTTATATACTTTGTTTATTTCAATTCAATTAAATTGGGCCGAGGTATTCTTATATTCTATATAAACAGGCAATATTGTCATATTCGATGAAGACATCACCATGTATATTTGCTTCCGTGCTGGTACCCACTCGGTGTGTATATTTAGGAGTACATGCAGTTAATTCTACAGGTGGAGAAGATCAAAAATGACATAGATACTAAGAATCACCAGACCATGTCGATACGCAACACTGCACCATTCATCATTTTTATTCAAAAGCATTTCAGTATTCTTAATGGCTTATCGATAATTTACATCGAAGAAATATCGTTGACAGCATGTACAAGAAACGTAAATATTTAGTTGTGTGATGCGTTTTTTAAACAAAGTAGCCTCTTCATACTCCTATTTATGCCATTGTTTCGCACCGCCACAATTAAATTGTTTGATTTAGAACAGTGCTGATGGAATAAATTTAGAAACTAATGAGAAATGCGCAAATTTGAGTTCCTTTTAATGAACATTTTATTGTGCAGGTTTATCAATGCGCAAATCCTAAAAGGAAATTTTCCCACACTTTTTTTTTTTCAGTGGCTATAGTATTGATTGTATTTGTGCCACTTCAGAAGTTACTGTTTTGTGCACATCTGCTGTTTTTCAAGCCCTTGATCAATACACAGGAATTGCATTAAATCAGCTCCCCAACCAGGGATTTGATACGTACTTTTTCTACCTCAAACAGTAGAGAAGTATCCAATGCGAGATTGTAGAACGATACGTGCTAAATAAGACACCAAAAACTATTTAGATATTACAGTATTCGAACTTTTTATTCAGGCTACCATTGTTGTCGATATTGATGTTTAATTTGAAATGAAATGTTTTAAAGTTTAAATTTCAGCATTCAGCAAGCTGTCACTGTCGGCAAAATTCTAGACCACCGCATTGTCTTTATTGGGTCATCTTACCATATTGATTTTAAGAATTCAAATGAAATAATGGGACAAATTAAAAAGTGTTATCGTTTATTTTTAAAAACCTTTGAATAAATGAACAGGTATTATTTTGTAGTGAAATACTCACATAAAGTCTCTGAGAGAGAGAGAGAGAGAGAGAGAGAGAGAGAGAGAGAGAGAGAGAGAGATCTGTAACAACATTTGTTTTTACACAAATATGTCCTGGATTGAATTTGAAACACACAGTAATGACTGGTTGATTCCAGTGACTGACGGCGTCCATATAAATGCCAAGGATACTCCAGCAATTACTGTCGATAAGGAAAGGGTATACTAGCAGGGTCAATTATTGTTATCACTACTGTCAGTATTATCCACATCTGAATGATTAATTGGATCAGGGGTTAATTGACGAAGCATGGTAATTGCAACTATACTTTTACTACTGTGTACCACTTTTAAAATCGAGTTCGGTTTTTCTTTCTCTGTTAAATTATACATATAGTAGCAACTAACTGAAACGAATAAAAGTTACAAGACCAACAGTGCGTAATATTAAAGATGGATTCGGTACTGTCACATTATACTAGTACAAGTCATGAAACCATCAGTGCATATTTCACCAATAAATTTTTAATTCGTAAAGTTTTACGTGAAGTTGTGGTTAGCCCGGTAGGCTGCGACACGGCTTTCTACTAAAATACTACCCAACTTTCACGAGCGTATATTGTATAACGTTTGTATTGTAACTGTTAATTGTAATGTAAAAGTTCTTAAACTCCATATGGTGAATTCAGGGGAAAGCTCAATTCGTTACACTCGCTCAAGTATACGCTGAATAAAAACTTCAAAACGAAACAAAGGTTCAGCAAGTTGTATTTAAGTTGGTGAAATAACGGTACATGGTATTCCAATGAAAACCGATTCTCGGAGTTCCGAGATAACAACTTAATAACGTGCGGAGAATACAGCACGGACAGTCCGATAA
Source organism: Magallana nippona (assembly GCA_033439105.1). Lineage (NCBI taxonomy): Eukaryota > Metazoa > Mollusca > Bivalvia > Ostreida > Ostreidae > Magallana > Magallana nippona. The sequence goes on along the minus strand of CM065926.1, from coordinate 2,831,807 downwards.
AATTCTGTACACAAAATCGACACTAACGTGCGGAAATCCAGCACAGTCCGATTTCATACACATCCACTAACGTGCTGGTTTCCAGAACAGTTAGCCCAACATAACACCCTATGCTAACATCCGGGGTTCTCAACCCTACTCTTCCAAATCTTAAACCATTCTCCCTTACATTTTTTTTGAAAGGCATTGCTCTTTTTCGATTACAAAGAGATGGTAATGACATGCCAGAAAAATAAACATTCACACATATAGCTGTTAAGATAATTTCGCACTTCTATTGTCCAACAATTATTTAATCTGCCTGGAAATTAAGTTAAAAAGATATCAAAGGCTAGTGTCAAGAGGATTAACATTTTTGTCACATGAAAGCATCTCCATGTGTTTGTTTGGTTTTTTTTCTACAAACCATATTGCGTAATTAATCTAACTGAGAGAAAATTCTTAAACTTAAGTTCTCATAGCAGTTTGTAAATTTTTAATCTATAACCTGTAACATTAAAAGTTTAAGATTGTTATAGATAAGTTTAGAAATCTTTGATTTTAAACTTTTAATGTAACACATATATTGTGATGATATTTACTAGTGAGGAGTACCTCTTTTCCGTAAAAAGCCAAACCCGGCACCGTTCAAATTGCATACTTTTATTCCATTCTAACCAATTAGTCTTACGCATGTTCTTACATCCCGGTAGTGACCTATAACACTTGTTATACATCATTGATTTCGGAGAGTGAATCTATAATTATTTTGAAGCAGACACAAGATATTTTTTATTATGTTAAAACAGTTTAATTGCGAAGGTCCAATGTGATAAACATGTCTTTATATTCACGTGACTTCCCAATATATTTGTTGACGCTAACAAATTAACTTTTATTATCGTGGAAGCTTTGTTTCAACTCTCTCTCTCTCTCTCTCTCTCTCTCTCTCTCTCTCTCTCTCTCTCTCTCTTAAAATTACTGCGAACACGATTTTAGGTTAAATCACATCATAACTACGAAACTTCGGCCTTGAGTTTTAAATTGAACCAGCATGTGAAATTGTTCCTGATTTTCTCTATCTTGTACTTTAATATAAATGAAAAACTCAGAATTTTAGTTTGAGGTCGCAAGAACTCGCAATCTCGATCTTGAGTTTGAGTCATTTTTGGCCTTGAGTTTTAAATTGAATTAGCACATAGTATCAATATTTCGATCTTGCATTTTGGGTTATACCATACTAAAGATCGGAATCTCCAATATTGAGCCTAAGTTTTTTTTTTACCCTTTTAGGAATTCGCAGACATGTTCATCAAGTTTTAGTTGAGTTTATATTCAGGCAATACAATGACACGGGTTAGATGGTCTGCAATCTCTGCAACCGTTAAAGCGTATATCCGGTTTCTTCGCGTGTTGCAAATTTTGCAAAAGATGCATCATATGTTTCAATATTTTTATGTGAGCCACTTTTTGGCAATATCAAAAGACTTTATTTGTATATTATCACCATTGTAATTTCTACTTGAGTTTTGTTTGCAATATTAAAATGATCGTGAAATGATGAAAATCGCAAAAGAACCGGATACAAGGGATATTTACGACTTAACATATTGTAAGTCAATATTTCCTGTTTAAATATTTCTTTAAATCAGTCATATCAAATGAATAAAGGTATGTAAAGTGAAATTTTTAAATATCATCGATAAGTCTATATCTTTATGCAATTTTCATCTGACACATCTCAAAAGTTTGTTACATATGCAATTGGCAAATATGGTTTTCGCCAGTATGACATTTTTATCTCTTTTTGAACAAATTTTCAGCTTTCAAATGTATCAGCACTTTAAAGAATAATTACTATATACCTTGATTTTAATCCAAACTTGAACTTTAAAATCAATCATTTTCACGTATAAGACTTTAGGGCGATCATGGTTAGATTATACCTGTATCTGTACTCTGCCTCCAGTTTTAGCGGACCTAAAAATCATTGAAGACACCAAGTTCTGAGGTGTAATGCTATTAAAATAGCAAACCATGTGATGAGACCATGTTTTTCGCGTGAATAACCAACTAGAACTGTTACGTAGTATATCTATTCATGAACTTAGGACTATTGGTCAATTGTTACACTCCTCATGAAATAGATCACAGAAAACAAATTCGTTATTCTTATTCGCCATTCCTTGAAAGCACGAAAACTTAATTGTAGACACCATGACATCTTGACACGAATCAACTGTTTCTAAAATCGATTATATGTAAATTTAGCTCTTTATCTTATATGTAGCAATGTTGATACTATCTAATTTGCATATCAATGAAAGATAATGGAAAATTTAAAATAAACTGAGCTAAGTAGAGCTCCTAACTTGATTCTATATATATAAAAAAAAACCCACACGTACGGGGGCGCCTTTTCTGCACACAGTGTTATAATGGATTGGACTCGTCTACTATTGGATTTTTTCTGGAATAAATGGACAAGTTAATCCTATTTTGATTTTTGGGAAAGTCACAAATCAGGTCGTTGGCTTAGTTACATGTACATAAATAACACGGATCGGTCTGTGGTTGTCATGACAACCGCTTGATTGGCAGCCCCCTGTGATACTGTCCTGTATATTATGTAACTGTTCAATTTTATGTCATTTTGCGCAAGCTAACCAAATTCTGGTTTCTGGGGATCTAGGTGTTTCCTCGCCCCGTGAGTTGTAAACAAATCAAATATTAGATAGAATTTGAATTATTAATTTTTACATTAATCAACTGTAGTTCGTTTGCACGCTCTTATAAAATGCAAAAACCTCAGCTGGTTGGCTTTTTGTTATCTTTGCAAGACAACTAAATACCAAACTTATGTAACGAAAAATTGCACAATAGAAACAGAAAAAAATGCTAAACTATTATTTTAAATGTAAAATGTCTGAAAATGATGGAGAAACAATTTAACCGTTTTGATATATGTGTATATATTTATCATTTTTTAAAAGATATATGCAACATTTTATTTGTATTAAAACACGTTTTTATCTATACAGTTATCGTAATGTTGTTAAAGACTATCAGTTTGTAGAACTTGATGGAAACATAACACGTGGAGTTTCCAATTCACATCACGGGTGGTAGAAAATATTCCAATAAAAGAAAGGAATCAGACATCTATCATTTCGTTTTTCAGTTTTCGAAATTTTGAAAAATGATAAAAGGTTCTTTCTATTCAATCTACAAGAAATTCCAGCAGACTATTCCGGGAATAAATATTCGTTCGCAACTGCTTTGAAAAATTGATTGATTAAGAAAATATTTATTATTTTGTTAAAGTTTGAATTAAGATATCTTTTAAAACGTTTTTAGTAAATGCGTACTCCAAAATATACAGGGATGTGTTAAATCTATAATTCTGAATATTTTTAGGAGTTTGATGTTTCACCCGAGACTAATATAAGGTCGGATATTGGATCCATTTTTATTCCACAAGCAATCAATCTCCATCATAAAGTAACCTTATGGAGTGACCAGATACAAAGGTCCTGGGAGAAAGAGACATTGTCTAATGTTTAACGACACCAAGGAGAGAACCGCGGGAAGACAAAGCCGGTAAAGGAAGTACTGGGGATTCTTATACACCGGCATCCCTTAAGAGTCGTTACCGCGTAATATTGGAAGAAACTGGACTGTTTAACGATTGACTGGTAAACAGGGGGTGTCCGCCACACAGGAGAGAGAGAGAGAGAGAGAGAGAGAGAGAGAGAGAGATGTTCACATAGTTTATGCCATAACAAAATGTCATGCGAATTATAAACTGGCGAAAAACTACTTTAAAGTTGATAAAACACAAATAAAAATGCTGTGAAAAAATAATAATCGATTTTGCGAAAAGGGCACTATGTATTTGCCCGTGTTGGCTATATAAAATTTAACAGAATTTTTAGAATTCAATGGTAGAAGGATTAAATCTCGTATGATTAATATAAAATGTTCAATGCATTTTATACCAGATTATCTGATAAATTATTTAACTTTATACCAAAAACTATAAACACAGAAACAGGTCAGAGAGTTGTTGTCTTTAAAAATTGAACTTTTATTAGTTTTTATATAAAGAAATTGAATTTTAAAAAACCGTCAATGATATTCTCATAAAATCTAGAATTAAGGTTAGCATTACGGTTATTTTCTACTACTAGATTTACATGTAAATTTTATTTGAAATTGTAAACAATGGAAAAAATAATAAAATTAGAACGAAAACTCACAAATTTTAAACAAAATGGGAAAAAAGAAAAGCAAAGAAAAGAGATAAAAGTCGGGGGAAATATAAGGGAAAAATTATAAAATCTATACATAATGTTTGTAAATAGAATTTGATAAATTTTATTGGTTTAAAATATATTTTACTAATTTCTATTTGTCTTTATTTCCTTTATTTCTTGTACAAAAATTCCATGACGGTTTATATAATAGAAATTCAATGTAAAAGGTGTTAATAATTTGAGGGAAATTTGATAATAAAACAATAATTCTTACTAGAAATTTTGGAAAACTTAATTTATAGTATTCTGAATAATTTCTAAAAGATTTAAAAGCAGAAAAATAAAAGAGATTTTCCATAAAATCGTCGGCACCCATACACCTTCTGAAGCGATGAAATGCTGTAGAAAAGTGTCGAAATCCAATTATAGCACAACGACGACAAATTCTGCCAAATAACAATTTGGTCGTAAAACGGAGAAATTAACGGCGACCGTTCCCAATTTTGTTTCTATGTGCTGTGAATTTTACAAGGTGTTAATAGAAAATTCGCTTTATTTGAGAACATAAATCGCACCAAACTCGCCAACAGATATGGCGGTCGGTGAAAAGTGTGAATAAGTGGCGAAATGTAGATAATATAACCCGAAAATCTGACAATATTATTTTTCTGGGCTACAAAAAGCAGACCGAAATCGAAGATGAAAAACGTGATTCTTTCTCTAAAATGTGTAACATTTTAACTCTATATTTACTGTAAGGTTTTCGTTAGTTGTTTTCTGTCTGTTGAAAGGATTTTTCCTTCATAAATTACAAAGTTGTGTGGGGTCGCGCTGATTTACGGCAGAGTTTATCGAAAGAGAAACTCGCTAGTTTACATAAATATAAAAAGAGATAAATCGGAGGGAGAGATATGCACATAGTTGACTCGGATTAACATATTCACAAAACAATTCTACCACCAAGCTATCAGCGAATTCAGGCAAGCATTTCGAAGAAAGTATTTTTGTAAATTAGAATGTTTGATGGTGGCGACCATTAGCTGAGCTGACGCTGTGTGTAATGGCCCAAATATGAATTATGACACAACCCCACACATCAACAGAAAAAAAAACCGCCAGTCAGAAAAAATGTAAAAATAAATATCAACCCTATGTTTTCAATTAAAATAAAAAAAATATTTGTAAGATTTGGGTTATTTGAAAAGTTTTCAAAATAAAGATTTTGTAATTCAAATTCTATAACTAATTATAATAAAGGTATATATTTTAACTAAAAGAAACATAAATATGTAATTTAGATCCATAAATATATAGAAAATGGCACAATATCTTCGAAATATTTTTGCAATTTTTTAGATTGTAAATACCAGTAAATGAATTTATCGATCACGTAAATAAATATTTGCAGAAGTTATCAGATGAGCAATGTCACTTAATTAATGAATTGATAAAAATAAAATCAATAAATGAATCATTTGCATTAATTAACAATAAATGAGTTATTCAATGAGTTATTCACGATAGATAACTAATATATTCATCATACCCTTCCTTAAGTTTAATCAGAATTTTTCAATGTCAAATTTTAAGTTTAATTTCTTTTGATTTAGCTTACTGAACTAATAAAAATCCTTGTTTTGTTTTTTTACAGTTAGTCACTGTATTTCTTTCTTCATCATCTCTGTTCACTTTGGTGGATAAATGTTCAGCGGGAGATAACCCATACTCAACTTTATGATAAACATTTTTCAGTGTTAAAGTTCAAGAATATTCCAATACTAGTAATGTTATGTACAAACCATATAGAAAATCGAACATGAAGTGTAATGCAGATATTTTTATTTATTGTTATGTTTTTTTTTTTCATAAACATTGACAAGCACAAGATACTCGACATCCAAATGAATAGGAAAATTAATTAGTTAAATGTTTTCATTATATTTTATTATATCAGTGCTAGTTTAAGATATCGATATGTTTTTTCCCCCGTGTAATTAGTTATATTTAGATAAAAATGCTGACTTTGCAAACAAAAAACGAAATTCAAGACAAGACACACTTTATTTTTGGTCGACGGGCTATGTAAATCATCACATTTTAAGAATAATATTCACGTCATTTTTACGTCAAAAATATTTTTGGCCCTAAGTCATATTCCTAAAATTATGTCACTGCTACATTTTTTGAACAGTTAAATACGCCCGAATTCTAGGAGTAAGTTTACTTAGTGGGTTGTGTAAAATATATATACATCAAATCCATAATAAATCAATTTCTGGATATATCGTTGGTCGTGTGCAACTTTTATTTTATTTCATAAAATGGAAGACAATTTTCATTCTTATTTTCGTTCTGTAAAATGTTAATTTAGGGGTTGATTTTTTAGATAAGAAATGACAAATAACAAGCAACCGAAATAAATTAAGCGACCATTTTAATGTGTCTATACAAATTATATTCGTAAAATTAGTCACTTTTCGTGTTCAAAGTAATTGGTATCGGAAAGAAATAATAAATATTGCCTTCACAATAAAAAAATATATCCAATTATAGTTAATTTATCATTTTTTAATATCAATGATTATAATTATTAGCGGAGTACAATGAAAATCAAAAAGGGTACCGGTAATGAAATTCATTTTGAATTAATGGAATGTGTTCCCCTTTTCAATTCATTATTTTCATTATCAGTATGCAATATATAACAGTTTTATTTTTCCGTATTTGCATTTTATACAGTTACAAATTTTAATATAAAAACGAATTTATGAATAAATGAACGAAACTGTTTTTCCGTCATTAATATTTCATTACTCTCTCGAGTGGACGGAGGAATCAGTAACGCGATAAATACGTGTTTAGAAATGAATCAGAAGTTGAAAAATCAAATATTAAATCAAACTTTTATACAGCTTTGATTTCTTTATTTAATTTGCAAACTTCATAACATATTTTTCTTGGAGAGCGGAACTGTTCTCAAAACTAAGTAGGTGTTGGAATAAATAAATACACAAGATATTCAATGATAAATAGTAAAGTTCAAAGCTTCAAATTTGATTTTTTTTTCACTGTCTTAGGTTTAAAAATTGAGACTATTTTTGTGGGTTATTTTAAAACGTATTTTAATTTTTATTTCAAAATAAAGCACAAAAATATAAGAAATATCAGTCCTGTGTCATAAATTTTGTTTTGGCACTGAAATATTTCAGAATGTTTTGTGTAAATGATAGCAAAGAAGAAATGAAAAAAAAATAATCAGTTTGGAACGTATATTCTTGGTTGTATTTCAAATGATTTTTTCTGCATGTTTAGGGGGAAAATCATATTTACGTGAAATAACTTAAATCTTTAGACGCAGTTTTTGTGATGATTTGGAAATAAAGCCCAATCTTTCTTCAAAACCTCGTCTTGTGCGTCCTTGCTTTTATCTTGTCGATTTACGGCATGTTTTATGCTAAGTTTGCCCTCATCACTAAACAGATGAAAGGACCCCAAGTAGAGTCTAGTCTTAACAAATCTAAACCAGGGGTAATAACCACGGAATTTTCATGTTCAGTTTATGACCAAATTTTGCCGATCGAGGTCGTAAAAATGTACAAAGATATTGCTGTAGGTCCGGGCTACGTTGTCCAGGCAGATACGGGTTGATTGGGAAGCCGTCCCCGGGGGGTTAACTATTTTAACAAGTCTTGGTTCTATCAAATTGAAAAATTTATCTTTTTACATGAAACAAAATCCAGACATCCTCTTTGTCGGGGATTGGTTTTTGTGGGGGCAGGGTGGCCTTGTAAAGGGTTCACTTTTCTAGCTTTTCATTACCCAGGTATTTATCTGGTTTAAGCTTACATTACAATACTAGATCTCAATTTCTAAATGACCCGCTATTAACGTACTGCTTTGGTCTTTTTCATCTCTACACATCAATGCAAAAATCAAAAGACATCGCACCATTGCCTTATGTTTGACTTTGTCCACCTAATACCCATAAAAGACCGTTAAACTCCTGTAAATACAAAACCTAGTCATTTTACCAAGCCAATGAAAGGCCCCAAAAAGGAAAATTAATTCTAGCTTTATAATTTAAAGTCCAAACAATTCCGTTTTATTGAATCTTTACGACCTGCGGTAAAACACTTACGTTGTCCGACAGAGAAACCGACCAAAGTCAACCAAGAACAAAAGCCAGCCAAACAGAAACACCGGTCCCACCTCGCACCGGTCCCACCTCGCACCGGTCCCACCTCGCACATGCTTCTACTTCTAGAAAGAAAGAAAAAACTTACCAAGGGCGCGTCACTTCAGCGGCGGGATGTCTGCTCCAAAACGAGTTATCTCTCTTTGCACGGAAACACAAAACATAGTGGGAATAATCCTATGGCGGGTTATATGAAATCCGAATAATAACGATAATCCACACTGAACAACACATTATCGATGATTGCCAGATTAGTGTACACTCCATTTCAACCTAAGAAATAAGATGAAATAAATTAAAAATAAAATAGAAATTGGAATGTGTATTGCACATTGAATATAATCTCAATATCTTGTTATATTCGATAAAAAAAAACTTCTAATATTTTGTTTTTTATTTACAAGTATTTATCTAATATATCAAGAATTTTCATTCATTTTTCATGATAAAGTGCACAGTTTAATGCATTTTCGTATTTTCTAAAAACTAGTTCATGTTTCTGGCATGCTTGTAGCCTGGTGATCGATTAATTTAATTAACGACAAGCTACAAGTTACTCCCGCCGTCAGGAATTCCATTTCTGATTCAATACAAGATATGTACAGGAGGTAATCATTTTTCTGAAGGGACAATGAAGGCTGACACATTTTTTCTCCCTGTCTACGGGACAGATTGAGACCTGCACAGAAGTTCTCCTACAGGTAACAACCATCGGCTGACCACCGGCAGACAGAGAAATCTCATTCATTTAATTAACTGATTAAATGTAAAATGTCATTGAAGGAAACTGTCAGAGACTGTGGCGGGCAGTGAATGTGATCAGGAAGTTACTGGTCGTTACACAACATTCATCTGACTTACAAGTTCCACACACCCACGCATCGATCACGAACTATTTCTGTATGCATAGTACAGACATTGACAGATTGGACGGGTCTCACATACTTGTCTTATTTTCTTCCGAGAAAAAAATTCAAATTTAATTTTTTTTTTCAAAAAAAAAAAATTAAATTTTTATATAGGTTAATGCATTCAGATTAAGTTCTTGTACTGATATAAAATATACAGTTTATGAAAATGCTACTTGTAAAAACAATCTGGTAGAAATACACTTACATATACACCACGCTTTATGAATAATTCTAAACAATTGTCAGGTCCGGTTGAGTCAGTACAATTATAACCATATATAGAAATGGAATTTTTAAAATTTTAAAATGCGAGATTTATAAGGCACATATTTATCATAATCAATACTTAAAATGTTAACAAAATCAATATACTAGATATAACTACAGGTGCTTATAAAGCACACAGTGACGAATCAAGTAGTTGTTTTTAGTCAAAAGAAACGGTAATTGTGCAGCGAGACGGTGTCTCTATTCTAACTAAATTATTTTTTTAAAAACTTTTTTTTGTAATAATTCACTCATACAACATAAATTTGATGAAATGGTACAATGTAAGAATTAGACTTGCAGTATTTCTTTCTTAACATATATTTTGTGAACGTTATACAAATAATTTGAGCACCAATTCTATCTCGACTCATCCTTGTTTACATTTGATATCAAATTTTTTTCTTCTGAAATTGACTTGATAAAAACAAACATCAACGGATTTTAACGAATTCAATTATGTCTCAAAACAAGTCATACATTAATGGGCAATATATCTCCATTCGTCTCAAGAATTATGAATGATTTGATCAATATGCATCTGATTCATATATTTAAAGTATATTTCTGACAATAATAGAAATATATTAAACAAAAAGGATGGCTTAATTTTTAGAACGTTTGCCAACCAATTGAATATTTAAACAATTTTAAAATAAAACATATATACACTGTAGTGTTAATATATAATTTGGAATATATTACCAATATATATGTACGATGGTTCGTGTTCGTGGACAATCGCGTTTTTGTCATATTAAATGGGTTTATATATACATATTGTATATCTAAATCTTTTTCATAAAATTTCAAATCAAACTAAAGTGGTCTTGAATGTTTTCGTATATAATTAAAAAAGAAATATTTTGGGGGAAATGACAAATTTTGCACGATTGATACTTATAGAGATTATGTTGATATAATTGTTCAAATAAATCAATGATATTAGAATAAAAAAAATATTTACTTTATAAGAGATTTGGAATTCATCTTAACTGCCCTATTGTTACACATTTTTCTAACTATATTTAAGACAACAGGCGTTTACTGTTTTACCGTCCTGAAATATTCCACTGGCTTTCATTCGCTTGCAATAATTTATTTACATCTTGTCATTGATTTCCAGAAGATTCTACATTTAAGATACACTATACATTTTTCTCAAATAATTTTAAAAATCTAATTCCCAAGTAATTTAGGCTATAATCAGTTGATTAAATTATATTCTCACAAATATAGTAAGGATAACATTTTCTTACAAATATTTTTTCAATAAGAAAATTACAACCGGTAATTTTTTGTAGACTCGAAAGAAAGTTTTACAAGCATTCGTAATAATTCAAACAGGTTTAAATTAAAAAATCTAATTTTTCATATACTTAATTGGTTTAAGTTATAGTTTTAACAATTTAATTTTTAAATGCCTGCCTCCACATTGGTAGAAAGTATTTTTCCGTTGCCTGGTTTATTTTTTTTAGGATGACAAAAAGGTGTTTGGAAGAAACAGGTTAATAACAACTTATGCATATGCACGTTTTCACCAACAACATAAACAAAACGAAAATTAATAAACCTTACCTGCAGCCTACTTTGACTGAGACAAATGTCTTAATATGGTGTTAAAATGCTTGTTGCTAGAATCGAATCATAACTTATCATTTAATGACATATATACTAAAAAAGAGTGATATCGTCAATTTAAAACATACATTCTTTCATATTTATGAGATCACGGTTAAAACACACGAGGGCGTCGGTTTTTTATATTATGTCCTAATTTGAATAAAAATACGTCAGAATTGATTCGAAATTAACATGCACATTTGAATAAGACAAAGGTGCAATTTTACGACAAATATTCACGAATAACATGCATACCTATTTTGTCTGAGGATGAAACATATCCACGTCTTCGATTGCCTCTTTTCTCGTAATAATCTTAATATGTTTGCAAAACTCGGTTTAATTCTGAGAAGGATTCCATTTTATTTTTCATGAGCCCAAATAATTGTTTCTCCCTGAGATTTTATTATTTTTTGCGACGCCATCTGCCCTGCTTTAATGCCCCCGTGCTTTTAGTTTTTGGCGGTAAATTTTTACATAAAATTTATATCATTATTTTGTAGGCATATTCTAAAGACATCGTATCTGTTTTATCAGCAATCTGTCGAAGCTCAAGAAAAGTTTCAAAAAAATAATAACTTGAATTCTTAATATCAAACGATCAAACACAAACGATACATGTACATTAATGTAAGAAATATGGGTGATTTAGGCAATGTTTTAATAATATTGTAATGTTTTTCAACTTGTTGATATTTGTTCGGAAATAAGTTTTTATTCTTTATTTATCTAGTGTTTATTGTTATTACGGGGACCGATTTTTCTATACTAGTATCATTGTTCACCAATACTGATTAATCGTGGTGTGAAAAATTGTTTATATTGCAAATTCAGACAAATGTATTAGTCTCAAGAGAATTACACACATAAAATCACACTAATTTACACTTATACATTTGATTTTATGCAATATATGCATATTGTACAGTAAAAACTAAACAACAATATATATGGAAATTCTCTGTATTGCCAATTTCATGGCATGATTGTCTTTTGAGAGAAACTAAATTGTTTTCTGAATTGTTCTGTGAAAAAAAAACCACAACCATAATTCTAGTTAAAAACAGAAACTGATTCTGTGAGTCTTCATTAATATCGATTGGAGTGAGGGTTTCATACAGTTACTTCCCTTGCGTACAGGAAGTTACTCAGACTGGCTCTCTGTTGGCACACGGTGTCGCTGTGTGCACTTGACTGCGGTTGTGCGGAATTTTATCACCGACATTTATCAGAATCACACCAGGGAACCATATACGGCGAGATTTACACATTTCTGTGTGGTAGGTAGCCCTGATGATGGGGCTGGGCCCCATACCAAAGCACGGGAGACGTTCTACACCCAGGGTTCTGATGCTTTGGATTTTATCAGAGACTTAAATTTATCATGAAATGAATGATAAAAAATATAAATCAAACAACCACAAAAAGGGATAAAAATGAATATTTATAAGTAAAGTGGACCGTATCCTAAATCAGGTTTTAAATGGCTGCTATGTTGGTGGTAAAGGAAATCCTGTGAATTTTAAGAAATAAAGTTGTCAGGGAAAGCGATCAAACTTAGCGAAATGTAATGTACGAGAACAGGCCCACACGCACTGGAAATGAGACGAATTCTGATTTAGGTGGCATTAAATTGCTTAGAGGCACGGCAGTTAACACGAGATAATACAAAGAATGACTTCCACGTACTGTATTTACGGGTTGTGATTGGTCAGAAACGTAGGTATAGAATATCAAATAAGCGGCAATAACAATGTACACGTACATCAATATTCGAACATACTCAAACAAGTGAGTAGTATTCAGTGCAATGGAAATAACTCCGTTTCTTTGCTAAAACGATGGCATAGCTAAATATTTATTGTCAGACATTTTAAAGATATGTTCACATTTGAAATAAGAAGTTTATATAGAAACATAAGTATACAACATCCCAACAATTTCAAAACGATATCTGTCTACAGTGAACACAAAAGTTAAACCAGTTAGTCTTATTTATACATTTCTTATTCTAATATTATAAAATGCTAACTGCATTAACTGAATACATAATTAATGAAAATGGACATACTAGTATGAAAATACTCACGGATTCACAGTGCCTAGGAAAAACATAGACTGTTTTGTGAAGCTAACTATTTTGTCCTGTGCCGCACATTTGGTCACACAACGCAGAAATGATAAACGGTTGGATATGTTTATTACAAATATCATCGTAAATAAAAAGAATGCGACAAACGTAGACCGCTCGCAAATTTCCGGAGTTTTATGTTCTTAGTCTTAAGGCACAGATAGGGTTTTATATCTATACCTCTTTCTTACATAATTGACTGCCTCTGTAGCCACATCTCTTACCATTTAATTATATGGCTCCCATAAAAATGAGAAGTGCACGTCGTCCCGAAAAAGTAAAGTTCATTACATTTATGTTTATCAAAGACTCGGTTAAAATACGCGTTGTCTTGATTAAAATCTGCATGTTACAGTCATAAAATATACACTCTGGTAGGCTCTGGTTGCCGTTACTTTGTCTCCTCATGTTGGGTACCGACTTCATTGAACAAACAATAAAAAGAGGCAGAGAACCCAGTCATACACTGTTTTACAGAGGTTTTGTAGTTTTGCTAGGATTTAAGGCAAAAATATTAAAGGAGGAATTCTTTCAATAATTAAGTTTTTATAACTTTGTACATGAGTAAACCCCTGAGATAAAACACAATAGCAATCCTTTGATGATATGGAAAAATCAATAAAAGAACAAACTGAAAGGTTTCAACTACTACAGATCCTTAGACTATGCGTCGTTGTCAGAGGGAGTCAAGACAAAACGTTTTGCGAAATGGAATTATATAATTTCATAAATATGTTGCCTTGGCATTTTTGTTTTGACGACATTTCTATTGCATTTATGCATAAAACATCATTTAAGTTAAGCAAACAACGAAATGGCATAACATAACAAGCAATGCATATACTGTGTTTTGATTTAATAACAACTTTTTCTCCCCTAATTTCGTCTAACGTATAACAAATGATATTAAAACGAATAAATTATACTAATAGCTGACTTTGTTTATGTAAACAAGCATATTTCAACCTTTAGTTGTAAGAAATCTTTATCTATATTACTTATTTGAAATATCTTGCGATTTAATATTCATGTAAATGTTAAAGTAGTTTAACCAGATCTGTATATGGCAGCAGAAAAAAACCCTCTGCTTTTATTAATAATTGTATCTGCTAGAATAACTCTTTATTTGAATGTAACATCTATATTTGGATTATTTTTCCACAAAACAGTGCCTGTCTATCAAACTCGCAAAAACGATTCACATGTACATGTAAACTGTGAGTAACAAGATTATTTTTAACATCGAAAATCCGAACATTTCACCTTTTATATTAAACAGTAACAAAAAATATTATCCTAACAGAACAAAACTAGTAAACATCAAATTAATGTAGAGGATAATTAGGAGTACTATTTCATAATCGAGCAAAACTAGACCCTGTAGTACTTCAAACGAAATCCCTTTAAAACAAAAAGTGCGAACAAACACACACGTTTGTCGTTGATGGTATATTTTGTAAATATCGTTTTTCAAACCTTTATATTCTTACACGCATTAAAGAAAAGAATCTCGTTTTAAATATTTTCTTACATTTCATTTCGTCTACTTTAGATTGCTGCTCCTTTGTGCATTACAAACAATGCAGAACAGTAATATGCAAACAGTCTATCAGTACAATTGGAAATAAAAGACAAAAACTCAAACCAATCCAGATTTGACTTTGAATTCGAGAGTTATTCTGATTTCAACATCCCCTAAAAAGACAAAAACCGAAACAACTAAAAAAAACAACAACAACACAAAAACCATTAAATAACCACAACCAAAATAAATGAAATATTTTTTTTAAAAACCCCAAAACGTTAAAAAAAGCATTTGCGTTGCAGTACTATATATAGTATGTTATTGCAGATCCATACAATGTATGTTTCCGCAGAATTACTTTAGGACATTTCTTTTCCTGAAAAAAATTGTGTTGATCGATGGTCAAATTACCTCAAGAATCGGTTACCACAGAACTATGTTATCTTTTCGCCAGTAGCACGGATAGCCAAAGACACAATGATACTAGGATATATCAAAATGTTGAATTGTTGCTTTTATGTGCTATGGATAACAAATTATACATCGAGGCAAGCAATTACTGAAAGCTCTAAATACCAAGCCGTGGCAACTGATCAAAAAATTTAATATTAAAAAAGCTGATTTGAGCGGACAAAGCAACTGTAATATTTCAAATGAACAAATTGGCATTTGATTACAGAGAATATGAAATAAAAATATTTTTTAAAGATGAAATCATCTGAAAAATGAGAACCTGCATCCTGCATTTCTTAAATTTCTTTTAGATAACATGATTCATGAAATCAAAAGTCTTTCGTTTCAAAAATTAAAAAAACATGCTTTTTTCAGACGTGAATCGCCTTTTCCTTGTAATCGATTCCTATTTATCCATGGAAAATATTTGCGCGAATATTGAACTGCCTAGTTGCATAATCGTATCTCAAAGCTAAACACGCAGTTTCAAAGATATCACATCGTGCCAATGTAGACGTGAAATGGTGACACACCAAACATATATTAGTGTCACAAAGTGAACCAAATGTTTTGAAACATTGTAGTTAAAACCCGGATAAATAAGACGTCTTCATTCGTTCTACAGAACGAATTGATGACTAGAGAGAAGAATGTTCAATACATAGAACAGCACCAAACAGTTGGATCCACATCTCTAAGAAAGGAAAGAGAGAAAATAATCTGAGAAAGACTTACTTTCTGCACAATGCCCGGGTAATGTTTTAGAATAACGTCCTTTGTTACAGGGATCCAAACAGAATGATGCATATCATTTCTCGGGGCATTTGTTTTACGCAAACTTTCGAATTAAGATAATGAATAGGACACGTAATTTATTAAGTTTTGTTGATTTTATTGCAAGAAGTTCGCCGAGTGCTGGATAATAAAACAATAGTTAATTCCTATCAGTGGGGGCATAAAACCACGAAAGTAATAATCAACCTGAAAATAAAACTACAAAATAACAAGGTACCAGAAAGCCAAACCCAAGAGAGGCACACTTTAGTGTAATAGACAATAAGCATTACTTCTACACAACAGTGCAACAAGCAAGGGGCATAAAATAGGATTTGAAATCCAAAAACATGTGTGCGTTCCATTCCAGTAAAATGTGCAGTTTGGAAAAGAACTATACGCACTGCCATGTTGATTAATAATTCAGAGAAAGCTTTAGTGCTGCCAGTATCATACTGGCTGGCGATTCGCAGGGGAGTAGTGCGCTAGTGATGTTTATGAGGGTTATATAGCACTCGTATGTTCCGTACACATCTCCGGATAATTGACCAATATCAACAATTCTGAAAATTGTTTGCGATCCAAGAGATATATAGATTATTCAAATCGATATTTGTGTTTATACGTGCTGCAAAGATGCATAGCATAAACGTTTGATTACATTTCCTCTAGTTATAAGAAGACGTTATGTTGGGAATACAATTTCTTTAATGCCTTACTAAATGGCTAGCTCGCCTCTTTTCAAGAAAAGTGCGTGATCAAATCATAACTTGGTTAATATGTACTTAGTTGCGCCTTACCTGCACGCAAAAAAACAAGATTAATTAATGCAAATGTATGCACCTCGAACAAAACTGAACTCTACTTTGGATATTATTGATTGAAGACTTTGATTTAACTTACTCATTATAAACTAAAACAGTGCTGTACGAAAGGCAATGCAGATTAGAGAACGTTCGGTGTAATATTTTATGGAAAGTTTTGAATTCTATTACCACTGGCAACTTTGTTTGCTTCATCCTCTAGCAATCTCTCTCGGCAACATTACCTAGCAACCGCTGTAGCGGTGTTTTCTATCTCTATATATATATATCTGCAGCTAGCAATAAATATAGCTTCAGGTACAAGCTACAAGTTCTATCCTCATTGGGAGAGTACCTTATTGCCTTCCACTGTGTCCTCTATTTTGCAAACAGTTGCCCAAAGCAGTCTGTCAAATTAAAGACACCACAAAGCAGCGTTACGTTCTATCATCATCTCAGCAGAGGTCATCAATTAATGTAACCAGGCTCTTCCAAACATACTACTGTAGCCTGCTTGATCTTCGTTGTGGTCGATTTTGTACCTCATTGTGTTGAGGGGTGTTGTTGTCGTTCTTAAGTTATTTTTCTTTTCTTCAGGGGAGGAGGAGAAAAGTTATTCACAAGTTTTCAAAATAGTTCGTTTGGGGGAGGGGGGGGGGGGATAAATGTGTGGTACAATGTAACAGACAAAGGGCTAAATCGTTGATATTTATTTATTTTAAAAAGTACATTTTCCACTTGTGTCAGTTTTGCAGCGAGTTTGTAGAAACACTTCTACAAACCTATCTATCCTCTCTGTGTTCTGCAGCAGCTAACTGTGTAACATTTTTCCATACTGCTATTTCTGAATGAATGAGAACTTTACAATACACAAATCAATAATCCAAACCATGAAGGAAGCACTGAATTAAACGGTGATACAACATTGTGACTTGAAAACAACCAAACCGAGTAACCAAGTTATCCGTGAGCTGTTAACATTCAACCACTACTACTATTTGCGCATTTCAAACTTTACCTACATTGTGCAATGAGGGAAAAAGCAATTACTGAGGATTATTTAGTCAATCGATCAACATGATTCATCAGTTGATACCTTATTTTTAAAGTGGGTAAATGCAAGATGCAAATTGGAAAAGAACAATTAGTATCTGATACAGTTGGTGTTTTTTTTAATTTACCAAAAACGGTAAAAACACAGTTTGTTTTTTATTTTAAAAAACCCAGTAAAATGCTTATTTCTATTTTTGAAAGATATCGTTTGCATATATAAAGTATATTAAAGAGGAGAGATCAGTCAATGTTTCATGGGTTTTTTTTTCAATACCGATTGAAATAAAATGTATATCTCGGCAAAGTCCTACTTGTTCTCTTGAATAAAGTTACAATAATTTGACTGATTTGGCTCTTTCTCTGTCATGATTTTAAAGCAAATGCCAGAAATCGACGGAATGGTAGGCATATTTATCACAGCTGTCTTTACTTCAAAAATAAACACTTGTTTGCAAAACACCCATTTATCAAATTATGCCAATACAAATTTAAAAAATTAATTTGGCATCTAGATGTTTGTTAAATGAAAAGAAAAGTGAGTAAGCTCCCAATTACTTGACAATTCTATACACAATGAATGCCAGGGTACGTATTAAATACCCAAAATAATTTAATAAAGCAGCATTTCCCCCCAAAATACTACTCACATCAAAGCCTCTAGCAAAAATTCACATCTAAACTTTTGTTTTCAATAACTACAAAATTCTAAAGCAAAAAAAAAAAAAAAAAGAAAACAACAGAATTCCCGGAACGATAATAGAACCGGAATTCCCTAGCAATATACACATCTACACATTGTGTCCTACTTCCCTACAACGTTCTGGAAATTCTGTGAAGCGGTTTAAGAGCGGTTGGGCTATCAAATTTTTCATTTTTACATTAGACAAATGGCCAATAGACTAAGAGCAAAAGAGCGGAAATTCCCAGAACAAAAATGGAACCGAAATTTCTACGTAATATGCACATCTACACATTGTGTCCTTACTCGCTAGAAAATGGGAAGTTCTGTACAGGACTAAAGACGAGTTGTGTTTACAATCTGTTCATTTGTCATTCAAAAAACGGCCAAAAGTCGAAGTGCAAAAGAGCAAAACTTCCCGGGAAAATGACGGAACCGGAATTTACTGGTAGTATTCGCATCTACACACTGTACCCTAATTCCCTACAGAAATTCAGGAAATTCTGTGCAGCAGTTTAATTCAAGTTGAGCTTACAAAAAAAAAACAGGACTGACTGATTGACTGACGGATCAAAAACATTATATCTAATCTATTTCAATTCTTCAGAGAGGATGTTTTGTGTGAAGAAATATGAAAAGAATATAATCATGATTAAAGCATACGTTCCACATGCTTTTAGTAAATGCAAATGACATTTATTAATAATAATATGCTGGTGCGCAAATGGATTTTCAACTACACTGTAGTTTCCAGGAAATTCAAATATGTCATATGTAAATCTATGGTAATGTAACTCACTTGTAAGATATGATATTTACCTTTAAAAAATATCATAAATTGAAAATAATATCTCCCTTAGGAAAGATATTTTCAACGAGGATGTTAAGCGTTTGCAACGAAAGTTGAATGACTTCATTGAAAAACACTTTAAGATGTTTAATATCTAATAAGAAAATCAACTTTCCAATAGGAAAACTTCTTGACTGACTAAATTCCCTCTAGGAAGTGTTTATACCACATATGAAACTTTCCATTTGATTTTTTTGAAAATCTTACAAGATTTTCTTTTTGTACTGCATGAAAATTATTTCTCCCTTAGGATATTTATTCTAAAGGGTAAATAACTTCTCTGTGAGAAACATTAAAAAGAAAAGTGGTAACATACTCACTAGCCAATGGTCTATCATATGGTATATGAATGATTTTTTCTCTAAACTACACTTTAGACGGGAGCAGAAATACTACCTTGTCAATGGCATTATACGGTCCAGAGTTAAATGCAAATTTTAATAAGCTTAATACAAAAGTGAATTGGAAACCTCTAAGTCATAAAAATGATAAAGAAATATTTCGTCGTAAATCAATTTGACTGATTTAAAGCTTATGATTCCTTTAAAAAAATGAACACGAAGAATAGATTTACTCGCACAAAAAATAGTTTATTGATTGAATGCGTGCACGTGAGTGTAAAAAGGTCCGGAAAATTGTTAGATGTCATCATCCGTTGATCAATAAAATTTACACTAGGAGTTAAATGCGTCTACGGTCAATATCAAACAAAATCTACATAAATCACATAACATCAGTTTAGTGCATGCAGGCAAAGCAAAGGGAATCCAAGAATTATGTTCATGGAAATGTTTGTCAAAACTAAAAGATGGCTATGTATACTATGTAAAACATGTAACTATTTCTAGCAATAAGTTCGAATCGATGACTTTTGTTTATCGAATCAGCACTGATGTAATGGCCTCCTTCTATCATGGCAAATGACCTTCTAATAGGCTGTATTTTAGTTGTTTCGACTTCTCCACCGTTTGCTCTTCCTCTGTTGTTAGATGTATCTCACTCGAATGAAGAATTAATAATGCCGATGAAATGCTTTATAAAGTTTATTCTGTTTCCAATAACCAAGGGGTTGATTAAAAAACAAGAATTTGCACGCTGTACCTTTTTGTAAAATAGTCAGGCTCATAGCCGTAAATAATCTTCTTTCATCATTATTAATTTGAAAGAATTGCATATAGAAAATATAGTGCAAGTGAATCAATATGAAAAAGCCGCAAACAAAACTGAGTTTTAAAATATTTCAAGCTAGGGACATAACCGTAATCTCTATTTATGTGTATGGAAATTGTCATTATGTGGGTTTTTGGGTTTTTTTTTTTACAAATCATCGATTGGATGTCACATGATCCAATCCACGAAACAACGAGTCCTTTTACTAAAACAAGAAGTCAAGTTTTCAGAGCAAAAACCTTCGATAAAATAACAAGTCTAATTTTGATTCACAGCGAATGGCATGCACTAAACAACATGTCCAATCCAAATACAAAAAATATGTCTACGGAGCAAGAAGTCTTATCATGATAAAGTCCAATTCTCAAAACAACGAATTTCATTCTCAGAACCAAGAAGAAGAAGAAAAAAATGTCCCATTAAAGTAAAATCTCAATCCATGGAAAGACAAGTCTATCCACACAACACTTGTTTCCAACAAAATAAAGTGAAAACATTTTGCTTCACCTACAGAACAAAAGTCGAATCCACAGAGCAACTTATCTTATCTACAAAGCAACAGTCCCATGTACAAAAAAAAACTTTCAAGATGACTGTGTTCCATTAAGTCAACTGAATGTGACCTGAAAATTATGTAAGGACGACTGAATGACCTATGCCATTTATTCTCCTTTTAGTTACCTTTCAGTCAGTCAGTTGACTGATTGGCAGATTATTATCCCGTGACTAGCTAGTCTCATCTGAAGAATATCGGTTCGATCAACACATGTTTCATTTACTTGTATTGACAAAAGAACCTTGCTGCCGTTTTAGAAAAATTGCAATTATCGCCAAAAAGCCCAAACCTGCAGGCATCTCCACTACATACAAAGAAATAACATTTATTCAGGATCTATTGATACAGATATTTATTACATGACATGAAAGCAACACCCAGCCTAGAGTTTGATATTGTGCACATATGTATGGCCCTGACACGTTTGATATTTATGAAAAATATAGGATATTGAATTACAAGTATTTGAAAAAATCATATTTTTCTTATAAAAGTAATATTCAAGAATTCACAAATTTGGTCTTATTTATGATCATTTTTCTGACGTTTTGTACATTTGTCTTTGTTCAATGGTAATATAAAGGGTATTCAGTAACAAATCTGCACGATTTTCAAATACTTTTGATTATTGTATGAAAATAGCCATCACATTTACAAAAGAGATTCTTTTTTTTCTTCTTTTTTTTAAGTGAAATGCTTCCACCATGTTCACATGTAATTGGAATCAAAATATCTAGAATTTTTGTTAAACATTTTGTTATCTTCATTCATGGCAACCATGTAATAAATGCTATGATTTATTTTTGCATGGGTTTGATATGACCTGCTTTTTCGCAGATAAAACTCGATCTTGACACATTTCAGATTTTCTAATCTCAAAGACAAAAAAGCAATGTAATATGTATGATGGTTGCATTACACAGGAAACACAAGCAAACACATTTTAAGATCGCGAACGAATGATATTGTGATAGTGTCGAATCACACCACATTTCAAATGAATGACGTCTTCAATACTTGAAATACATTCAACAACAAAAATATTCTTTCAAAAACTCGACTAGTTTTTCTGATGTTAAAAGTCTTGTCGACTTATATCTATTTAAATTCCTGCTGTAACTTCTCTTGTAAAAACTCTTTTTTCAACATATTTACAATTTTTTGATAGGTCTCCTTCTTCCGAAATCAAATTTATATATCTATTGCTTCGAATTAGTAATAATTTCTTCGTTAAAAAATGGAATAAGGAAAATGAATTATGGAGTTTGTTCTGATCTAATACTAAACAATCAGAACTTTCGTCGCAATTGGTGGATCAGTCGATTGCTGATATAAAAGGAAACTAGAACGATTTTATTCATATGTTAGAATCCAATATATTTTTCAGTAACCATCAATTGTTTATCGGTTTTCTTGGTGAATAATAATACTTTGATGTGTTTGTGACCTTTAAACCCATTCTTACTTTATGATGTGTTTGTGACCTTTAAACCCATTCTTACTTTATGATGTGTTTGTGACCTTCAAACCCATTCTTACTTTTTGATGTGTTTGTAACCTTTAAGCCCATTCTTACTTTTTGGTGTGTTTGTGAGCTTTAAGCCCATTCTTACTTTATGATGTGTTTGTGACCTTTAAGCCCATTCTTACTTTATCTACTTTATTTTGTTGTGTTTGTGACCTTTAAGCCCATTCTTACTTTTTGATGTGTTTGTGACCTTTAAGCCCATTCTTACTTTATGATGTGTTTGTGACCTTTAAGCCCATTCTTACTTTATCTACTTTATTTTGTTGTGTTTGTGACCTTTAAGCCCATTCTTACTTTTTGATGTGTTTGTGACCTTTAAGCCCATTCTTACTTTTTGATGTGTTTTTGACCTTTAAGCCCATTCTTACTTTATTTACTTCAATGAATTGTTTAAACTGCTTCGTCTTAATGTTTTGAAAAATCACGTTTTGTTATATTTTTTCACTACCCAAGTAACTATAAAAATTTAAACCTCACGTTCAATGTCAACAGATTCAGGGCCTGCATGATTATTGTGACATGAAAATAGTTTTTAAACGTTTTAAGACTTGAATTATATCATCCGAAAAATCAAAATTAAGGTTTAAAATAGTATTTAGAAAAGTATCATTAATATTAATAGGTTATCATTAAAATTTTAAACGAGGATTTATAAACAAATCACAGAAAATATCAATGATCACAAAAAACATCAAACGATGAATGGTCATTGGGAATGTGTTAGCAAAGTCATAAAATATAAGATTTATTTTGATATAAATACCAACAGTATCAAATATATTTTAATGTAGTAAAATTGTATATGTTTTTGTTTCATCGTTTTGGAAATACTTTTATTGCCACTTGATGTACGGCACCATAACAACCTGTATTTTATATTCTCTATATACACATGCGGTTTATACCTCCACTGATTAGAGAAGGCCCACCCAAACACCTGTCAAAACTAAACCTTTTTTACGACCGAAAAGAGCGCGTTTTGAAGTAGACCACACAGTTTAAAATAACAGCTTCATATCTGCTCAGTAGCAATAGCCATAAACCTACCCTCCTAACGAACAGAAACGTAATCCAAACAGCGCCTCCCACAGGCCGCCCTGGCAGCGAAAGATAACTCCAACAAAAGGCCAAGACACACCTTAAAGGTTAGCAATCTTGATATTGTATGTTTACAGAAATTTAAATATTAAGTTTTCCTTTAATCTGCTCAAACATTACGGTACATGTCGGATCAGCATTGCAATTTTTGCAATACAATATTATTATATGATAGAATGGATGATAAATATTCATAAAGAAAAGTACTTACTGCGTTTAAAATTAAAAAAAAATAAAGTACGTTCCAATGTTTCATTATACGCTTTCTATTTAACTGATAAATTGTGAAATTCCATTGGACGATAAAGACGGTCAACACGTATTTCATAGCAATATAATTAATCAAACTTCATACATACACATCAAAGAAATCAATTGTGTATGGACTTTTAGATCTAATAATAGTACAATATATTTAATAACCATTGACCTAAATTTCTGACCGTATTTTTTTTCTAGGAATGACATTAAAAAGAATACAAATTTCTTTTATTTGCCTATTTATCTTTCCCATTGTTAAGATATAACATCTCAACTAAGTTTAACATATTTGTTTTCTAATATAAATGGAAAAAAGAACAACATTCGTGATCGACAAGATTAAAAACTTTAACAATGATTTGTATTTCTGTACAGTCAAGTTGTTAACATTTTCTTCTAAATCCTTTATCGTGTCTTTTCAGCGATAAGAAAAAAACATACACACATTTTCAAAAATAGAAAACAACGAATCAATAAAAGGGCAATGAAAAGAAAACCGACATACACCTAATTGTTAGTAATAGCAATTTAAATGATTTGTCAAGAGGACTTTTTGGAAATTATAAACAAAAATTGTTTATTCAAAATAAACAGAAACAAATTTACAGAAGTTGATATTTGAAAACTAATCCAAAATGATATTGATTTTTAAAAACTTTCTTCGTGTTGAGTTTTATTTATTCAACCATTGCTTTATAATAAACTTTTTAAGTAACTTTGTAATATGGTTATTATGAATTGCAGTCCTTATCCAAATAAATACTCTTTGATTTTTTTATTCATGGTGAAATATTTAATTTGGTAAATTATAAATGTGAAATAGAATGGCAAACTATTTCTACTTTTATTGTTTGTGTTTAAAGCTTAATCCACAAAAATGTCATGTTATTTCTAATGCGTAATTTTTAAATCATTAATGATATACCAATATTGTTGTTATTATCATTATTATGTAACGTTTGTGGACATATATATAAATATATATCATCTTATTACAGCCGTTTTGTTTTTGTTTCATTTTTTCAGCTAACGACAAGACGGAAAACACTAGGAAACGACCATCATTGAATATGTACTTAATTTTCTTTTAGAAATATTTGTGAATAACAAAACACATTTTTTTTATATATATGATGAACATAGTATGAATTTTCAAAAATGATTCGTTAATTGTTTCAAATATTACATTCGCTTTGTAATATTTTTATCTATACCTGGTAGACATTTTAGACATAACAGTTGTTATTTATTTATATTTCAATATTTTCTATTCAATATAATTCTTCAAAAAGTTAAAAAAAAAAATACATATTTGAACGAATTATTAAGACATCAATAATGTATATATTTCTAAACGTTCCTAAAATATTTACACCGCAATTCAGTCCAATTTTAAAAAACAAGCAAAATTTAAACAAATATTTACTAAGTTTCTTTTTGAAACATTATATGCATATACATGTATCATTTGGTGTTATTTCAAATTATTCATTTACTCTTTCGTCTCGTCTCGACAACCGTGAATGAACGTTTAAGAGATTTTTTTTCTAACAAAAATGGACCAATGACATTCTCGATCTTCAATGGGTATGCCATTCATAATGTAAAAAAAAACCCGATTTTAAACGTGTTATATCTAAAATAAATTGTAAAAAAGAAAGAGAAAGCAAATCATTTGAAAATTAAGAAATACAAACAACAAGTCAAACGGGTAAATATAATACACACATTTGAAGTTTTCTTATGTTTATGTGATTGAAATCAAATAGAAGGTAATGTTCTTAATGCTTTGAATAGTAAAAATGTGCAGAATATGTTTAAATTTATGATACTGATTTAGCTTAAATACTTCATTATTCTGTATTGATTTATCTACCGGTGAAAATATGAAAGATTTTGTCACGTTCAAATTTAGTAATCTTGTCTTTAGTCTTTAAAGGGACCTAGACACGATTTGAGCTCAAATTTTTCAAATTCTATTTTTCCATTTCCAGTGTCTAGAATAGTTAATTTGAGTATTTTTAATGCCTTGTCAAATGTGAAAGTAAAATGTTAAGTTACAAGCGAGATAAAGAGTTTGAAATTCTTTGTTTTGTAAACAAAGCTTAAGTCTTGTTTTTTTTAAACATGTGTGTTGTATTGGTGTAATTCAATCAAATGGTGCTGTCTTTTGTTTATAGTAATATTTATGAATAAATTGAATCAGATTATCTTGTTTGTTTGCCAGGATTCATTTTGTCAATGGAATGAATTCTTACATCTGTATCTCTCCTGTAACTTGATTTTAAACATTCAAATTTGGTCAATCATTCAAAATGCCCAAGTAAACCATTTCATACATAGAACATGGAAAAGATAAAATTTTGATCTCAAATTGTGTCCAGGTTCTTTTAAATTATACCTGTTTTATTTCAATGTTTGTATAATTTTCATCAGTCTCGTGTTCCAACCCATGTATGAGTAAACAAAATAAAATGAACCGATTATTTGTTGAATTAACACTACACAAATTAAATTTAGAATATGTTTTAAACACAGCTGCGCACAGAATAAATCAACAATATGGAGACTTAAGAATTCTCCCAGTTCTGAAAGTGTAGCTCAAATCAAGTTAGGTCGCCCTATCAATTACAATCTTTGCATGATATGAAAATTGTGCATAAATAATATTATATTTTGTCTAAGTGTCTATGGAAAAGATACGACAATATATATTCTATTAAATGATTGTTTACGGAAAAAACTAAATTAGTTTCTCTGACCTATGTAATGCATGATATATTAACATATTTAATTTAAGAATATTGTTATTTGGAAATTTCGAATTTTCATCGTTTACGTTGTTAAATTTCTTTGAAATGCAGCAACTACTACATAAACATTGTGGCTATGCATGTTAATTAAAATGTTGTGATTTTTTTAAACCAAATTTTAAAAAACGAATAAAATAATTTTAAAATTTTTTCCCCGTTTCCCAAACTAATGGCTATACATTCATTTATCATAATATTGATTATAAATAAATCAATTAGCTTGGTTCGTTTTCAATAAAGACATGTTGGAATTTTTTTAGACGAATTTTCTTTACCTGTAATTGTGCTTTTCTCATTAACGTGACTTAGATGATTCAAACTGAAAAGTGTGACGAACTAAGAGCGTTGCATTGAAATTCAATAATACTTATTAGTGTGTTAAGAACCAGTAATCGCTTTGTGAACAAAAGCTCGAGTTTACACGAAGGTTACATGAAGGGTGTAGTCTCATTATTAGGAGTTTTCTATAAGAATGACATTAACTATCTCTTAGGCTAATAACATTTCACTTAATAATTTGAATAATTGGCGTCTTGTCTGAGTCAGTTTCAAGACATCATTGCATTGGTCAGACTAATCATAAGATATGACGGATTTGCTTCACAACATTACATAATATATGGTAATTTTACATTCAAAATCAATACAGAAATATAATCCTTATTACATAACAATTTATGCAACAAATTAATACTTACACTTGTGGTATATGAACCAAAATATTTTCGTCATCGAAAACGTATGAACGTGTTTATCTGTCATAGTTTTGTAATATTCCGTGAGCACAACTTTACAACAAAGTGGATATTTGTATTTGATTAAAACACTTTGTTCATCTTATGTATTGCCCCATTGACGACGATATATCGATTGAATCCGGATACTAAGGCAAGATCATATTCTGTCAAAAAATTGCAATAAGGCAAAATGCAGGGAAACAAAAAGATAATTAACGCTCTTTTACAGAAAAGTGAGGAATTTTGTGCGAAGTTACGGTGGCTAATAATATAATAAAAGTCAACACAAATGTTTTCACCTTACAAAATGAATAGTACTATAAACCATTTTATTGTTTGAAATAAAATAGTGAACAAGGGAAATTCAAAGCGTATTTGATTAATCGTAAATCAATACTTATGGCTTGTGAAAATTACTGTTTATTAAACATATTAGATATTTACTCCTTGGAAATGATATTTTGTTTTAATCGGGGGAATAAATCCCGAGCCCGAGTTGTTTTATGACAGGACCTGCCACGTTGATTCTCTTGCAATGGAGGTAATTTAGGTCGACGTTGAATGAAGTGCCACATGATGGAGATTATATTGGGACCGACTTAGTTACGCGAGCAGACCTTATAGAGTATGCAGATGTTGGTATCACATGAACAGCAGCTAAATTTGCTTTGAGAGGCAGAGAGGAAAAGAATGTGTGGAGAATTATGTTAAATGGTATCTCATCTCACACCCACAGTGCCAAGCCGAAGCAACCTCCATCACTTCGAACCTAGCTCCATAGCTATATGGTTTCATTTGCTTTATTGGTCTCATAAGTGAAACAACTAAAATGATCATTAATTGGTGTATAGTTTTGGATAAACAGTTGATATGTAATTGATTGAATTAATTTGCTACTTCACTACTTTCAGTGATTGTGGTAAAAGTATTGTTTAATCAATTAAATTTGAACTTCACTCATTCTTGTCGTCTATTTTACTTGCGATTATTTCTTGCGGCTCAATTGGTATGAAAGTTAGGAACAATTAAATATTTCATAATTATCCAAAATGGATGAATATGAAAATCAATTAATGGAGACATAGCCACCTATTTCCAGACACAGTCTGGATATCATAAAGATTTTCTAATTTGTTTAAAAGTCTTTGTCGATTGCAATCCTAAAGAAAAAAACGTTTATATATTCACCTGTTAAAAAAAATAATCTAAATTAAGTCTTTTTAGAATTTTAAAAACTTATAAACTTTTTTTAAAAATAAAGCAAAATGGAATAATTTTTATAAGATTTTCTCTTCCGCCACAAAAACAAGCATAACAATTAACATATTCATATTTTTTATTACTTTAGATTTTTTTTTTTTTTTTTTTTTTTGTACAGCATCCTGATTTTTATCTTGAATTGATAATACGTATATAATCATGTACAAAAACGTAAGTGATAAAAAGGTTTTGAAAGTATAAGAAACATTTTGCCAAAGATGGTTAAAATAAAGGCTTTTTTTCTTCTTGACTACCTGTTTCTATATTTTTCCTTAAGCGTTTATCAACATGATATGGAACTTAAGGTCAAGATCTAGTAAATGATTCCACAGTGTCTTTTTGGTGCTAGAATCATTATGACGTCACAATTGATTTATAGAATCTTTTTCCCGTACTTTATGGCTTTAAAGGAATTATGTAGAAAATTAAACAATTTCTTGACATTCTATATCAAATAATGGGAAAAGTAATCCCGATACCTATTTTCAATTTGACATCATTTTAACGAGGAGGCCAAGAGCTTGTTTAATTCCGTTTTTGGAGAGACTGTAGGCATTCTAGATTTGTTTCATTAATCAAAAATGGACAAAACTCCGAAATTTGTTCCTGATTTCTTTCATATTTCATTGAAAATGACAGTTTAAAACATGATTTTTCATTGTGTTTACCAAACATTTTAGCCCCGGTACACCCTATCAAACAAATACATTGTTATGAGGTATCATTGAAAGATTTTATATCTTAAATTTTATAAACCTGTAGGCACCTTTCATTTACTAGATCTTGACTTTAAGAGCAAAATACCAGTAAATTTAATTTTTGATGTACCATATCTTGTTTGTGTTTTTATATTTTATGTATTATGTTTGATATGTATACTGTTTTATTGTATTAAATAATTTTGCATATACAATGTACATGCATTTTTTATTTTTCAGATTAGATGATTAGTATATTTGATATGTCATTTTGTATTTTGTGAATATCTTTTTGCCTTTTCCCCTTACATGTTTTATCTGTATTCTATAACCGTTCGATTACATCTTTCTTTTAGAATTAAATACTTCATTTCTTTTAAGTGTTGATTTAATTTATTTTAACTGCGGCGAGATTGTGTATATATATATTTTTTCTAATTTCTTGTTTCTCATGTCAAAAGAAGTATTCTTTGCAGTCATGAAATAAAATATTTTGTTTCTATAGTCATACGTATTCAAATTTATTCAATTCTAAGTAGATCTCTGTTTCAATTTTCACTAAGTTAACTCTTCTTATACTTATTAAGTCTCTCTTGAAACCTATCTGAACAGGGCTTACATCGGCACAACAAAAATAAACGTAAGACAATTAAAAGTCTGATATACTATCAACAATTTGAAAAAGATTTATTGATTTAACTAAGACAAGAAATCGGTAATAATGAACAAAAGTCTAACAATGTCCCTAATAGACTAATTAATGAACATTCAGCCTCCTGAAATTGACAAACGTGTTTAAAATAATGGATTTATGTATATGCATAAAATGTAATATCTCTCTAAATTCAAGAATTAAAAAGAAATATATTTCGAATTACCAATCCACGAAAAGATTTTAATTTTCCAGGTTTACGAATAATAAAAAACCGATGTTAAACGCAAAAATGATGGATGTCAATTTTGAAAATTATAATCATAAAAGGCGTATCTGTATCAAATGATATAATAAAAAATCATTTATGAGAATTTCAATGCATAAAAAGGCATAGCTATATGAATATGTTTTACACTAAAAGCTGTCATTTGATTCAATTCTTCGGGGGTTAAATTTGTATTGTTTTTGTACAAACTCATTCAATAGCGTTTGAGAAGTTTTGAAAACAAAATGGTGTAAATCACACCACCATTAAGATTCAACTTATCCTTTTATTATAATGTATTAAACATAAAAAAAAATGTATCAAGTTTTTAAGATAATTAATTTATTATTTATATTAGGTTCTAAACAATAGATATTTATTGAACAGCGCACAAAACGTTCCTTTAAAATTTATTTTTATTTCATTATGATAATTTTTTTATTGCAATCAAAGAGCATTTGAAATGATGATGTATATTCTTGATTTAAACATATTTAAACACATATTATAATGTAGACGAAAAGGACAAATTATGATAATGAAACAATGGAAAATGGCTGAGTAACTACAGGTGTACAGTGGACCTGTTACTTACAATTAGACTCATTTCATTGAATTTTTGGCGTGATCCATAATCAACATATTTCTTCTGAGCAAACCACAATCGAAGCTAAACAATATGAACACTTGGTATGTCCTGCCTATTCATGTCTTATGAATGAGTTCCTATTAAAACTATTTTTGAACAACTAAAGACAAATTACACAATCAACATCAAAACAGGTTTGCAGTAAAGAATACAAAGCAGCATGTCTTAATTGTTTGAAAAATGTCAAGATGTTTATACATATCTTTATTAACCGATCATTCCTATGTAATAAGGGATCGACCTTAAGAATGTAATTTTCTTTCGCTGTAAACAATCTTATTTAATCAAAAAGCGCTAATATTCTCTAGAAAAAAAAGAACATGTAAAACATTTGTTTATTTTTAATTTTGTAATTTTGTTCTCAGTAATAATTGTATTGATCATTTAATTTTCAATAGCAAATACAGCGTTATAGAGTTAATTGATTTCGAAAACATAGTAAAATAGGGATACTGCTCTTTGTTGAAAGCTCTATCATAAAGCAAATTGTTAGCATTATTCAACCTCTTTGCATTATTTTACTGTACAAAATATATACATTGATACTGTTATTCAGAGGCAAAACTTTTTTGTTTGTTTTTATGTAGTAAAAATTCAGAATATCGAAAGAATAAGGATATATAAATATATCTCCTAGTCGGTGGCTGTATTATATACTAAATTTGTAGAGTATGTAATTTAACATGAACTATTTTACTGTGCAAATATTTTTTCGATATCTAAAAAACCCACATTTCTGATTAATGTTTCGTTTGCATAATTTGCAAACTATATATATATGTAATTTAATGTTATATTTTCTCTAGCGAGATAATTAAACTAATTTGGTACGATACACTTTTACCAGAATAAGTTTAGTATGAAAATTTAGTAAAAGAGCCCATTTTCTTATTTTCATATCAAAATAAACGTAGGAGAAGAATATAAACAACATATATTGAAGAAAACAAACAGAAAACGCAACTGTTTACAAAAACAAAAAGCAAATTACTTCAGTGTCTCCATGTGATTGAATTTATGACTCCAGATAAATCATAATTATACGTTATTGTAATTAGCAAAGAAGCGAATGACTTTTGTCGTTTTAAATCTTCCTTTTGGACCAATAGATTGGTTCATTTACCAAATATCCTTGTCGGCATTACGGTTATACCTACATTTAAGAGTAGTTATAAGAGTCTATCATAGGTATTTGAACAGCGTGATAATTAGCATCACCACATGTGACGTTGAAACCAATCAATTAATAGTACTGGGACACGTGACTTGGCGACAGATGACTGATGTGAAAGGTCTAGGGACAATACGTAGTTTGATCCTTTTGTCTGAGTATGAGAGGGGATATTCTTTGGGGAACCAAATAATCAGATTTAATCCCACCATCAACACACGTTTTGTGGATTCATGATGGCATCAATGCTTTTTACTTCATACAATGCATTCTCTGTATTTTATGATCACATATTTAAGACATATTAATGCCAAAATCAACGAATAGATAGCATCTTCTGGCCATTAAGAAAGACAATAACCCAGTGTTCTCTTTCGTTCAGAATAGTTCTATCCTTCAAAGACGACGTGGAAGTTGTTTGTGTCTACGGCCAAAGAAACTAGATATGTCAAAGAAAGAAACATGACTATACACAAATTCTGGCAGTTATTATTCCTGCCCTGTATAGAAGCGTCCAAACCATGTATATTTCATACAACAAAACTAATCACAGATGGGAAACTGTCTTTGAGAAAACCAAGAAGTGTGTATACTGCCCCAGTTATTTTGAATGCACGTTTACGGAATTACTTTTTGATGCTTTCTCTTAATTACTTTTCAGTAAATTACTTTGTTATAGCTTTTAAATTACAATATAAATCAAAAATTTTAAATTGCTTTTTAAATACACATCTCTACATACCTTTAAAACGATATTTTGAAAATCCATTTGGTACTTCATTATTATGTTCCAATAATAAATTGTTTTCCTTTTCCAGTAACCAAGTACCGTGTTGGTTTCTTAGAACTCCTAGCATCTAATACCTCAGATATCTAAAGGGTTGCTGCAAGAAAAATATCAAAAATTCCCATTAAAAATTTCTTTAATTATACACAGTTTATAGCGCATTCATATTGTGTTTCGCGGTGTTTTAAGGCTTTTCTGCTTCATTTTATGTGAAAAATCTCATATGTTACGGATAATGAAGTTGGATATGAGATTTGATATAAAAATAAAACAATTATGACGTAAAAATTTATGAACTCTGCTATAGGGGTCTTATTTGTTACAAGTTAATGATAAGTGCCAGGTTAACTATATTATCGGTTAATTTAAGATTTAATAAAACTCTGCGCTGGAATTTGGCACTGTGTTGCTGATATCATAAGGCAGTTTGATAGAGAGGGTGGCGACGTCTGGGAAATACTGAATACATCATCAAACTACAACTGAATGAGTACAAAATTTCTTATAGGTTTTATGTAATTGTCGACTTCATTAACGAATGAAATTTACGTCGACCCTGAAAAGAATGGTCATGCATCAATTAAACATTAAGCTAAGAACTGCGCATAAAATAGCACGCTTCAAATTCAGTAAAACAATTTAGATTTCTAGATGCACTTAAATTAATGATTGACTGTTATGGTTGAAACTATGGTTGCGATAGTTTAGTTGGATTAAGCTTTTCCTGGGATGGACCATCATCTTGTGTGGCGCCGACCTACCCGACATAAAAATTATCAGTGGTTCCTATCTTTACAAAGCCAACTGACGCTGACTGAAGCAATCGGCAGCCATCAACGAGACATAAAACCCCCATATAAACGTCTTCACCGTATTCCACCAAGGCGAAATGTGTAATGTTACGTTTAACTAGGATTTAATTGACACTAATAATCCATCCTCTTTCTTGAAATATTTCCATGACGAACATAATTTTTGTCAAAATTTTAATTACTGGTTAAGGTTATGGTGTTCCAATAACAGTAATTTATATTGCAGCAATTTCCATTAAGTAAGAAATGTCATATAATAAATCAAATATGTAGGTGAATCGAATACATTATTATCATTTAATGAAAGACTCTTTCTAGCGATATAGTTAACCCAGTTAAGTCTTTCAAGAAAAGCGTTCTTCACGTTGTAGATCTATTATTGGGGGTCATTTATGTGATTAATACGAAAAATACATAAGGGCCAGAAATATAACCTTAATTGCTTAAAAGCAATTGAAAGTAATTTTTTCATCAGTGAATGATTTAATAGTATTTTTAAAAATTGAGACTTGGGAATATACTTTTAACAACAAGCAATGGGAGTAATTTTTTTTCCTCAGTGAATGATTATTAGTATTTTTAAATTTTTTTAAACAGATTGGAATATACTTTTACAACATAATGAGATTTTTTCCTTGGTGAGACTATAGGCAAACTGAGTGAGTTTGAACATATACGAAACAAGCATAGGCGTTCATGTATGTGTTCTATATATTTCTATGTAAACTATTTTCCCCAGAACCTTTTATTTCTTTTAGGATCAAATTTTTGAAAAGCCTACATTGTTCTAAGAAACCGTTTTATTCAGCTTCTTAAGAGGAATGTTAAGAATGCATAGGGATTTATGACAGTATCGAATGAAATAATAAACATCATTTTAAAAATGAATCCTACTTTAAGCTTTAGGTCATGGCACATTTCTGACGTTTGGAACAGAGAACTTTATAATAGTATACTAATAAGTTTAACATTTATGTCACAGCCGTTGGTGAGATAAATGTAAATGATAAATTGATAAATACATGTAATAAAGAATCCTTTTTATGAATTCTTATCTTACATAGATTCTGATTCAAATATAAAAAGCATTCAATCTTGCATAATCTTGATACAATATTGGAATTTTGCTATAAATTTAATGAATAAAAGATAATTGTAAGGAGACCAACAATTTCTAACAAACAATTAGCACGGCTGTATTTATCTCTGTTTTTCATCGTTAAACTATTATCAGTTTGATCAAATATATTGATCATCAATGTGCATTTTGTGCTTCTATTTAATGGAAAAGACATCAATACTCAACCCAGTTTAAGAAAGAAAGTTTCACTGTATGTTTTCATGCTATATATATTCACAGTAATGTATATGTTTTGAACATGGATATAATTAATAATATTTATGAACATACTGTGTCATATGATAAATTATACATTACATTTTCCTTGTTCATTATTTAATAAATAAATTGTAAAGGAAAAAATTAATAATAATAATAATGAATCATTTTACATTTTGTTCCAATAGACCACGCTGTTTGCTCTCTGTTGTTCCGACACATCCGATGTCAACCCTTTCATATGTTATAAACCAGAATCATAAATCGCCAAAAAATTGGACAAAAAGCATGAAATCTTTAGAAGTTTTATAAAAACAATTTTTAGAAGAGCATTCAGATGAATATATATATTTTTTATTTTTTACTACCAATAAAATGAGACTCGACTGAAATCTTTATGGGAAAGGTTTATTTCCTTTTAACTTTATCCCTGTAAATCTTTGTAAGCAGCGACCACCCAAGGGACAATCGGACGGACTCTCTTGAGAATACCTTGAGTTTGACGCACATTTACCAAAAGTAAGTCCATAAGTATATCTTAAGTTATCATTTTAGAGAATTTAAGTAAACAACAGATTATGTAAAAAAAAAAAAAAAAAAAAAAAAAAAAAAAAAAAAAAAAAAGGACTGCGGGTATTCGAAACTAAATAGATACAGATTATATTAAACTAAATATGCATTTTGATTTATAATTTTATTGTTAAAGATATTTAATGCATATTCATATTTTCCTATAAAATGGCAATAATTACGAGCTTTATTTTCAATAAATTTGTGTTAATATTATTAATTATTACTTGTTGAAATTTTTGTTCAAAAATTCGTATCTTTAAAGTTGAGTTTTCTATATGATTAATTAAATATAAAAGGAAACAATTAATCATTTTATTTCCTAAATACTAGTAACAATTGCAGAGGATTGTTTTGAAATAGGAGGGAGGCATACTGATGCACGTCTAAATCATTTCTCTTGAAGACTTCTTCATTGTGGAAAGCTTGGTATATAGATAATTGCTAGCTCGTGTGAGACGTATATCATATCGTCAATTCCGCCTCGCCACCATTGATATCCGTATACTTTTTTCTTGGCGCTGTGGGTGTTTAGACGATTTCAGATATACGTTCCCCTGATTACTCTTTTTATGGGATATATATTCTCTCCTATGAGACTTGCATCTGGATAAATTTCTCATTATCTCTACTCAAATATTTTATCAAGCTTAAACTTGTGCTTTTATTGGCTACAAAAGAATAGGACTTAATTTGTTCCACTGGGTTGATGGGATTCATCAGTTGTCTGCGTGTTGCGTCAAGTTCTTGTAGATACTATTTTATTGTAGTCCCAAAAGCTCTGTGTGAGCAGAAATACAGATAGATGGTGGTGATGCATCGGTCACATATTTTTTTAAATATCTAAATTAACTACATCTAAACACTCTACTTAAAACTTATATCAATTCCCCGATTTTTCTGCAATATAATTTATTTAAATTTTTCAATGAATAAAAATGAAAGCAAAATTAGAATAAAAACAGAGTTTGAAAATGCAACGAATAATTATATCCGTAATTGAACAATTTCATATTGCATTTTAGAGAACGAAAATTTAGATTTGTTGTTGTTACTCTTCCAATAACATATGAAACCATTTTAAGATATATAATAGTTTGTAATCACAAAAAGTAATGAAAATCTCTCAAGAATGAACTTGCTTATATCATCTTCAAGTCAGTATCTTTATAGGCTATAATGAATAAAACAGTCGCACTCGCTTGGTATCATGGGGTAACAGAATATATGTGTGTCTTTTAAGATAACTCGTTTCCGTTTGTGAAAGGTGTGGGGGAAAAACCAAAGCTACGATACCTTGCCTTCTGATGGAGTAGCTAGATAGGGGGTGTAGCATATAAACGCTGCACCTGGCTACTTTGAGTTTTTTTGTAAAAACATCGTGGTTTTTCTTTGCTATTAGACGATAATAAGGACATACAAACAGACATACACACATAGCTACAGTCTCAATTTTGTAAAAATGTCGAACACAATAAAGAATGGTTTTATCATCAAACCAAAACGGCATATTTTCATTGTTTGTACAAGGATGAGAAACTATAATACATTCATTGTTTTATAGCGTTTTAGAGTGCCGAAGCTTTGAATTGTATGAATTGTTAACTAGTCTGAATGGACGTTTTTAGACTTAGATTGTTAAAGAGTACAGTAGGTATCAAATTAAATTAAGTACACTTATTTTCTCCAGCGTTTCCCTCCTCCAAAAATAAATATTTTCTTGACTAATTTATTGAAAAATAAAACATTTTTAGAATTGGTGCGTTCGTTACAAATCGCATTTAATATTCATTCAACATACAAATAAACAACAACACAAAAAGAATAATTTAACCTTTTTCAATTTTAGTTAATTTCAAAAACATGTTTGGGTCAGGGTAGGTAGGGAAAGCTAAAGACATAACCTGTAATGCTTTGTAACGAACGTCGCATTAATCGAATACTCCCGTAAATCTAATTATACTGGGCGCGAAAGCGCTCGTGCATGAAATAATCAGTCTTGAAGTAAACGAAATGTTACGGAAACTATTGAAAATAACGAAGTTAAAAACGCAAAGAAATAAATTCATTGGTTTTATCAATAATAATGTTCATACATGTCTTTTTCAGTTAATGTATAGATCAAGTAAATGATTTCAAAATGTCGTTTTGGTGCTAGATCCATTATAGTGTCAATATTGATTTCATATCTTTCCCCGTACTTTAGACTAGAATGAAATTGTGAAGAAAATGAAACTTTTTCTTGACATTCCGTTTGAAACCATATAAATATTAATCCCGATACCTATGTTCAGTTTAATATCATTTTAAAGAAGAGGTCAAGAACATTCTCTAAGGCATTTTTAGAGAGACTGTAGGCATTCTGGATATATTTTGCCTTGGTCAAAAACGGGAAAAACTCAGAGATCTGTGGCTGGGTTGTTTTCATATTTCATTGAAAGTTACAGTTTTCATCGTGTTTATCTTAACATTGAGCTCCGGTACATCTTATAAAACAATTCTATTGTTATAAAACCTCATGAGAGAAATCATATCTCAAATTTCAGAAATCTGTTGGTTCCTTTCATTTACTAGATCTTGACCTGAAATGAAACAGTGTGAAATTATATTCTGTACAATATGAATGAAATCATAAGGTAACAAAAATGCATATTTTGTTTATTTACAAATATTTCTTTTGCTGTAAAAGCATAACTTTTTTATCACAACAAGTTGTAAGTCAATAACTTCAATAAACTTAATATACCGGTATACCAATAATAGATTTACAGAACCTACATATAGCTTGCCTTGTCAACATATAAATTATCTTTATAAAAAAAATAATTTATTCTCGAAGAAACTGGAGTTTTTTGCTGTATTATCGGTATATAATTTTATAATGTTTTTATTCAATAGAAAACCGCTACGTTTCGGGTTAAATCACATCATTGTTTTAAACTTTCAACTAAATTTACTATAGCAAATAATTATATAAAAATGCAATAAATTTGCCATTATGTTATTGTGAGTAAAAACTATTTTTAGCTAATAATATTAGACGATAACAGATTAATAAATAATATAAGCATGTTATCTGTTCAAATTTATGATTGCAAAGAAATGATAGATTCATTCAAACACTTTCTGGTGACAAAGGGTCACCACTTGCATATATGTAGCCATGGTGACAACAACTTTTTTATCCAATAGTCAGGTTCGAACACGTTCTGCCAGAAAAGTTAATATGTGTCAAATACAAGTTAGGATCTTGTTTGGAAGGCAAAGTTCTTAATTATCTTGACTATGAATGCTACAATAAAGTGTGTTAAAAACCTTCAATTTATAAGAACTTGTATAGCACGCCAAATTCACAAAAAAATGGGCTAAACATAGTTTCACAGTTAATAAACTAGGTTTACCTACTGTTAATTATAGTATACGAACCGCAAAGCATAGTTAACGATTCGTTAACTGTAGTTTTCATCTGTATAACCATATTTAACGGTTGTAAACTATTACCTATGTTTTTCTGTCTGTAAATACACGTAAACAATAGATTTTGCTGATAAATATAGATTCACATCTGTAAACTATAATTTACATTCGGTAACTTTGATTAAGAGTTGTTAATAATAGATTCACGATCGTGAAACTATATTTATCAGATAAACTATGTTTTCCAATCGCAAATTGTTGTTGTCAGTGTTAATTATAGTTTACACTTCTTGAAGGCGACAACTATGGTTTACAGATGTGAAATATAGATTAACGGCGTTTACTTAAGTTTCAAAGATGATAATAAACTATGTTTATCAACTGTTAACTATAGTTTACGAACCTTAAACTATAGTTAACGAATCGTTCACTATAGTTTTCATCTGTAAAACCATATTTAACGGTTGTAAACTATAGTTTACGAATGCAAATCTAAGTTTATCAGTCTGTAAATAACGTTTACAATAGATTTTGCTGATAAATATAGATTCACATCTGTAAACTATAATTTCATTTCGTTAACTATATTTCTAATAGAGTTGTTAATCATAATTTCTCAATCGTTAAATTATTTTTATCAGATAAGCTGTTGCAATCGCAAATGTTTGTTTTTAGTGTTAATTATAGTTTAATATTTCTGAAACATAGATGGTCGCGTTCATTATGGTTTACAGATGTGAAATATAGATTAACGTCGTTAACTATAGTTTTCTGTCCATAAACTTCAGTTTACAATCGATAAACATAGTTTATCAATAAACATAGTTTATCGAATGTAAAACTATGTCTAGCTTTTTTTTTGAGAATTTGGACTGTCATAAACTGGCGTTTCAAACGATGAAAATGTACAATGTACATGTAATTAGCATTATGCTTCCATTTCGACAAAGATATCGATATTGTTGCAAAAACTTCTGGAGTTTTTTAAATAAAGAATCAGTACTGAATATTGTTTCTCCGATACAATTCATGAGATAGAAATATATTTTGAATTTAATGCAGATTTACTTTTCATTTAGTGAAATGTTTAAGTGCTAAGTTTGAAATTGCATGTTTGGGTCAATTCAAAGTTCGTAAAACTATCCTTAATGTTTGAAGGTATTATTCATATAACATCCTCGCCTTATATAGATATAAGTAAAAATTTTAAAACTGAATAAAACCATATACTGGAAGATCAATGGCATACGAAATTACTAATTATTTATTGTGACCTATTTTTTCAAAATTATGTATTTTTTTTGCCTCTTCACTTCACCGGAAGAGCTAAGATTTTAATCTCTGAACTGTAGCACGACTCCTCGTTTTGGTATCTACATTTGACTTTGTATGCTCTATTAGATATACTGAAACAAAGACCCCGTGTCTGTTTGGTTATCCGGGATTAATTTATGCAAAGAACTCTTTCAATCAAGATCAACATTTATTTTTAACAGATTCAAAGTTCGTCGATAAAAACGATTATATACTTAATTCAAGGCATTAATTGGACAGGATACTATAATATTTTTGCAACTTAAGGTAGTGAACCATACCCCACTACACAAATAAAATAGGTACAGATTTTTTTCTTCTGATTTCTCAGACACGTATCTGGGGATATATCCTTATCAAATTTTACCCAGTTGGCTGGTCCATCGGTATTATAAAAGCTAGGGCCGTTGCTAAATATAGAACCGATTGCAGAAAATTGTGCTTTTTTTTCAAATTCAGAATATTGGCCTAAGCCAGAAATATATAACACTTTCCGAAAATCTTTTTTGACTGAATTCCTATGTAAAATGGACGAATTTATATTTCTAAACAAATAATTTCATGTTACACTTACTGATTTATTAAAAATAGATAAATTTGCTTACAAATGAGATAAAATGAAAAACATTTTCAAAGAGAATTTAATCTTATAATTTTATTTACCTACAGAATTCTCTGAAATATTGATAATGTTTACCCTTTAAGGCCCTTAATCAGTTGAAGATACAATTACCCAAAGGACCACAATGAACGTATTTTTTGGTAAAAATTATTAAAATATATATTTTGAAAAAAGTTCCGTAAAAATAAAATTTTGCATAGGTTTATCATTTCATCTCTCTAAAAAGTATGTTTAGCTTTTTGTTAAATAAAAAATATGATTTGAACAAGCCGTTGATCAGTATGTATTATATAAATCGCATTAGGTGGGGTGGGATTTTTTGGATATCGTTCTATGGATCGAGATCAGTATTTAGAAATTGCAGTCACATACGCGGAAAACGCTAATTACCTGACTCGTGTATGCTTGACAAAACCTCTATTTAACTACCGTATATTTTACTAGTTTAAAGACTGTTCTAAAAAAATGAACTAATTTTAATTCTAAAAACGATTTTTTGGAAAATATATTTATGCTCGTTGCTAAGCGTATAAAATAAAGATGATATAGCTTTAACAAGTAGGTCAAATTATTCCCCTTTGTGTATTTATCCCCCTTATTGCACTGGAAATGTCAGGATTTCATTTTAGATGTTTATTGACGTTCAGGGATTATTGTTCACAGATTCGGATTAAATTCAACCTTACAACGCAATGATGTTTATACAGAATAAAAGTTAGCGGTCTATATTTTAAAAAAGAGTACGCATCGACACAATCCAGTCATGTTTTCATTCCGTTGATTAATAATTGATTGCAGTTCTCATGATTTTAAATAGAATTGTTTTAAAGCAATATTTAGGTCAGATTGGTTTCTTCGTTAAATACATCTATTAGGTCTCAATTAGACAAGACGTAACAATGCGTGGATCACGTCAGACGTTGTTTTGTGACGTATGGATAATTACCTTAAATGGTATGTCTAGGAACTGATATCTACCTGTCTACTTGGTTATGTCAAAGGACAGTCGTGTTTCAAAAACATTGAACCATGAAAACCATGAAATAAAGGCGTTGACGTCAGAATAGAACTTTTTTTTATGATTTAATGATGGACTTGAATTGGGTTTCTGATCATTTTAAACAGACAGGGTTCCGATTAAACTACTTACAACTGTATTAAAGTATGTTTACATATATATGAAAATAAAAAGAGAACACATAATGGAATCCAAAGTGCGATGGTCTACGCCAAATGCGATGAGAATCTTACGTTCAATGGT
Organism: Magallana nippona; assembly: GCA_033439105.1. Classification (NCBI taxonomy): domain Eukaryota; kingdom Metazoa; phylum Mollusca; class Bivalvia; order Ostreida; family Ostreidae; genus Magallana; species Magallana nippona. The sequence continues at coordinate 2,789,325 of CM065926.1, read as the reverse complement.
CAAACCAATATGCGATGATTTCACACGCCGAAATCCGATGGTTCGTGTGCAATCGCCAAAAAAGCCCAATGCTCCACAAGATAGCGTCAAAGTGCAATAGTTTTTCCAACCAAAACCCGATGATGCTGAATAGATTTGTAAAAAAAAAAAAAAAAAGAAAAAAAAAGTGCGATGGGAATCTAAAACCCGATGGTCTATGCAAAAGTGCGATGGTTTCACATGCCAAAATCCGATGGTTCGTATGCAGTTGCTAAAAAAGTCCAAAGATCCACAAGAATGCGTCAAAGTGCGATAGCCCGATGGTTCTGAATATATTTGTTAAAAAAAATTCGAACATTGATAAGGTTTACCTTATGCAATGGTTCGTACAATTGTATTAGCGCAAACTACATGCATAAATGATTTGGAGAGAAAAAGAGATAATAACTATGCTTAATAAAGGATTACTGTTTCAACTACTGGCGCCTTCGGTTTAAAAGCTAATATATAATCAAGGTTGACAAGGTTGCAGCATTTTTGCGTAACAGATATATTTATGCAAACTGATTCTCGAAATATTTTCGAAGACTTAACCATATTCAATATTGCTTGTGCTTCCATCGTTGGTTGCTTATTGAACTTGCAAACAAAGCTTTACCAATGAAGTCAACATAGCGTGACGTCACAAACGTTGATTTTCCAACACCATCGAATTTTGGTGTACCCAACCATCGTATTTCAGTGTGAAGAGTGTATAAATGCAGAAGATCAGACTTGGTCGTAGTCGATCATCGTACTTTGGTGTTAGTGTCTCAAAGAGGCGGACCATCGAACGATGAAACTTATGCGTCCATATCGGCAACAAACCCTCGGACACCATCGAACTTTGGAGTCTAACATGTGTTTAAAATAATGATTAATAAATATATATGGTACTTTCAAATGCAAAATAATCTATAATATTCCGAAATTATTTGTAATTCAGTCTAGTCCTCTCATTTTTTTTTAATATGCCACATGCAGATTTTATTGATTTGTAGTATTTTTTTTACCTGATCAAGAAAAAAAAATGTCGCCGAATAAAACAATATGATTGTTTGACATTAAGTATATATTTCAAAAAAGGTCATCGTACATCTTTGTCCTTTACATTTAGAGAACAGATAATAACCTTACCCTTCATCTTGCTAAAATGAAAAATTAAAACAATACATACAGGATTATTTCATCCGGACATCATCACTTATTAATTTATACCTGAAAAGATATTCACCTATCGAAAATTTCGGATTTCATTCTTATAAATGATGTAGCTGTTGTTTTTTAAGAGAATAAACCTTGTCACTTTCTCACAGAGTATAAACTTTATCTTATATCATTATTATAATCATATTACCGTAATAAATAGTAATGGTAATATTATATTATCATCATTATTTGAAAATATCATGTGTGAAAACAGAATTTTAAAAAACCCTCTATTTTGCTTTCTTTTTCGTTTGAAAAAAAAAATTGTTTTTGCAGATGTAGATCTAAATTTGCTCACAGATTCCTAATAACAAGAATGATTGATTTACAAAATTTCTTAACTACAAAGTCTCATCATTTCATTATCAAATAAATGAAAAAGAATTAAATTCAAGAGGGTAAACATATCATCTTTGATTTATATGTAAGACTGTGATAAAGCAATCAACAGAGAGAAATATATTACTTTTCAATTACGATAATATTATTGGTGATGCAAATAAAGAAGGAAAATAAACAAGATTTATATACCACAGGTATATGTTCACAGAGGTATAACTTTTGGATTGGACCCAACAAAGAATATCCAACGAGTCGTTATACTTTGTCTTTTACACACAACTGAAGAAAGCTTTAGTGTCAAGAGTGAACAAATGTGTTAGGTTTCGTTTTGTTGAACTTCGTTTCTTATAAATTCTATATATTTTATTTTTATTTTTTTGAAAATAGACTTTCTCGTTTTGATAGTTGTTTTAGGTGTGTTTCTTCATTAAAATATAGTCTTTGTAATCAGTAGATTTTGCTTCATTTTTCACACGTTTCATGTCATTTGAAAATTAACATCTAAATTATGGAAATACGTGTTTTACATATTCAAGCCTCCTTCAGTTGCAACGGAATGGTTAATTGGACACATATACAAAATTTTATGAAGCAGATAGATTGAAATAACTAGAAAGTGTAAGATATTACTTATTTGCTGCTTTGATAAGATGATTGAACAACATTTTACTAGAAGCTTAACACTACCTAAATATATAAAGAGTATATGTTTATAGTAAATCGATGTCTTCAGCACCATTTCAAATACATCATATTAGGTTCCAAAATAAACTTCTACGTGTTTTTGGAAGTTTTTGTTTTGTCAGTGTGATTGTATGTTAATAATAATTGGGGAAAACGTTTTACATTTTCGATCGTTTCCTTTAAAGCAAACAGAAATCATGTATTTTATAAAAACTCGAGTTTTATGTTGGACATATAGATATTATTAATTAAAAGATGCTAAGGGTTTTACAATAATTACAATTTTCGTAATATTGTACCCAGCAATTCATCTTATCTAAATCGAAGTAGAGTATAAAATTTAACAGGAAAGGCTAGAAATAGAGTATGTAAGTGATGTCTTTTGTTATAATATATACGGCGGTTCAACATTGATTTCTGAATTAGTTTCAGATTTTGACCAGTGCATATTAATTGCAACATGGATGCTGTTAATTTCAAAATTAATTTCTTATGCCTTTAATCATTGCATTTACTTCAGTTATACATTTCAATAGATGATGATGATGATGATGATGATGATGCTAACCCGTCTGTTGACGGCATTGGTTTTAAGGTTCTGAAAGTCATATCAATCTTAACAATATATGCTCTCTTAAAATTCAGCATTGTAGATTTTAGAAACTAAGTTCAATTATCAAATGGTTTACAACAGCAACAACATTTATGGGGGTTTTTTTTATTTCTGCCCTGAAAGACCTGAGATGCAAACTATCAATATGAATCGATTTATTCCAGATCAGGTGCACAATGTTTTCTCTACTTCATATCTTTCATCATAATGGCGGTATGTCATATTGTATGCAATGTTGTATAATATTAGTGCTTACTGACGTCATGAATGTGCTATTAATAGATTTTTGAAACAACATCCACACATAGTCGCCAGTTATGGGACTAGAATATTTGGCAATATCGCATAACATTTTCGAAAGGTTAAAATATATTAAAGTTCTACTTGATTTATTTTTAAACAAAACCTAAGGCTTACATAGTGTATCTATTAAATGAATTATTTTTAAAGAAATTTGACAAAAATCGTTAATATTTATTACAATAATTATCAACATACAAAACTTATATAACTTATTTAACAATCATTTTGAAGTCTTTGATGTTATTTTACTTTACTTTGGTGCGTCCATTAATGAGTTATTTAGTAGATTTCATATATTTTCTTGTTTTGTTTTGTTTTTTGTGTTTTTTGTGTTTTTTGTGTTTTTTTTTTTGGGGGGGGGGGGTGAGGGGGGGTTGTAAAATGCTGTGAAAAGATAATTATTTTCAATTGTTTTGAAATTTGCAAACAAATGATTTCGGTAAACATACGGTTTATTAAAAAGAGGACACGTCGTAGGAAGATTCGGGCCAGAAAAATAACCAGTTATATACTTCTATTTTATAGCTTTTGAACCACGTGTTATTCAAATGATTCCAAGGTTAAGAGATTACTTTAAATATATATATCATGAAGCTTTAATAACGAAATCCTATGGAGAGATCATTTTGTAATAAAGCTATCATATTTGATAAAGAACGATTTAATTGTTTACAGGAATCTCAATATTTTGTAGGAAAATATTCTTATTTTTTTTTATTTTCTTCGGCTTGGAATAAGAATTAAATTTGTAAAGGATCAAAATGATGTGTAGTCGACTTGACTGGACTACATATTAAAGAAATATAATAAAGGGCTACATTTGAAAAGATTCTGAGGTTTTATTTTTAAATTTCGAAAGAAAATCAAGAATAGTGCAAAAACATAAAATCAAATGGAAGTATAATAAAAAGTACAGTAAAGAGTGTTCAGATTATTATGAAGCTTTTATTTTTGATAAAGAAATTTTCATAATATAAGAAAGATGTTAGAGTGGTGTTTTTCTAAGTGAATTAAAGTAACCATCTTTGATTTTAAAAAAATCGGTTGGGAATGATTCACATAGTTTGAAGCTTCCATTTTATAAAGAAATTTATAACATATTGATTGAGAAAATATCAATTTCTAATATGAATATACAAATAAACCTAACAAACTTAAATCCAATGGAGATATAATTCTAAATACATTAGTTGTAAAGTAATCAGTTTCATCTTTAAAAAACGAAATGTAATTACACCATATTTTAAAAGATAACAATAACTTAGAAAGGGCGGAAATGAATATTCTGCTAAAGCAAATAAAATAGGAGTCGTGAATACATAAATTAAAGATTGATTCACACACAATACATTCTTATATGAATAGAAATAACTTCTTTAAGATGATAATTGATAATGGCAGAATATTACAAACAATATTATACGTTATACATATACAAATGTTGTGTTCTAATAGGACGAACGATTGATTAATGGTAATTTAAAATATTTACAGAATTTACTCTTTTTGTGATATTGTGCATTAAATAATTCTTAGGTAATAATCTATACAATTTCCTTTTGATTGCATAATTGCAAGTGTTGTTAAAATGGTAGCACATGGATTTAACCCGAACTGTATGTAGATTCTGTCCCAATTCTGTAATAAATGGTCATAAGTATTTTTCGATCTACCATGTAACAATATGAGAAGTTGTTGCTCCGAAATGTTTACAATTACAAACTTTTTAAACAGAACCCCATACAGCAATATGTATGAAGATATGAAATTTTCCTACATTTGATATCATAAAAGTGCTTTGTTCACACATAACTGCTGTTCCTTATATTAAATGCGTCGAATGTTGTTTTTTGTTATATTACATAAAATGGTATTCTTTTAAATGTTGTATCAGTCCTATCTTGACGTCCTGAAAACTAATACAAATAAAAGTGTGTATATTGAGGGTCACGTCCAAAGGCTTTCCATTAACCTTTCGTTGAATTTTTAAAAAAAATGACGTAAACGTTAACATACCACCTAAGCGCATTTGAATGACCTTTTTTTTTTTTTTTAGGTAAGTTTAAATCTCACTTAGTCTACAAGCAGTCAGATAGACCTGCAATATTTGTATATATAACTTCAAATGGTAAACTGTTCAAGCCTATGGAATTATGTTGCTGCATGCTGTAGCTGGTATTACATGGTCCTGCTACACGTATACGGCGGTCAGTTGTAAAAGGGATTTAAACTGAACAAAATTTACACCGATTCGTTTAAGGTGGTATTAGATACCTTGAAATATCAATGACAATATTATGTACATCATATTCATACTTTTATAATCATTTGTTTTAAGTTCTCTAACTGTACATTTATTTTAAAACATATTCTTTAAAAGTAAAAAATGTGAAAATCTAAGTGGGTATCGAACTCATGATTTTAAGAACTTAATCTTATGTTTAAACTATTGCCCTTGCATTTTGAATAAAAAGTTTATGGAATTATAGTTATATTAGTTTGTTAATTATTTTTAAAAGAATCGCTTCTGAATGTGAAGATGTCCCATAGCTCCTTAAATTAATTTTTTTAATTATTAAGAGTAATAGTATTCTCAATGTAACAATGTTTACAAAAACATATTCATTTAATATCAAAATATTAATATCAAAAATAAATGTTCTTGTTATTATTATTGATTAAGTTCATTGCTTGAAATGATGCAGAATGATATTATTTTACTAAGTTTATAAATTGTACAGCATCAGAAATGTCGGTGGTGTCATAGTTGCCCCACACTGAGTAATCTTTTGTGTAAGTAATCTAACATTATCATTTGATTGTCTCTCTTTTTACTCATTCTGTGAAACCTGACACCTTCGACAACTCTAATTAATCTTAACTTCAAAAATAGTCATACATAGTCCAATGTCCCCCAAAAAATTTGTAGGTAGGACAATTACTCCAACATGAACATTTTTAATGCATACGTCAAACTTAAAAAGTAAAAGATACTCAAGAGTAGAAAAATAAGAAGGCCAGTGTTGCATTATTTTGTCTTTAGCATTTACAGAGAAGATGTGATACCGGGGTATATCTGATTTTGAAAATCATTTAAAATGTTTTTTTTTTATTCATTAAATACTTCAATTAATGGTAAAAAGCCAATATTTTTCATAATGTTCTAATATAGTTTTTACCATTTGATAATTAATTAGATATCATTGGTTTGGGTGTCATAGTCATAGATACCTTAATTGATTTTTACGAGGAGAAAATTTGAAAACATCATCCCTTTGATTTCTTTTTTTTCTATCGGAACTTTAACCATCAGCGAGTGATGCTAACTTCCTCTGACATCAAAGAAGGCTTATCGGGAATCGGTATCAAACAAAAGATTTTAATTTGATCGTAAAGTGAATTTCATTCTGTGTGGCAGACGTAAGCGATTCCTGTGTTTCATTCCATAAACTTCGTCAAACGCGGAGTATGTAAACATCTTCAAAGACCGCATGGTTTTATTGCAGGAATTATTGGCTTGGTTTTATGTTTTTCTGGTATGCAATGGTTTTTACTTTTGACACTTTGAGGGATATCTATATATTTATTGTGCTCAGACCAAGATTTTATGCTTCAATATACTGTTTTTGTGTGTTGCATGTATACCTCATCAAGGTTTGATTTTCTATTACTCACAGATCTTTTTTAAATGTCTGTAACCAGTCCTTCACAGAATAATGTCTTTAAAAATGAACAAGTATCCTTCCAGGAACTTTAGCTTTTGTTTTTATCACATATGCTAAAATCTTTAAGGAAAATTTGCTGTTTATTTACTTCATAACTACTATGGCAAATTTTTTCGATTAGTTTTATTCGATATAAATTCTTTAAAAATGATTTGATCAATGAATTTGTTTTTTCCACTTGATAAGTTATTATTGATTGTTTATATTTCCAATAGGTGATCACAAAGTAATGATTGAAAAAAATGCAGTTAAATTATTTTCACCTTAATAGAATGTTAATATTTTTTTGTTTACTTTCAGAAGTCTTATGTGCCTGTTTTGGCTAATGAATTGCTTTATTAAATACATATTTCTATCATAATTTTAATGTATGTTTCGGTTGAAATTTTGATTCTCTGGTTTTGTAGGAACATTTTTTTCATAAGATGAATTGTTCTGCCTTAAAAAGACCAAATAATTTAATTAAGAGGGGTAATAAAAGAATGATAAAAATTAGGGTTAAGAAGTTGCTAATTTCACGGCCATTTTACGCTCGTCTAAAGCGGGAATGTGCATTCCTAAATACCGCCATGCTTTCAATGAACTTTGGTCTGGTAGACGCAAGAACTGAAAATCAAAATACGAGTCTTAGTTTGTTTTATTTCTTAATCACCTGTAAATGCATGAGGAATTCGACGGATTAATTTCAAATAGAAGGATGGAATTGAAAAATACCAAATCGACGCATTTAAAAATTAAGAGGAAGATTACAACATTTTTTTCCTCTAAAATTGACAAATTATGATGACATCAGTAATATACTTTAACTTCTTTTTTATGACTATCTAATTTACTGTCTGTGTGAATAGATTTATGTTTTTAGTTTTTTATCTTTAAATATCAAAATAACAAAATATTTGACAGGGTTTATTTCCATTCAATATTTGCTTTAAGCCTTACACTGTACATAGTGAAACCAAATTTATGATTGAAAAAAACCCCGAAACTCTGAAAAAATATATAATGAGTTAATTATAAGTATTAATCATGAAAAAAAATGAATTTTTCTACTAGATATATCAAAAATTAAATAGGAAACAAAACAAAATAGATTCTAAATTTCTTTGTGTCGCTCTTCCTGTTTACTTTTTACAACTAGTCGTATATCTTAAGGCTTCTATAAGGACTTTACACTTAAGTTTATACTTACAAGTAACCGTGTAATACTCGACCGTGACAGACAAGTGTTTACATATTTAATGAACTGTAAATCTAGACAGTTATCAAAATTCCTTTTGAAAGCATTTCGAATTCGGAGACAATTTCTTTATAGATAATTTTTTTATTTGTAGATATTCGCCCTGATATAACATTATAATTTAATATGTACCATAACCCCAATATAATCTAATGATTATACACTGAGTCTTGTATAACTCGTGATGAACTATAATTGTTGATATAACCAAAGGTGACTTATAGGCCCAATGGGCCGGGTGCCCAATATTAATGTACAAGTAATTGATTAAAATTTGTATTTTGTGGCACAATTGTACATAATATGCACATGTCACTTTAATAAATAAATTACTACTCTTGATTACTACTACTGTAACCATAAAATTACAAAGACGCAGTCTTACCTATGCAAAGTCTAAAATCATAATTTAATTTTAATTTTTTTAAGATCTTTGAATTTCACAAACACCTAGGAAATAGAAATATTTAAAACAAATGTATCAATCGATTGGACTATCTACAATTAAATATATAACGGTAAATACAATTTGTAGTATGTCATCTATGTCACCGAATTGTTTATAAATGTTGCATAGAATATTAGAGGGTATTTTTCTTTTATCAAAATATGTGAATGATTTATTTTAAATCAAAATATTTTTTCAGGGTTCGTATTAATAAGATTTCTATGGTTTGTATTGTATCAGATTTGATGTATTCTTTCATATAATACTTGTTAGATTTCCATTAAAAAACATATTTTTCTAAAATTTTGTCTGGAAACATAAACCCAAGAAGGGGATATCGTTTAGATAAATCACATTTACAAAATATTTTTAGTAAATAGTTTTGAAATTATTTTTTGAAAAAAAAGAGCAACATCTTTGACACTGACAAGATTAAAATAACAGTACTGAATATTATAAAGACCTTCTCTATTGCCATTTATTGAAAACAATCCATAGACAATTTCCTTTTAAAAAAAAAACAGAGTACGGTTTTTCTATAAAAATGTAAAAGTTTACCAGGACATATAAACTTTAATAATAAGACTATTATGATATAAAATAAATGCATTTGGAAAGGCATTTTATAGAATTGTTTAATTATTACTAATGAATTATATAATTTTGTACATTTTGATGTAGTGAAAGCTGATTTTGAGAGAGAGAGAAAGAGAGAGAGAGATAAAGAGAGAGGGAGAGAGAGAGAGAGAGAGAGATGCAGACAGTGAATACACGTATAAACCATACCATACTCAATTGGGAACAATTGAAATGAAAAGGAAAAGGGAAAAAATTAACAGAAATGAAAAAAATAAGAATAACTCAACCATGATATATCCATAACTACAATTTTTCACATTTATTTGCGTTTTTGACTTTTATATTTCTTATATCTACATTTTTCAACAGCAAATATTTTTCATTAAAAGTATTTCTGTTATAATAGCATTTTTCAATCCATGTATATGTATTAGGTATCGGATATTACTTTTATATTTACATGAAAAAATACTTCATTTTGGTAGTCTTTGAAACGCACAACTGGGCGTTTTTTTAATTTTATTTGACCACCGCTTTGAAATAAGTAGAAGTAATAAATGGTAATAGTATAGAAAATATTCGGTATTCGGGTTATCTGGTAATTACATACATCTAATTAAGTCGATTCCTTAACAAAATTATAGTTGAATTAATAATCATGCACAGTGATGTTTAGAATACCAACGAAGGTAGTAACTAATAAACGATTCGTCATCTAAAAAAGAAGATGATTTTTCAATGTTAATAATGTTTCTTTATATCACTTTTAGATAAAACAAAAAATGTAAAATATATTTGCATGACTTCTGTAACAAAACATACCTTAAAATTAAAACAATATGACTAATGAACATGGCATTAGAAAAAAGAAAGTGTTCACATACAAAAAATATTTCATCAAGTAATTTATCAAAATTGTTAAAAGGTTTTCAATCGCTTTGGGAGGTAGAGAATGAATGAAGATGGATTACGCTGACATTGCAATTAATACAAATACTTTTGGCGGTAACATTGTTCCATTGTAAGAAACATACGGCAAATTAACATAAAAATGTCACCAATCGCACCTATTTGTTTGGAATAAATATGACTGTTTCATGTTTCAAATTAATCGTAATATAATTGAAAAATCATGAGATTCTTTATAAATTTTTGACAGTTCGCCTACCGATACCGCGGGAGCACTGATATTTCTCATCCCCTATCTGTCATCTGTAGAAATGAAATATTAGCCTGCTGGGTTAACAAACTATCAGCCTACATTTGTTTTTTTTTCAAGGACGGTGTGATATAAATAACACAGAACATTATTAAGTCAATGCATTTTGTTCAAATAGGTCATGTAATGTTTAATTTAATTTATTTAAAAAAATAAAAAACAAATATCAGATTGAATACATTCTGCCTATAACAAAATTATATTCAATTAATAATGAAAGCTTTGTTTTGTTAAAAATCATAAAATCATATATTTTTCCAAATAGCTTTATCACAAAGTAAAGCTCTTGGTGCAATATGATAAAGAGATGGAAACCGTCGTGTCGGAAAAGATTACATAGAAATTTAAGATTTGACTTTTGCACAAAACGTGTAAACATTCATTGGAACACTGAAGATGAACGTGCTTTTTTCAAAGATAGTAAACGCGTTTTGATTTTGATGTAAGCGACTCGATTACTGTTCCGACGTTAATGTTCATGCATGAAGAGCTTATCACATTTTCATAGAAGATGGGGTATCTTCTATTTATTCTCTTTTTAGCATATATCGATTTTATAATTTAGTCTGAAGTCATCATTAACATTTGTATGAGCACTGTTGTCTCTGGTGCAGTTTAACCATAATAAGTACTGTAATGTTATCATAATCGAAACGGTAATTTTTTTTCTGCTATGTTGCTTGTTTACGTCCCTTAACACTGATACAAAAGAGAGATCTTTTCAAACCCGAATCAATCTTAAGCATGAAATGATTTATGCCAACTATAAAAGATGTGTTTTATATCAATGACGTAGAATCAAAATCAAAAACACAGCCTTCACTTGGAAGTGTCTTAAGGTTTTGTTAAAATGTGTAATGGGAATAATGAAATAGAAATATACCATGTGTCTACGGATAATCAATACATATATGAATGTATTTCAACAAAGAAGGATGTGGGAGGATTTGTCGATGCGGTGTTGATTTGATAAAAACAACAAGGGGGACGAATTTTATAATTTACCCGATATAGTCTCGTGAAAGTTCAAATAGTTTAAACATTCATTTTTCAATGTTTTATTTATCCAGTTTCCTTTTTATTCATTTTCTTTTTCCAATAATATACTTCAAGTCTTACCCTTGGTTTTTCATGGTTGGGATCTTAAAGAAGTGTTGGAAATGTAACTAGTGCAGAGAATTGTTACTTTGGAGTGCAAAAATGTTACTGTTGCACTAGTACATTGACTAGTAGACTTTGAACACTTTGAGAATCTCTGGCGACTTATTGCATTTATAAAACTTAATATTAGAGATAACATTTGTTCAAAAACAAAGTACGATGTTGTTTTCATTCTTTGCTGTTTTTCATGCTACAAGTATCCGGCTAATACCTGTACAGCGTTGATCAGCCGATCAAAAAAATCATCAAACTCTTAAAAGATTATTATGATTTATCTCAGAAGAGGCTTAAATTAAGAATATTTTAATTTAAGAAAAAGAAGCATAATAGCTTATCTTCTCCTTTAATTTAACATTCGAAGTAAACTAATTTGAGGTTCTTAGACAATAGTATTGTTATGCATAGTCTAACTTATTTACTTCACAACATTCTTAGCTCAACATTTCTTTCACATATTTGAATCAAGGGTCAAAGTAACTTTGGTTTCATGAGAAGTTATCACAGCATATATAACCATTTGAACTCGTAAAATCTGGTCATTTCTTGAACTAGTTATATCCTGTTTTTTTAGGCCATTTGTTTCTTGAACTATATTTTAATGGGGCAAAGTCACAATTTCGGCTGACCATTTGTACACTTTTAAACTATTCATTTGCCCATGAATAATTTTCTATAAGTTAAAAATTCACAATACTTTTTATCTGACTATTTTATTCTGTAAAGCTGAAACTGCTGCAATCACTTGCAATTTTGTTTCAAAATACATGCCGCTTGAAACGGCCATTCTTCAATCCTTTTAATCTGTTACCATGGAAATCGGTCCCCATTGCAACCGTTTAAGGTTGTTTTGCATCTTTATTAACTAAACCGTATCGAATTATAAAATATGAAAAAATCGGTGAATATATGTGGCCACCGAATTTTGATATTATATGATATATGCGAAGAATTGATCTTAAGGTATTTCTTATAGTTAATCAAAGTGTTTTAAAACGTCAGATGCAAGTTTTAAGTGTAATACAAAATTCACAATTCTTTGCTATGCTTACAAAACTAGTGCTATATTTTTGCTTACTTTTTATATTCTAGAAATAGATTCATTTTCTTAAATCTTAAATCCAAATGAACAAAATTTTAAAGTTACTAGTGATTTCAGTTCTTAGTATGGTCATATTTACTTTTGCAAAATAATGTGTTTACTGATATGAACCTATAGAAAAGTAAAAACATTCAATTCTGTATAAACTTTTTTTCATAGCGTCTCAATGATAACTACCCGCGCTCATCGTTTGAAGGAACATAAAAACACGGCCATGTTAATAATTCGGAACGATTTGCCTTTCTCAAACTTAAATTTAAGTAATAAACAGCAATGTTAAACAATTCACCGGGATTTGAACTTGGTTGGCAGTAATCAAATCTTCTGAGAAGCCATGCTCCACCGTCACCAAAATTTTCAAATCCCTCAACTCATTCCTTAACTCAAATCATTTAAAGAAAAGCGCATGAATTTGAGGTCAATATTCAGAATTGAGGCTGAGTATTGACTTGAGGAAAGTTGGTGACGGTGGGGGCGGGCTTCACAGAATTTGATCAGGTTACCAACTAAGTTCATATTCCCGTGAACTTTCAACATGCTGTTTATATCTTAATTAAACATTGTATTTTATTTCTGCAATTTCTTGTATTATACAAAAAAAAAAAAAAAACGTGGCACGAGCCTTGTTTATATAACAAGGAATTGTGAGCCCTGACTGTTTCTTAAAATTATTCAATGTGTATTCATTTACGTATGAAAAATAATGAAATTTTTTACATGAATTTCTACTGATATTATTATTATTTTAAAACCGAAAAAAATCAGACAATTACCACATCGTTTGTTTAGGGGGTCATCTCAAAGTTTGTTAATTTTAAATATAGGACACTAAGGGATTTTGCTGGAAATGTATCAATTTTACACATTTTTTCATTTATTTTAAACTTCTGCCCTATGAATTTTTTTTTCGATCTACATATGAAAGTTATTGCTAAAAGGCATCAAATGATCAAATAAAAAACCTTTTACCTCCTGGTTTGTTCCAGGGGTCTTATCAAAGGTTTTTTTGTAAGCCCAATTTCCCATTTATGTCGGATAATGACTATTTATTATTTGACAAAGGCGGAAATGGTGATCTTTATAGTATTATTAAATCATTCAGTCATATTTAAGCAGTAAGAATATATAAAATATCACATATTAAGGGTCATAAATATAAAATACATGCTTACTGTCTTGAAATACATGTATTTTAGCTATATTTAGGCGGGGTAAGAAAACGTGACAGAGGGCTAGGCTTGCTGAACCCTCTTCATGTGTTCGACCCGAGCCCAAATATAGCTTACACTTCAAGACATTTATGTTAATTCTACAAAACAATATCAGCTTTACGCCTTGAACGAGCTTTTTTCGACAAATTTCGCTGAATATCTGCAGTTGAAACTATAGAAGTATATTGGATTGTTTAATGTGCAATCATTTTTATCCAAGTTTTTCAAAAAGACGTGAACGTAACCTCATAATGATGAAGAGCGTACGTTTAATTTTCTTCAGAGCGTATGTTTTCTGACTAATTTAATTGTAGATAGTTTTCAAAAGAGCAATTTTAGCAGGAGTTCCCTCCCGTTGGCGGCCATGTTGTGGGTCAAACTGCCTCAATTCCGTCATTATTCCACCAATCTTAACTTGCCATACTGAGTATTTTGACACAGATAGTACTTTTTATGACATATATACGTGTTTGTTAGAGCCTCCTTTACTTTGTATTTGTTACGCTGTTCGGATTTTCCCCTGTATATTTCTGGCATACTTGCTCGAAATCGGCTGCTCAAAGAAGAAAATCCACTGCCTTGACCCACAAGATGGCGGCCAAGGGAAATAACTCTTCGGGAATGAAAACTATCAATTAGCATGACATAGGCTTTTTGTAAAACATGGAACAACGCTGAGGTACCCTGTTCACTCGCTCTCACTTTAAGGTTTATGTGTCAATTCCAATACATTTTGTAGTGATTTCTATCAATCAAAGCAAAATATGCGTCACATCACTATTTGCATGTCCTGCCTTTTTTTGATTTAATATACTCCGTCCTAGAGACAAAAAGCATAGCGTAGTAAACCGAATGGACCGGAGCGATTCATAATTTTTTTAAAAACAGTTAGAAAAAGTCTATGTTATAACTCTTTTTAAAATACTGTGTTGTTTGGAGTTGTTTAAACTTTTGAATCATGTAATTTACTCTGAAAAAAAAAACCTTTAAAAAGACGTAAATTCATGACGCGGCGATGTCACATACATATATTTATCATGTTATTAACATTTATATCTTTATGATTATTCAACGAAATTTCATCAAATTTTTAATTTGAATTAAGATTTTAATTGGGCAAATTTTGATGTATCATTTTATATAATATATTGCCCAGTAGGAGAAGCGTTGTGACACTACTTTTGGATCGCCTCTTGTTTTCGCGTCTTTTCGTTCGTCTGTACTCATATCTCTATAATTTCTTTTGCATACTAAGGTCTACTAATTTTCTATTAAATGTTATTCACTAAGCCTAAAGATTATGAAAATTGTGTGTCAAGCTAATTGTATCTTTTTTATATGTTTTTTTTTTTCTTGCTTGCCCTTTCCGCCTCTTATAAGGGGGGTTTTCTATTGTCTTATCTTATTTAAATATGGAATGTTGCCAATAAGCGGAATCTTTTTAAAGAGTTAAATCGATAAGGACAACAAATTACTTTACAGTACTGATGCTCAAAATTATAAAAAAAAATATCTGTGAGACAATTTAAAGAATATATAAATGCCAAACAATTTACACATCAATATTTTTCATTGTATAAATGACTCGATATAATAAAAAGATACGAAGGTAATACAAGCTTGCTTTGGCAGATAATTGTTAGAGAGTTCTTTTGCATGGTGGTAAGGGAAAATGAGACATAAAATTTGGTATGATAATTAGTTAGACAAATTGAATTTCTGTTTCGTTTGAACTTTTGTTATTGGGTTATAAATCTTCATCTTTACGAGGGTGGTCAAATAATCCGGCTCAGTGGCCCTGTATACGGCAGTCGTAAAATGTCCACAAAACAACACCCATGTATCTATCGCTTGCAGAGAAAGACGGTTCTCATTATATCTGCTTATGATTAAAACACGCACTCCAATGCTCTTGGAACAAAAGCAGCGCCTGCAAAATATAAGAGGATTTGTAAGCAACCTTAGAATTAAAATTAGATATTATTCATTGTTGACGAAGTCCTTTTTGTCTATAAACATTTTGTTTTTGCTTTAAACCCTCATGTCTTATTTATAATTCAAAAAGCTAGGGTAATAAATAAACAAAAAGGATCGCCACATACACATAAATCGTTTATCTCTGTCTAATTGTAAATTTTAATTTCTTTCTAATTCGCGGTGCTAATTAGGACCTGCATAAAGCGTAGAATCGGTGATCTCCGAGAACTTTTACTGAGCAACTGAACAACAAAAACCGTCCTCTGTAAGACCATTCATCAAAATTACCTCGAATTCTTTGTTAATGTATCTCTTGTTTATCGTTATCTGTCAGTGGGGATATCTAATTTAAGTATTAGTATCTATGATTTAAAAATGAATTAAACACCAAAAAGTGCAGTGGTGGTGACAGTTTAATGTCCAATTGAATTAATTTACATTCATTAACAATTTCGTCGAGCAATAAAAAGGTTTGTTAATTGTTTTCATACAGTTGAAGCATTAGGTCTTATAATTAGCCAAAGTAAACTGAAGGTATTTCTTATGAGACGGATGGTGCCAAGTTGCTCCTTGCACATCGCTCAAATCTGTATGTCGGAGTGGAAACCTGCAATTTAAGATCATAAATTACACCGGACTTCATCTGTCGAAATATTCATTGACAGCGGAACATTGATCTCGCTTATAGTTAGCTGTTCTTTTTTAAGGTAACCCTTCTTGGTGGAAGAGCTAGGCATTGTCTCATCAGAAACCATCAACTTTTGTCAATTATTCAGGACATGTGCACTTTGGCTCACCTGATCTCATGTTGCCCCCTCCCCCCGCACCTCAATAATGGTTCTACATCTTCTATATTTAGGATGTAAACACTAACAGAAAACCAGTTTTAAAAACAGGAAAATTAACCACTTGTTGGCTGTTTCATTGATATAATTAGTATAATTTTGTAAATTGGTGTTCTAACAGTGTAATAAAAAGCCCAAGTAATGTGAATTTAGGCGAGTGTTTCATGTACAAGTGCGTCTGTTCCATGAACTAAAATGTCTATTTCATGTACTAATGCGTCTGTTCCATGTACTAGTACGTCTGTTCCATGTGAATTAGTGTGTCTGTCACAAGTACTAGTGCGTCTCTCTCATGTACTAGTGCGTCTGTTCCATGTGACTTAGTGCGTCTGTTCCATGTACTAGTGCGTCTGTTCTATGTGACTTAGTGTGTCTTTCACATGTACTAGTGCATCTGTTCCATGTACTAGTGCGTCTGTCTCATGTACTAGTGCGTCTGTCACATATACTAGTGCGTCTGTATTATGTGACCTAGTGGGTCTATCACATGTAGTAGTGCGTCTGTTCCATGTGAATTAGTGTGTCTGTCACAAGTACTAGTGCGTCTCTCTCATGTACTAGTGCGTCTGTTCCATGTGACTTAGTGCGTCTGTTCCATATGCTAGTGCGTCTGTTCCATGTGACTTAGTGGGTCTGTTCCATGTATTAGTGCGTCTGTTCCATGTGACTTAGTGTGTCTGTCACATGTAGTACTGCGTCTGTTCCATGTGACTTGGTGCGTCTGTCACATGTCGTAGTGCGTCTGTTCCATGTAATATTGCGTCTGTTCCATGTGACTTAGTGTGTCTGTCACATGTACTACTGCGTCTGTTCCATGTGACTTGGTGCGTCTGTCACATGTCGTAGTGCGTCTGTTCCATGTAATATTGCGTCTGTTCCATGTGCCTTTGTGTGTCTGTCACATGTACTACTGCGTCTGTTGCATGTGACTTGGTGCGTCTGTCACATGTCGTAGTGCGTCTGTTCCATGTAATATTGTGTCTGTTCCATGTGACTTAGTGTGTCTGTCACAAGTACTACTGCGTTTGTTCCATGTTCTGGTGCGTGTGTTCCATGTGACTTAGTGCGTCTGTCACATGTACTAGTGAGTCCGTTATATTTGCTGTTGTATCTGTCACATGAACTATAAGTATTGTCCCTATTACATGTACGTATGATCTTATATACATGTATATAGAAGGGCGTCTGTTACACGTACTAGTGTGTAAATAATATATACTCGTGTGTCTGTTACAT
Source organism: Magallana nippona (assembly GCA_033439105.1). NCBI lineage: Eukaryota > Metazoa > Mollusca > Bivalvia > Ostreida > Ostreidae > Magallana > Magallana nippona. The sequence continues at coordinate 2,771,419 of CM065926.1, read as the reverse complement.
AAATTATTGTATATGTTACATGTACTAGTGTCTGGTACACATACTAGTGTCTGGTACATGTAGTAGTCCCTGTTACATATACTAGTGCCTGTTACATGCAGTAGTGTCTGCTATATGTACAAGTGCTTATCTGTTACACGTGATGTGCGTATTTGCATGATCTAGTGCGTCTGTTACAGGTAATACTGCCTCTGGTATATACAGCAGTACGTTTATAACAAGTACTATTGTTACATGGTATTGTGCGTCTAGTACATAGAATACAGCGTCTGTTAGATGTAATAGTGCGTCTGTAACAACTACTTGTGTGTATGCTAAAATATGTCATTATGTTTATATATATTACATGTTTTAGTGCTTCTCTTAAAATAGATTCTTTATCATACAACTTGAACTAATTACCAATAGATTTTTTTTTCAAAAAATAATTAATATAATATATATTTTTTAAAATGATACATTCATATTTTTCTACTTTATTGTGTCTCTATATGTCCATGTTCGTTTATTCATTTTTTCGAATATCTGTAAAATATATTGACAAAAAAAGATTTTCCCATATTCGCAATCATGAATACATTCTTTATCTCTGTATTTGGAATATTATCTTCCAATGAGTGTGTTCCGCATTGTTACGAGGTTTTTATTTTTACTTCTCATAAGACTCATCAAACGTATACCACCGGCGGTTTAAAATCTTTGTAAGTCAAATTAGGTCGTATAATTAAAAGATATAACTACGTAATAAATATCAAATCAACATTAATATGACGTTTATAATTAATCGGAATCTAAGTACAATATAATCATTTACTGTTTTGCCATATGTATGATTACATTTACCACAAAACGAAAGTCCTGGCGTCAAGGAGCATTCATCCACATAAATCACTGCCCCCTACAGAGGCGATATAGCGCCCCACACAGAAGGTTACTGAGTCGTTGTATAACGAATCAAGCACTAGTTGCTATATATAGATTTACTTGGAACCATTATCATTTTATGAATTATTTACAGAAATTAAATGGCACTGGTGTACTTGGGGGAGGTGTAATTGTTGTTTTATGGATTATCTTTGAGACCTTGCACACATAACCAGTAACGGTAAAAAACATAAGAAGTTAGATTGTTGTTATCTGTCTGCTGTAATAAAGTGATAAAATGGCCTTTCAATCACACGAAAGGAAAACTCTACACAAATTATATAAAGGGCTGATAACTGACCAATGCAAAATTTTTTTATCTTACTTAGAACATAAATGGTCAAGTCATTCTGAAATGGTCAAAGAGGTAAATGGTTAAAACTAAATGATTATATTCGATGCTTATACCCAGAGTTCCTTCACAATATAATTAGATGGTACATTCAAGTCAGTAACCTCATTTTTGAATCATATGATGCCGTGGCAAAACATGTACAAAACAAAATTATATAGCTATGATGGTAATACTCATCTTATATCTGTCAAAGAATGCTTACAATTTATAGATGAAGAAATCGGCTATAATAGGCTGGATGCTGTACCTGGTTTCCAAAGAAAGATATATAAAAATTCTCACAGGTGAAGTGTACCAGCATCCTGCTATTTTTGTCCTACATGAAACATACATGTACAGTGTATACACTTATCAATATGGTAATACAAATCTTTATCTAAATCAATATATGTTCAACTCAAAGTTCTCTTTTAAGAAGATTTGTTATATACGTTTGAATTTTAGCCTATAATAGTAAATAACATTAATATTTGAATACAGTTCCTCTGCAGGCATGTTCACGAAGATGTCTTAGGACTAAGACTTAGGTGCATCCTAAGAACGTATTAGGATACGTCTTAGTCTTAAGTCTGTTTCTCGAAGCTCTCCTAGATTTAGGAACCGCCATAACTTTGTCCTAACTTTAGGACATCACTTACCTTGTCCTAAGACCATTTTAAGACTGTAAAATCACGCTTTTTTGGGGGGGGGGGGGATATTGGGACAGTTGTGAAGGTTTTTCCCAAGATCGGTAGAATAAGGCAATCTTTTCTATAGTTCCAACATTTCCGACAAACATCAAATTCCTTATCCGGGAGGGGGCTTAGTCATTTATTCTATCATGTACGTTTATTTTAACATAATTATGTAGATAATGACCCCGAACTCTCCCACCCAACCCTTCTCCGTTGCTACATGCCTGATAGCTGACAAATTAAACAATTTTTTTCTTCGCAAATACTGCCTCTGTATGGCGAAAGAAATTATTCACTTATTTTTAATATCTACACAAAATAGGTTACATTCATTGTTTTGATTAGTAGTATTGGCCAAAATATTATTCCAATGTCCTTGGCTAAAGAGTAAATATACACATCGGTTTACATAAGCCATGCGTGATCATTTTTAATTCGTAATGTTGAATAAACTGTATTTATGCATTTTCGAGATAGATTACAACTTATTTCTTATTTAACCTGTACGTGTATTCTATTTATTGCAGATTAAAGGAAACGTACATGTAACGTTAAATTATATGAATAGTGCGTGCTTATGTATTACTTCAACAACAAGAGTATCAAATGTTAAATTACTCTCAAAGAATGCTCATGTTTAAAAATTATTAGTTTGTAAGCCAAAAGCTGTCCTGATACATATTTTCTTTACACAAAATAGTAGTAATTTGGATTTCTGAGTTTTTTGTTGTTGTTTCAACTAAATTGTTATTGGTCACTGACATATATATAAGTAAATGTATATTTATAAAAATGTATACAAATTAAAATTACTGGTTTTAGCCCTTGTTACCGACACGTATAATTTTCTCTGGCAAAATGTTGAATGATTTATCCCTGCACAATTCTCTCAAATTCTATTCGGATTTTAGTAGGTTAGGGTATCCTAACTTAAGATGTTCCCAAGTTACAGTCGATCTACATCTTAAAACGTGTCCTATGTTGATCATACGATGTTCCTAACCTTTTTTCATAAGTCATATCTTAGGAACACACTTAGGTCATATCTTAGGAAAGTTTCGTGAACATGCCTGCTGATCTATAATATTTTGTCGAAAGATGCAATTGAAAATTTTACAAATTGAGACTTCCTCATCTTAATCTCGTTAGCAGCATCAAAACTTGCTGGTGTAAGGTGTTTCGATATTTACCCATCTCGCCAGGGGAAAAGTTTTTATATATTGCTGAATTTTGTAACAAACGCAATCTGAATATTTATACTTCAACTATGTATAGGCCAAAACTGTTTCTGTAACCAAAAGAATCACAAATTGATAAGATTGAAAAACTTTGAACAAGTTGGTATTTCTGTGCAATGTTAGTAGTGCTTTTAGAAAAACGTTCCAAATTTTAATTTTGATACACACGAATCTGTTGATAAAAATACTCTATTAAAAAATGGTCCGTCAAATATCTCGATATCTTTAATACCCAATCTGATAAAAAAAAAACTGCCAATAAATAATTTTTTTCCCAAATCGATTGTGAAATAATCTACATGCATTGATCCTTATCGATTCAATGCAATCAAATGAAATCATTACTGACAAATGCAAATATAATAACATGAAAATTGAGTATTGGTATGAATCCTAAAAAAAGCATCTGCATTTCATCCCTTTTTTAACAAGAAAACATATAATTAATAATAGAGTGAAAAATGAATCCAAGAACTACATTAGAAAATATGTGATTTGTCGTTTCCAACATTGACATATGGGGTAGTGACAAATATTTCCTCCATTTTTGTTTAAGAAAAATAAAATGGAAAGGTATTAATTATCTTATTGTAATGGTGTTTATTATTATTTACAACAATAAATCTCGTTTATGGAGGAATTATGTGTCATCAAGGTATTCATAAACTGTCAGTTGCATTTCTTTTTAGCAAATGTTATTTTATTTAGTGCAGAAGTACACATGTAAACACTGTGCCGTGTAATTAAGCCAGGGCCGAGGTGGCATTTTTGCACCCAATTTTAAGATGCATTTTCGAAAAATCAAATATACTATATGATAGACCATTGCCTCAAAAATATAACAAAAGTTAGTCTTTTGTTATTGATATATCGCACCTGTCAGGTGAGATATTTACTTTTTAAAATAAATTACTATGAGAAAATGATTATTTCGTAGGAAATCCTACAGGATTTCTTAATATCCGGGAGGAAATTTGTTTTTTCCCATGGGAATAATTATTTTCTCATGGGATGTTAATATTTAAAGGTAAATATCTCACCTGTTAAGTGAGATGAGTTGAAAACAAAAGCGGTTATACGCTTAATATGCAATGATGTATCATTTGATATAAATGGAATTTTACTAATCTGCAATAGCACAAATGCCAACTTGGTAATGACTTAATTATCAGCAGGGTATTGCTACTTCAATAAGTCAATAGATTTTTGAAACTCTGACGTGCCTTTATAAAATAGCTTTTTAACATTTACGAAACCTTCAAATTTTCGGTCTTTTCTCGTGAACATTTTCTGTCTTTCACTACGAAAAGAACTTTCTAATAAAGAATGAAGAAGACGTTCATTCAATTGAAAAGATCCATCATGTTTTGTTGTATTTTGTTGTTGACTTTGATGCTTTGTTTTATTTTGGTGATAACTATGAGTTGTTGTTGTTTATTCTGATTTCACGATGTTATCCTTTTATGCATTTTGAAATCTTTGAGGAAAAAGAAAAGAAAAAGAAAAGAAAAAAAATTAAAATTTTTAAGTTGTTTTTTATGATTTTGATTGGGTATACATCGTTTAGATGTCAAAATAATGTAGAAACGTTATAAAAGTAAAAATGTGAGTAAAAAAAAGTAATGAATTTTCAAACCCTTTAATAGACTTATTTGCATATTGTTTATACATGTAAGGTGATCTGGAAAAAATAATTTGTATGGCATAAAATTTGTTAACAACTGCTTATTGATGTGATTTCTGCAGTATTATCATTAAATTATTATCATTATTATCATTAAATTATTTTAATAAATTAATAAATAATGGACACCACAAGGGAAGATGAAAAGGGGAAGACCATGACTGACATGGAGAAGAGTCCCTGAAAAAGAAATGGACGAGAAAGGACACAGCTGGAACACCATCCACCAACTATCAAGGGACAGAGAGAAGTAGAAAAGAATTGTCCATGGCCTATGCTCCATAGCGGAGTGAAAAAGTCATTTTAATAAAGTTGTTAAGAAACCTTATGTAATTTTTATAAGAATGTACGCAAATTTCACATACAACATACATTTAAATTGAGCACAAGTAATTCCATTTTTGGTAAGGTTGATGCAAAAAAAAAAGATATATCATTATTTGCAATTTCTAGTGCACCTTAATAACTAAAGAAAAAAATTAATAGAGGTTCTTCATGATGATTTAAGAGTTGTCTTCCATATTTCGTTAAATATTCATGAACCTTACACTTCCCGAGAATGACTCCGCCCCCTCATGCCTCTTGTGTTAATATTATGTAAACAGAGCTTGAGGCTGGTGAGTAGGGATTCTGGTTAATGTTTGAAATTATTATATTTTGAAATTGTTATTTATCGTAAAGTTTGCTTCGAAATTATTAGATTTGTAACACTTCAAGGAATTCCACACGTTTAACTTGCAGCGCTGGTGAGCTACTGATATTGAATTTTATAATCTTCAAAATCTTAATTCAATTACAAAACCTTGAGTCTAAAAAACATGTGATATCTTAACTATTTTATTATTGACATGAAGCAGAATTTTTATGAAATGAAAATATTCGGGCTGATATATTCAGTTATAATTTCTATAGAATTGAATTATCTTGCGATATTTATTGTCTGTGTTCATAATTTATCATTATCATTAAATATTAAATTTTAATGGTTTATCCGATTCTAATTTGATAATAATAACAAATAATTATTTTGTGAAATAGCCTAGTATCTTGTGGAATTTATTTATTTTTTATCTAGATTTGTCCAAAATATTTTTAAAATTATGTCTTTACAACTAATTTTTAAAAGCAATTTTAATGCGTAAGTTTCTTCCTTTTCTTTATTTTGGTGTTTTAATAGTTTCTAGATTGTTTTATTGACCTTTACTTTTCAAAGTTTCTCAAATAAATATTGTGTAAATAAAAGAGTAAAATAAATTTTAAAAATCGGTACTTTTAATTTAATTTTTTTATACTGTTATTTAGATTATTATCCCTATAACACCGTGTATTATCATTATTTTCATTGTTATTATGAAGTTATAATTAAGTTTGAATCTCTCAGCTAAATTGAATTATTTTGTATGTACTGATCTGTTCATCAATTGTATGATTTCAATTTTTTTTAAATATTTGTTAGTAAAAAATGGTATTTTTTTCACTTGTAGAATTTATAGATTGCTAAATATTCGTAAACTAATTATATATACCATAGAAAATATATATAGAGAAAAAAATTCATTGAGATTATCAAATTTATGAATACTTTGCAAGTATTTTACAACAGGATTTTTATTTGATTTTGTTTTGTGATTTTTCATTACCGATGCCTGGAATTAATCTTAAAATGAAAAAATGGAGAATCTGCCTTGATCGTTATAAAATCTATTAGACTACCTGCATAGGCCCAGATAATAAAATAAATTCATTGCCCTCATTATAGAACAGACTTGGATCAGAAAAACAGATTGGCAAATATTTATTCGTAGAACAGTGGTAATAATTCCAAAAATTTTCGCAGAACAAAAACTACTAAAACTTTTCGCTCATGTGGTATAATCTCTACCTTTGAAGAATCGGGCATTATTTTTCTTTTCATAAGAATTAATATCGGGGATAATAAATCCAGCTTCCTGGTTTTGTGGGGCTTGAAGTGTCCTGATTATGACCGTTATTGCGGACAGACCCCTCATAAAGTGGCCGGTAAAAATACTAAGCCGCACCGTGAGAGCCGCACAGATTCAGCGTGTTTTGATTTTTTAGGCCTTTGCGGCGGGTTTGATCGTGTCTAGTTGGTGGTCCGCAGACCTCGTAGATATAAATCAGAATTTGATAAATTATAGAGAAACAAAAGTCTGGAATAATAAAGCAAGTCGTCTTCTTTCTAAACTTGAATATTTTCATGCGCGAGCGACTGTGTATTGTAGCGAGGAGTTCACCTTAAAGCTGGGGTCAACTTTATACGCCATCACCCGCTTGCTGAATTAACCAATCAGCGGGCAGCGTTCCTACAGTAGAGTGTGGATTATTTTAATGAGCTGTATGACAAAACTAAACGAAGCGAATCGGTGTACTTATGTTCATCTGTCATTTATTCCTTACCACACCGCCTATATCGTCCGTAGTTCGACTTCTATCTAATATTTACAGAAAACAATTGTGTTTATGTAATATATCTCTGTGAAGCGAATTAAAAATCATCGTACTCCGGTACAAGCGTTTCGTGTGGTAAAGTGTGCTGGTTATTTACTCTATGTAATTTTTACAGAGGCTTTTATCAAATTAGGAGTGAAGTGACTCGCATATGCAAGGACTTAAAGAAGAGGAAGAAGCATTATTTTCCGGGAAATGGCTGCGATGAATCCATACGCATTTAGGGGTTGGCACCTTCCCTCGTATGCAGATGGAGCGAACTGTGACAGGAATTATCACATGTACGGGTCCTGGCCCCACTCCGGGTACTTCCCCCCGGGGTCCGTGTATTCACTTCAGGCGGACACACCTAAACAACACAGCAACAGTGACTGGAAGCTGAACGGACTGTGTGCAACGTCATCAGAAGGTACGTCAGCCAGGGGGGATAATTCGTCAGTAATGAAGCCAGGATTTGAAAGTTTGTTTTATAAATCCTACAATAGTCGAGGGGACTGCGAAACCCCAAGAGAGGAATCTCCCTCTCAAAGAAGCTGTTGTGCTGTATCATCCACGTGTAGTGCTTATGAACGTTTGAATGTTTTAGATAATTCTTGGAGGTCCCCGGAGGTTCCGGCAGCTTTGGACCTGAACAAGTCTGGAGCAGTGTCCGCGTACCCTGCCCTGTGTCAGAGAGGTGAGTACCTTGCTAAACCCGACCCCCGGCTAAATGGACTTGTAATGAATAGACGTGATACGATCAAAGTTTCTGTACAAGACCAAAATTCATCACAGCGTTTTTGTCATTAAAAATACATTACGGTATGAAGAGTACATTTCAATCTCATCCATTTTTGAATTTTTAACTTGTGTCGATAAGACGTTGCATCCGGAATGAGACGGAGATCGTTAAAAACACATAATTCAATATAACAATGCGTGCTATGCAAAACTACTCGGGGTTCAAAAGCACGAGGTGATGGGAAAATCATTCCAAACTCAGGGGTACTTCTACTGCATCGTTGTGTTCCTGAGACCCACAACACCAAATACTGCACCTTAACGTGCAATTTATTTACACATTTATTGCTCCATTTCAATCAGTATGTCGATCAACATTCAGATACATTTTTAAAACGCTAACCGAATTATGTAAATATTCGATAATAAATAAAAGCAAACACTTCTTACAATCTTTAAAAAATGCATTAAAATCTACAAAAAATACTACCCAGAAGAGAGTGAGATGGAAATAGTCCCGGCTAATGGTAAATAATTTATTAATATGACAGGTTTATTTCATGCTAAGTAGATTGATAGCATCTTCAATCTTGTAGCTTTAAACGTAATTACACGTGGGCTCCATTTTGTCAATATTTAATTTAAATGTAGAATTTTGAATCAAAATACTCCTCGAACCCCATGGCATTATTACACATAAGAGATAATCAATCGAACCTTTGGAGTTAACACATGTGACTAGTTTTAAACTTTCTATTCGATTCGTTGCGCTGGAACTCACTTTAGATTTTTTATATATCGAAAGAATAATAAAAAAAACCGTACATCCAAGAAGCCTCTTGAAAACAAAAACATCATAACATGGTTTCAATAATTTCCTGAATCACCCACCAAGATGCAGTTTACAAATATCTACAATTCACAAAACCCATCAGAAAAAATGCGCAATGGTGAATTAGAATTTTGATTGCTTTATAAAAACAGACAGGATTCACACGACCTCGTACCAAGAAAACCCCCCGCTCCCCGGCAAATCCATGTTATCACTAAACCGACTACAGAGACCAAAGCGGAGAGGTGCTTTATGAAAATGATTTTTTGATGAGACTGAAAAATAGGTTAATTGGTTTTTATATAATGTACTTTAAACAAAGAAGAAAACCTTTTCAAAACTTTTTTTCCTTTGATTATACATCTTGTTTTTATTATTAAAATGCATGTTCTAGCGAAATCTAGTATTTTATAAAAACAAAATTGAGAGAAAACAAACCAAAATGTTTCAAAGCATCTGAAAAAAAACCCCAAGATAAGTTAACAAATAATGAAAACCTTGTTAATATTACCTATAACACTCATAAAATAGCATCAACTATCAAACGACCCACTAAATAGCACAAAAAAGAAATAATACAATATTAATTCCATCATATAGACTACTTGAAATTTGTGTCTGTTTTACCTATGTGGTCTATACAGAATTTATACATAAATAATTAAAGTGTCAATGATATAAAGCTCTGTTCACTAGAAATTATTTTGTTATCTAAATGTCAAGGAATACATCTTAATTAATTTATATACATACTACAGTAGACGAAAGACAACAATAAGAAACTCGTCTCTAAAACATGAAGGCTTCCTTACTCTGAAGGGCTGGTCAAAATAACTTCCGTGAGGACCCCCTACCTACCAAAAGTATATGTTCTTTTAAATTGGGCGCAGCTGAATGTAGAATATTTTGATTTTTAATCTTCCTTTTCTGTAACTAACGTGATGAGACCTGCATAGGATTAACACTGACCTTTTTGTCCTAACGTATCACCAGGAAAAAATTCGCCGAGACTTATTTTTCTCGGTTTCTCATTACCCAATGGCTTTCTCCGTGATTTGATATAAACATTGATAAAGAACTTATTAAGAAAACAGTAGAAAATCGTCCGCTACAACAACGCGGTATCTTCTCTCCCAATTCCCTCTCATTTTAGGACCACCCAAGTTCCCGCTTAGATCGTGAACATGCATAATTTAGTCATAATACATCTTTTTTTTTGTTTTTTACTCGTGTTTGCAAAAATCTGTACAGTGGTCATCCAATCATCGCGCGGTTTTTACTTAATGAATGACCACGATGATAATTAAGGTGTTAAAAGATATTAATAACGCTTTGTAAACCCTCAGTAGTTCTAAGTAATAAACCGTAAGGTGTATATCACACACGATAAAGAACAGGCACAGCGGACAGCGACCATCATATCATTAAAAATATGGACGAGAATATCTCTCTCTCTCTCTCTCTCTCTCTCTCTCTCTCTCTCTCTCTCTCTCTCTCTCTCATTATCTTCTCGGTTGCACTTCCGATCGGAAAGGCAGTCTGCATTTGCATCATTACACAGCCCGGAAAGCTTTCTCATTTGGACTTTAAATTTCTTTGCAGTCTCAAATGAAAACATGGCGTCATGTTCCTGCTACGATCGTTTCGTTGGTGATATCATCGTTACATAATTATCTAATTGTGAACGTCGAACACATCTCGGAGATTTTTTTGTCGGGTTGATCATTTTGCCGTAATCTTTCTTATTTATCAATATCCGAGATGAGACTTTGTTTACAGCCATAAAGAAACGCCTGATCAAAGTCCTCTAATTAACTCCCTTCATTAACTAGTAATACTCCATTACCCCCACTGAAGCTCCAGAATCGGTTTGTGAAATTCACCGACATCGCGAAGAGTCGGCGAGTTTGATTGGTCATTAGTCGTGTGATTTTTTTCCCTTCGTTTTTTATATTTTTATTTAAAGGGTTAATTATTCACATTTGATTATCACTTAAACAGATATTTTAGCTGTATACAGAGGTAGTGTCGAAGATGTTTAGCACTAAGAGAGGTGATTTATTATTTATTGATGGGGGTTTCTGAGATCACAAAACAACACGGATCTCCTTAAAGTGCAGTTTTCATACATATCATTAACACTTTGAAAGCAATTATCATTGCTTGAAAGACATTTCTGCAATACTGCACCGATTGCCGTTCTCAACGATTTATGGATTTTTGAGTCGATGGTTTGCAATATGGATCTTTGTTCCCCATCACCTAATCCGGGCATTAATGGTTGCGTTTACATCCAATACATCTCATTGTATCTAGGCAATTTTCAGCCAAATGGAATTTTAAATGATGAAAATAATTTAAAACGCTGACTTTTTTATTAATTGGCTTTACACCATTACGATTTGCAGTAATGCATGTTTCTAAAGGGTCCCATAGAATAAGAACTTCATTTTAGAATAAATTTCCAAGTTCTTTTATTTCTGAGTTTAATTATCATGCATCTTATTTTTCTTCCTTTTCATCTGAAAAAAAAAAAAGAATTGTTCTTATAAATTAAAAATTGTCGTGGTATTGTTTGAATGATATTTTTAGAAGTTTTGTTTTGGTATTTCCATGAACACCCTTAAGGTGGCTTATGCAATCAGTAAATGATTCATCACCAGAAAAAACACAAATTATGAACACCAGGATTATTCACTTTTTACCCACATCTTCAGATTACGAGATTGTTTTTTTTTTTTTTTTTATATATAACATGATTGACTTTGAGTTTTTATAACTTTCAATTTGAAAAGGAAAATGACAAGAGCGTATATACATCATACCGATATTTTAAAAGTTATATATGATGGAACTTGAAAATAAATTTATTTGGTAATATATAGTTCTAATTAATCAAAAATTAAGGACAACCGTGCAGTTTTTATAAGTTTCAACCTGTTTTCCGAGTGTCCCGGATTTAATGTGTTCTTTCTTCTATATTTATTAGATTTTTAAAATAGAAGTGGTTTTAAATAAATCATTGTTATTCATATTTTTTCTACAATATTAACAAGGTAAAAATTAATGGAGGTGTGTATTTATTATAAATTATCTCACAATTTTGTTATAAAATACGAAAACTCATACACTCAAATAACGATATAAGTGTATGAACTGGGTATATTGTATATCATTTTTTTTCTGAAAGATACGTTTCTTTTTGTCCTCTAACTTTATTAATCATAGTTTTGTTTTTAAATTAGGAAGTTACATGTATGTTGTGACGAAGTCACGTGAAAAATGTGTAAGATTGTGACATTTTTGTAAAATCAACGAGTAAAAGTATCGGTAAAAAATCGAGGAAGGGGAGGGGGGGGGGTGACTGATAAGTGAATAAAGACCTTTTCTTGATTTTTAGCAAACCATTCCAAACCTGGAGAAGACAAAAAAGTAATTACATGTATCACAAATAGTTGCTCACGATCATCACCGAACATGTTTAATTATACTGTTCATATGAATATATTCAATTCTATATATCTCCTTAAGTTATACAATTCATCAGAATACAAAAATTGGTATTTTAAGGCACCATTAGTGAGTGGGCAGATAAATAAGATAGACAAAATAACAACGATTGTGTTACAAATTATTACAATGGTGAAGTTCTTAATTTCACAGCTTGCAGTAAAAATTACCTAAATTATTGAGGTTTATTTGTGTTATCTACACTAAGTAACTTTACTAGTTTGTACACATTAGGTTTCACATAGTAAAAACGCTTGACATATTTCTTTCTTTATTCCTCTTAAAATGGACATTTCAAAATGAAATGGAACTCATTTTTTATATCATGTTGGTTACACATATTACAAAATCTCTGACCTAATATTAAAACGTTGAAGTGGAATACACACATCTGTCTATCCTAGCTTGAGTATTAGGCTGCTGTTTTACTGAGAAGTAAGAATGCTCTGATTCGTGTGTCATCTGGATCATTAGTCGATACAAAGAAATTGTCTTCTGATTTTTTTAAGTATAAAATAAACATTGGCTTAATTGATTTCCGAGAAAAAAGTTCGTTAATTCCAAGTTAATTTTCTAAACATCGGATGTAAATTTGTGACAGTTTTCCTTGTTTTTATGAGTAATGCCTCTATACATCAAGCAGGTTTCATTCTGATAGCATAATAGGAGCTTGTTCAGAAGATATATCTAATATATGTGTATGTTTAAATAACAACAAGCTGAAATCTCGCGTGGCGCTGAACGAAGAGTGCGTGTTGACGTAATATAATCACCTAAATCAAATTAAGATAATTACGTCTTACGTTATGAATAAACGTTAAAATGAGTTGAATTGAGGATCTCAAATAACCAGTATATGTGAAGATAACTGTATGGCAGGAATCTGACTGTTTGACAGGTAACATGGGACGGGGGACGGACGGGAACCGGATTCCCGGCATAATACCCCACACGAGAGAAATAAAATGGCTGGTATCATTTCAGCATCGCTGTAGTTCTATCATCTGAAATTTTATCGGTCCGACAAATTGAAAATATGACGCCACCTTTATATGAAACAAATATGCTAAAGAGATCAGTTGTAGGTCTGGCTTTGTCATACCGACTGTTTCAACGCTGCACCACTGAACCGCTGGACAGGTTTACGATCGGAAAACCTCCGGGATGGACATAAAACCCCGATAAATCCCGATTTGGTAGTTAGGCGGCTTTGATGGGGATCTTTTCACACTGAACAGAATGATAAGAAATAAAGAGATTATTTCCTCTAGAATTATTCAAATCCTGAGATGAAAAGTTGTCTTTCATGCTGTTGGCTCCAGTTTTCATTTGCAATCAACAATAATATATATGCAGAGTTAATGCAACTGTAAATTAGAATTAAATCTAATCTTTCTCTCCCTATTGATCTCTCTTAACTTCAACGAATTAATACTACATTGTATTTGTAAACGTTAAATCGTAAACATTGCTTAACATTTAACAACTGTATTCACTAATCGATATATTGTCTCTGAGAAAAAAAAAAGAGAAAGCGAGAGACAAAGAGATTCTTCGAGCTGCGAAATGTAAACATAAAACACAAGGTGTTTGATTGTAACAGCTCTGTAGGTGGATGAGTGCAATGGTTTGCGAATTGGTCGTCAAATGACTTACGGTATAGTGGTTTATAGTTCTTTTACAACTGGATGTGTAGTGGGTCCGTGAACTTATTTTATCACCCGCCCAGAGCAAAGGGACGCTCTTTGCTAGACACAACAGCAATAATCGAGGCTCATATCTGATCAGTCGATCCTAACCAGCTATATATTTATATATTCTAAGACAAGAAATTTAAAGATAATAGATTATATAATTAGATCTAAATCATAAGACAATTACAATCTTGCAATGAGTTTCTTCAGTAATTTGAAGGGGTTTTCATTGTCAAAAGCGACACTTTTAGCATTCAAGATCGGGCTGCAAATTGAATATGAAGTGCATTATAGTACATGTATAAATACCCTAAACCTTACAGCAAATAAAATCAAATAAATCTCTCTCTCTCTCTCTCTCTCTCTCTCTCTCTCTCTCTCTCTCTCTCTCTCATGAATGTTTTTAACCACTTTAAGTTAAATTTACAACCGTGAGTTCATAAATCACACATTTCATCCGCAGAAGGTGATTTACAATTCAAAACATATTTCATATCTATTTTTTCCACGTTAAATATAACCTAATTTGGAGCGTACGTCTCCCATCGGGGGACCACCCGCTCTCCGACACCGGTCCATTAACAGTGCAGTACAATCTAAGATCGAACCCCCCACGGCCATCCACCAGCGATCCCGTGATATGCATCCCGACGAGTTCTTAAAGCCCTCAAATCGATTTTCTCTCTCTCTCTCTCTCTCTCTCTCTCTCTCTCTCTCTCTCTCTCTCTCTCTCTCTCTCTCTCTCTTCTTTACACTTTTAACAAAATGTAAGATGAAGGATTCACGACGTGGCTCAAGTTAAAGTTGTAACGAATGCTATGTGATAGAATTCTTTTTGTACACACTCGAATGAAGTTTCACATGGGGACCTTCCTTACAGGTAGTTGGTTTACTATTGCCCAAATGTAGTCTGCTGTACAGACAGTCTACGAAGCAAAAGGCATGATAATATCAACGTGTTAATTGCTTTTCATTTATGTAAAAAAAAAAGAAGAGTCTCGCTGTCAAAAAGATGGCTTTTGAGATCGAATTTAGCCATTATAAATCATTTTTCCGTATGGCACAAGTCAGTTGCTAACATTACAAAATTGCAGAAGACAAACATATGGTGTATGTCTTCCTCCACTGTGTAAGGATAGAGTGATCATAGGAGATGACGTTTAATAAACAATCTGCGGCTTGAAGTGGGCCCTTTACAGTAACTTTGACGAAACCCAAGCTTGTATTTCATTGAAGAATTCTGCATATTTATTATGTAAATTAACTGAATAAGTTGAGCATAGGTGGACGTATGCATAAGTTTGCTGTAGAATTTGATACAACTTGATTTCGGGGGTCTATGGACTGACAATGGTATCTTAGTTTGGCTGATTTATTTATTAAAATTGATATATCCGAGGAGTATTTGTCTTGCATCAACATGCAAGGTGTCTCTAAAGGTGTGCAGAAGGTTTAACATGTGTAAAAAATGAGCCATATCACCCCTCTCAATCCTGTTCTTACCTGTTGTTTGTAATTAAAATAAGTTTCTGCGAAGATGCAAAAATTGCGATTGCCTCGGAATGATTCTATATTTAGAACCCAATGAATATTTGCCTGTAATTTTACTTCTGTAAGTGCAAACAAATTAGGGATGATCTATAGTCTCGACTGGCTTCATCTGAACTATTTACATTCAAGTGTCGATTATGCATCTTAGCCGCGGCGGGTTTGTTTTGCAAAACATTTTAACAACAACAGACCTTCAATATTTAATGAAACATCTCATAGTACTTTAGGGATTTTTTTTCTCAAAAATTCGTTGAACCGTGATTGTGTCCCGTCATTCGTGGTAATGACGAGTTAAAGATTCATGAAAATGTTCAAAGTAAACATCTAATTAACCAGTGACACCGCGGCGCCTAGGCTTTGTCTCCTATGCTTCAGCAACCCGATCTGGGTGCAACAAGGAGATCCGGCATTACAGCGGAGGAAAAATATGAAAGTCGTCAAAATTCGGATCGTTTGGTAATTATTTGTAAACAGTTTGAGAGCGATAAGGAACTCGATGTTCTCTCCTGTTGATCAATGTGACAAGTGAAGGTATATTCCCACATCACGCTCAATAGTTCCACTAACAGAACCTGTACGTCGTGGGAATAGGTATTACTCGGAAATGCGTAGGAATATTGAGTTTTTAATATATTAATTTTTATCGTCTAATCTCTCTTAGATTTTTTAAAGATAATTAGCCTAATTAGACCACTCACCATCACCACGACACAATGGAGATTCTATGAAGCTGTAGTGTTTTGAGACACGTGATGAATGAATTATAAGACTCATGGTCCTGGGTCTAGTAAACTCGTTAACATTCCTTGGCACGATTTTTATCTTAATCAGTCATTAAAGGAATATTTCATAACATTCACACACACACAAAAAATTCTGTTTCTGTTCCAATTTTTTTTTTTTAAATTTCAGTATATTTATGACTAATATCATTCCTATATATAAATTTCTGTTTGAATTTTTTTAAAATTTTCTCAGTACATTTACTTAGTATGACTAATATCATTCATATATTATCTTTACAAATTATGTCACCGTATATTATTGATATTATCCATCACGCTTACAGATTCTTGATACAAAAACAGAATACACCAGCTTAGTTTTAGTACCTTCTATTTACTTCTATTGGTATTATCTTACAATCAAATGTCGCACGTTTATTGATTTTAACTTTAAATGTTAAAATTTTTGTCTAAATATATATACCACAATATCCCCCCTGTAAAAGTAAAAAACATTAACCAAAGGAGTTAGTTTTATATTTATTTCAATCAAACGTGTCAGTGAATTTATAGTTGTGATCAATGCTAATTGCTGGTGGGCATTTTAACTTTGTTGATTGGCATGTGCTTGACTGGATTATAATGAATTTGTGATATCCCATTAGATCTGTGGCTGAAAGACATATAGGTTAACAGTAATATTAGGGCCATGATTATTTACAAGGCATAAATATAACCCATAAATGCAATTGGTTACTATTTTATTAAATATCTAATTACTTAGTACTTATCTATCGGTGACTTGCCTCCTGCATTGCAATACCACACTGATAAACACACAGTCGCTCATAAATATGCTCTCAGCATGCATTCGGGGGCCATAATATGTATCAAATGGCTGTTGTCTGTCTGTAATTGCATTTTCTCTGTGCACTCGCATTGGAGGTTTGTGCAGTAAATTTGAGAGAATCCAAATGCGTTTCTGATTAACAAAGCTTTAAAAATCTCATGATTACTGGATTAAGTAATTGTTGCTCTCATAAAAGTCTGCTGGGTTCATTTAAATTAATATAAAGCGGAATTAAACACCACTGGCTGTTTTCTCTTTATTGTACAATAAATCAGTCTGTATCATCACTTTGTCGGTATTCTCTTCAATTGGCTGCTGTTTCTTGAATAAAAAATTTCGCTTAGAATCACAATGTCATTTCACTATTGTAATATGAAGACTTTACTTTAAAGATATTTCTAAATACTTAAATCTTATACATATTTTTACGGCTAAAAATTAATTTTCACAAATTCTAAACCATGTGAAATCTTTAAGTATTGAAAAGAAATTATAAAATAAAGCCAACATTTTCAACAGAAATAGAAAAAAGTTCTAAAGTTCTACGAAGTTTTCAGAATTAAGTATAAAACTTATAAAAAGTCTTTAACTTTGTTTTGTTTGCCTGTTAGGTTTTTATTTAGTATTTTATTCTTATTTAGAAAATCCAAACCAAAATGAATTTATTGAAAATTTATTTATGAAAACAATATTTATTTTGAAAAAGGTGAAATTTATTTCGTGTAAATATAAATTCTAAAATTCAAAAATTTGTATCTTTCAGAAGAACAGCCTATTTCATGGAAAAATTGTAAGTATCTATAGATTTTCAAAAACATTTGGCAAAAATGGACATTTTAATTCTTGTCGAAACAGCTTATCTGGAAAACGTATTATCCCCAGATTATTCAGATTCACTTAGACAACTTTATGTGCCACAATACATGAAGTATCGTTTGGTTTAAATATAATCATTACCCTGCCGGACTTTTCAATTTCATTTTTATGCCCAACTTCCCCAGCCTTTCGACTGCTTGTCGCTTCATGTAATAATATTATTGATTGTAACACATAAAACATGCGAATCCTGTTGACATTTTTATAAGGTTTTTACTTTAATGTTAAACAAATAAATAAAAAACACATACAGAAAAAGGAACCTCCTGTCGCCCTTTTGACTGCTGTAGTCTCTGTCAACGACATTTGGACAGTAAGCTAAAAAAAAAAATCCTGGTCACCATTGTTATCCATCTCCTCAGCCGTGGTTTGCGTTGAGGTGAGAATAGACCCTATATATATCTATCTTTGATGTATCATCCGCATTCTCATAGTATCGCCGATACGTTTAAATGGTTATCTCTCCATCTTCGGAGTCCAATTTCTTTTTCCATATTTAAAATATAATTTTGAGAGGGTAATTAGCATGAATGAAGCAGGCAGGTGAAATACAGTGGGTGTTACAGAATGATTTAAAAATTCGCTAAATAATGTTAATTGAATTTTTAAAATAACCAAAGCAAACGACGCATATTTCAAATAAAGAGCAAAACAAAAATTAGCACGCTAAAAATAGGGACGCATCAACATAAATTTAAATGTTTCAAAATACACAACTCATAATTTTTTGTTTACATTTGTAGATGTGTTAACAAATAAAAGAAAAATATATACTTTCTTTATCTGTAGAATCTATAATATATTTAATAACTGATATAGACCATAGCTGAATACCGCCCTTTTAATATTTGTTAAGAAAGAAAAAAGCAGTTGTTATTGAAACTTGCATTATTTTGCTTGATAGGGAAAAACTTCAGTTACCGGTAGACAAAACGTTTGTGCACCTTTCGTCCATCGGGTATCAATACAAGTTTCGCCTTACAAGTCGTATTTTTTAGCAATGCTGACGAGACGAAAATACCCAGTAGATCAGTTTTCTTACATATGCAATGAGACCGATTTTTATTACACCCAAATCTCTTTGTCAAAAAAACAGTAGATTAAAGCTTCAAAATCTGTTCCGTGGAGTAATGGATGCACAGCTTTAAAGTGATGTCGCAGTTTGACCCTTTTAGGGTATCGGTTTCCTTATCAATTAGGTGTTAATGCCTGCATGGGATTGTTGCATCTGCAGTGTCGTGGAAGCCGCATTATGTTGCTGGGATCGCATGACCGTAGTGGATGTTTACTGGAGACAGAACTGCAAACGAATGAATTAAATATTGATGCAATTACAAGCACACCTTATGGAGGTGTTTGCGTTTTTTATGAAGGGGAATATTGTTTTATCAGTTCGATTCGATTAGCAATAAACCAGAAGAAACCTCGCGGTATCGGCAGTCTGATTAAGAAGTAACAGTTGTAAGACTTCCGTATTGTGTTTTCTTCATTTTTCAGTTATCAACACCTCAAACGCCCAAGTAATTCTAGGTTTCCTAAAATCAGAAAATCGTCCAATGAAATGGTAATAAACTGCTAGGTGCTGAATAGTCGGGGTCCGATTTGACGAATTAACCGGCGAGATTGACGAAGTGACCACCTGTAATGGTTGGCAGTTGTAGCTTTAATTTGTTTGGTTTATGGTGCACCTTATACCTTAAATGTTACAATTAATGATATACTTACATTTAATGTTACCTGGCGAGAAAGGGACAAAGATTAAACAGTCCTTTATGAGAGCTATCAGTTTCCTTAGCCATTCAAATCTTAGCCTGAGCAGGCTCCGGGCCGATGTGAATTAAACTTCACATTGATGTGTCATTGATGTACAATTGATATTGACAGGCAGTAAAACTACCAATAAATATGATATGAAGTTTCCAGTTACAACTGTAATTTATCTCATCTTCTTAACAGTGATGAGACCTCAGAAAACCTTAGAGGTATTTATCCAAGGTCTCAAAGTAATGCAACATTCTCACGTAAGATTGAAAGCGATGTGATAAGTCTATTTGACTAATCTGCTTCAAGAATTATTTTTGTTACTTTTTGTCCCAACATTAAAATTCCAAGATATTTTGATGAGCAATATTTTTTGGAACTTAATACATCAGAAGTTTGGACAAGACTTCAGAATCCTAAAGATTGAAAGTCAGATCAAGAAACCTGCCTTCTCAAGATTTCAATCGTTTTTCTATAAAAGTGGTTTTATATTGTTTACACAAAATTTCATTTGCCTGTAAAAAGAGTTTATAGAGATTGCAGTCCGATCGCCCGTCTTTGATGTTCAGACGTTTACCATAATATGGCGATCGTAAAATTCTCGTGAATTCTCGTCAATGCGGATTTTCCCGTGAAGTCGTAGGATTTCAATAAGATCTACTTTGTGTTATATTGGCGGAAACAAACCTTTATGGTACCAGTTGTTTTCTTTCTAAACAAAGTTGGTTTTTATACCTTTTTCGACACCCTTACATCTTTGCTAAGTTCAAATTCTCTTATTCAACAAAGAACGAATAAAATCGTCGTAAAAACGCCGTAAACCACCGACCCTCCACTGCGAAAAACTGGGCTTCCAATAGCTGGTCATCCCTGGCGAGAAAACCTTAGAAAATACGTTTCATTATCAAAGTTTGGAATATTTTGTGGTACTATTTTTCAAAGATATTTTTTTTAAATTGTTATCTGTTGAGATAATTTGCTAGCAGGAAGTACTGTGCAGGAACATGCATTCACATATATCTAAATCCTCACTTTTTATCTCACAAAACAGAAGACAGTACCTGACAATAAATGACATACATAAAAAAGACCACCAGTATATTCAATATCTAAAAAACACTTTCTTAGGCGGCGGTACTGGCAAACTTTTTGTATGGTTGGCGATACAGATTTTTGTTCTGGTCACACTAATTAAATGACCACCAAAAATGCCGGAAGGTTTGTACCATTATCAGTGATAATTCGGAAGCTCTTGCTAATCAAATCAACAGAATAAGTATGAATGGAAAATAAGGCTAGAATCAGCGTTGGCGGTTTTCTGTTTTTTATTTCTCGGTTTTTTTCTTCCATAACGAGAGACATGTCAAATTGCAGGAACTCTATGTTACGAATATGATGAATAACTTGAAATTTGCCCTGTGTGGTCTAATGCGTTTCCATGACAATGGATCCAAGCATGTCCTATAATCAAACAACGTATTTAATCATTCTCCTTATTTTTAGAGAAAAGACTAAACTAATATATCATTGCCATCGTTTTATTGACGATTTTAAACTGCTTAGATATAAATGTCAACCAGATCTAAATCGAAAAAAAAATCTTAAAAATGTGAATAAATTCAAATGAAATGCCAAAAAAACCCTAAATAAATGATGATATTAAAAAATACACAACTATTTTTCGTTCTTTATTCATTTTTAGTTGTGTGTTATATATATTTTTATATTTATATAATATGTGTAATTGAGAGAAAAGTATTCAGATGAATAAAAACCATGAAAAAGCTGGTTGTTTACCAAGTGTTTGTCTATTTTTAGATATGCAACAGATTCATTTACCGTCAACGACGCTTGCCCCCACCGCTGTGACGCTAAGGAAGCGAAGAAGGCCCTACTCGAAATTCCAGATCGCGGAGCTTGAACGCGAATACAATAACTCTACATACATCTCTAAGTCCCGGCGATGGGAACTCTCACAACTAATCAACCTCTCAGAACGACAGATCAAAATCTGGTTTCAGAACAGACGTATAAAAGCCAAGAAAGTGTCAAAACGGGACGATCCACCACCTAAAACACAGTCTTCTTGTATGCAACAGCAGCAACCCATGAGTCACTGAGGAGGAGGGTAAATAGGGAATAATGACGTAACAGAATCATGATGTGACGTCAGGAGCACGCGTCTGGATCTCCAGGATTTTGTGGCTCTAGATTATTTTACCAAAGAACCAACACGCCGAATACCTCAGTCTAAAGACGTAGTGAAAACCAATGGTCTCCGAGAGCTCTTTGGCTTGAATGGACACAGCCATTGAGCGCTCTTGAGGATCGAGGGTCTCGTGAAAAAGTAAACAAATACTGTATGTTCACTTTGACTCGCACAGGATTATCACGGCTGGTATGTAGTATTACAACGTATAATGAATCTTCTCCTGATGCAAGGACACGATGTGAATTCTATTGTCTCATGACAATTTTATCATTTGTAGAAAAGGTCCCAATTTAGACAAGAGATTCTGAATCTGTTTGTCGCTGAATGACTGACGATGTGAATATATCGATTATTGTAGAATGTCTGAAGATGTGATTGTATCGATTATATGTAGAATGTTTGACGATGTTTTATTACATTGACTTTTGTGATTTGTCCAAAGATAAATTGTATTCTATATAAAAATGAATAGATGAAATAGCAATGAAATATACTATCCTAAACCACTTTCTGGTCTCTGTTTATGATCCAAATAGTTATGTGGGGTTTTATACGAGAAAATTCAGATAAGGTACACTAGTGTGTGATCACTTGGCAGTCCGCGGGAAAGGACATGGCTTCGCTTCCCGCGTGTCTGCAAGGAATGGTAAAGATAGAAGGAAATCGATGAATTGTAAACAACATGTACGGTTGATACATTAACGAGAGAAAAAGAGTCTGTGATTTCTATTGCTTTTTATGGAATCATGATATTATGCAGTAATTGATTTCTCTATCTGAACAGAAGACAGTATAATCGAGCTGGCCATCAACTGGAAAGGTTGAGTTTATCTCTTTTCGTTTGGGATATTATTATAATCTATATAGAGAAACAATTTTTTCTATATAAGGTCTTTTAAAGTGCATTCATAGGTAAAAAAAAAAAACAAAAAACAAAAACAATGTGTGAGCATTAGTGATGAAAATGACAACAACATGAAAACTAGATTCTGAATAATGTCTATACACTACTGTACTATACACTAAACATATATAGTATTTTTTATCATTTGATTACATCTTTTGAGTCATTAGAAATATTTATATTGCTACAGTAAGGAATTTTATACTTATTAAAAGAACCTTAGAAGAATATTGTATCGGTTTTGTTTAATCTGAACCCACGTATATATCAAACATCAAATCATTCGAAAGCAAATTAAATCAAATTAAGATCACAAATTTATCTTTGACGACTTAAGTCATACTTTTTTGTATCAAAATATATTAGTGCAGTGTTTTTCCCAATACCTGTACATATATTTTTCAACTTTTTGATTGCATTAAAAATACCCATTTATAACATTTTTATTACTTTTAAGTAATTGAAATCTATAATAAAATTATTTTCAAACGATCAAATATTTAAGCATTGATTAACATGTCTCTATTGTAAACTTCAAATTGAAATAGATTCAGAGATACTTTTAAAGTTTACTAGATCTGTGATACAAACCCTTGATTTTCTTTTAATGTGACCCATTCAACATAATTACTTTTTACTCATATATGAATACACATGTTTAAAATTGTAAATTTCTTCAATACATTTACTTTGTTAAAAAGTGTTTATTTCTCCATTTTTATTCGGCATACTTATTTATAAAATTATTAAATACTTAAAATCAAATCATTATTTTTAATTAAATGCTTTGATATGTAACTCAACATGCTATCTATTTGAGGACGCACTTATAATAAGTAAATCATTTTTAATTTAACTGTTTAGTAACATTGCAATATTCTTAGTAATCTTTTAATCAATGATTTTCTAAGAAAAAAAAATTGTCCTTTTTTATTTTGCGACAAAGTGTTAAGTCCAAAAACACGATTTGGATTTTTTGACATTCTTGTATTTTTTAAAAGATCATATATATTTTTATTGAAAGTACGTGGAATATTGAGATTATCTCGTTAAACACCTGGACCTATCGTAGTGTGGGTGGGTCTGCAAACAGCGACAGATGTCGAGAGGCCTCAGGGTGATGTTTATGTCATTGATGCACTAAGGCCATAAACAGAAGATTGAGAGACTATAAATACCGATATTGGACATGTATGTGAAATGGTATTATGATATTAGTCATTTAAATTATATGATAAAGCCTTTTACTTTTTAACAATGGAAGTGAGTGTTTAAGATTAAACATTATGGTATTCTAAAGACAATATTTTTCCAAAGAAAGATAGATAAAAACATAAGACAATGACTTAATGTATGACGTTCTTTGATAAATAATTATACATTAGAAAAGTATATTCAAACTCACAGTATCTGTACTGTTGTGATAACCAAAGTTAACCTTAAACTTCGACTTTTAAACTACTGTGCTGAACCTGAGGCTACGACAATTAAGCTAGCCCAGCACCGCCAAGCACTATTAAGTTTGCCGAAAAAATAAGTTTGAAAGAAAACATTATGAACTCCGCTAATATTTCACCTGCATTATGTCACTTAAACATCCCATACAGACCACCACTATGCTCATTAGAAACAGCAATTAGATTAAGAAACAAGCGATAGAATTTTGATTTCTGTAAATATATACATATCAAGGAAAAGAGAAATATTTTACCTAATGAGTAGATCAAATAATTTTTTACACTTAATGGTTGCGTAAAATAGAGTTTAACCGAATGCTTAATCATAATTTTACGTAAAGGTCTAGTCAGATCGTAGAAAAACGGTTCAGCCTGCATTGGCAAAATAAAACGTATGTCATGTTGTAAATTTTGAATTTACTGGGTGGGTGTAAATACAAAATTTACAACATGACAAGTTGTCATGTTGTAAATTTTGTATTTACACCCACCCAGTAAATTCAAAATTTACAACATGACACGTAACTCAATCAACCAAAGCCTTATCTGCCAATTCCGATAAAAGCATTGTTTAAACATTCCGACGAAAAAAAACATTATTGCGTCATCTATATAATACTGTAAAAGATGCCTGCTACACGTGTCTTTGACAATAGATGATACAGCATTTTGACCAAACAACAACGGTCTCAGGGCCGAGAAACCTCTGTCTTGGCACGCTCTCAATGGGCTGATTCGCCTTCACTAATTTAAATTTTGTATTCTATATGAAGAAATACTTATATCAATTACCTCAGATAATACCTTATATATACTGCACCGTTCACATAATGACGGCATAGTTTTAAACGCGGTAAAAGAGTGAAATGTTCAAGATGGTTCATTTGGAAGGTCAACCATGGTTGCTGTCTTGAAATACAAGGGATATTTGGGTATGGATTATTCTTATTCTTTATTTGCTCAAGATATACATCTTATGGCATTATGCACAACATGGGTATATATATATATATATATATATATATATATATATATATATATATATATATATATATTATATGATTTACTTTATGTATGGTACAATGTCGTGTATATAATAAAGACACAGTAGTATAGCAAAAAACAAATTATGGAATACCATTGTGGTTATTAAAAGCTAAGTGGAGATATTTCCCCAGATTACACAATTCTTTTTAATTTTGGACACTTAATAATTGTATGAATTTATAAACAGAGGATTTTTCCCGATAATATTTCTTAATATATTTTAATCGGAATTCTTTATATTGAGGATACTTTAATACAAAATGGAACTCATCTTCAATATCTGAGCAACAAAGTTAACAAAGACGATTATCTTTTGTAACATTTGTGTGCCGACCACTTTCAATAGCAAGGTTATGTGAAGACATTCTAATTCTAATAATCTGCTTTTTGTAAGTTTTAGGAATTGGTTTTTTTAAGTAATATTGTAATGAAAAATGATCTATAATATACTTATAAAAATGACATCTAGATGAGGAGTTAATTTGTTCAAGAAGGTTTTGAATAAAATTATTAGTGAGTCTCTGCTTAATAAGTAGATAATGGGTTGCAAAATGTACATACTCTTGCTCACACCAAACTTGGCCCAGGCCAATTTCAAATAACTTATGTTTAATATTACTAAGCCAATTTTTAACAGGTGATATACTTCGTTCACATTCATCAAACAACACATTATAACATACTTTAAAGATACAATTCTCGCTGTGTAATAGTTTAAACCAAAATTTAAAAATTCTTAACAATCTTATAACTTTCATAAACAGTCTTCCCGTTTCAAAATAAACCATTGCCGTTTTTTATATTTTTCCTCAGACAGACTTAATATACTCTAATTCTACCTTTCCAATTTTAGAAAACCTGGGATGTTTACCCCACCCCTTTTGCGTTTACCTGATCTATTTTTGTAGAAGATATCTAGATATATACCAAAATAAAAATTGTAAGCTTAAATAATTATGTACAGTAACAACCGTTAGTGTAGGTTATACGATGTTTTAGGAGAATAAACTCTGGTTACAAGTAAACAACAATCGAAGCATCAAATGATTGAAAAAAATAATAAAGTTCTTGTTATAAATGTTAAATAAATTCGAATATCTGTATCAAAAGGAAAAGTTTAATTAAAGAAAAATTTAATTTCTTTTTTTTTAATAAAAGATAATTGATAATAACAATTGAAAGAAAATAATTTTATGATTATCATAGCTGAGGATCTGATAAATTAAAGTATTTTGAAGCCTTCAAGCCTTTGCAGTAGCTTACTATTTTTATCGTGAGCGATATTTTGCGAAATATATTTCTTCAATAAGTTGGCGTAAATATTAGCAATGATCTTGATTTTAGCGGAAGCAGCTTTCCAATAAAACGTAGAAACACAGCGCAAAATGCAATACATGAACGGCATTTGTCAGTATTGGATTTTAAGTCCATCAATTAAAGATGATGATTAAATTAAGTAATTTTCATTTTAAGACTCCAAGAAATAATTGCTCTTCTTCCATACTTCCATGGGGGGGTGGGGGGGGGGGGTCCTTGTCTGAAATAAACCAAGGCAATGCTTTTTATATTGCTGATATTTCGACAAATTAATAGTTAGTGATACTTTTGCGATATGTTATATTACCTAATGTCATGCTTTTTTATTTAATTTCTATATGACATGCAATTCTCCTAACGGAAATTATCCACAACTTCTATATTACGAAGAGTCTCAGAAGCGATTATAGAAGCATCTTTTTGTTAGTGTACACATATTAATCATTATCATAAGCAATATTTAGTCATTGTCATAATTTTTTTAAGTGGATGCAAGACTACAGTATAGTTCATTTATGGTTACTTTTTTATATTGGCAATCTACAGTACTGTATATGATTACGAAAACTCTATGTTATGTTTGACTTCATTAACATTTGGCCATGCCATTAAACAACAATTCAAAGCTGATAACCTAATATACAACCACAACCTAACTTTTTTGCAATAAAATAAAAAAGCTACATAAAAGTTCAGTTTCTGTTATATATCAAGATATTTTAAAATCGTCATATTTGTTCTTTAATATAAGACATAAAAGGAAGATCGATATTAAATGCAGTAATAACGAACAGTGTTCAAAATATCAAAAGTTCATAGGAAAAAATCAAAAAGGATCAGAGCAAACACGGACCTCTAAACACATGTAATTAAAGGTAGGTAGGATCAGGTGCCATGGATGAGTGAGCATCCTCTGCTGACCGGTCATATCCGTTGATGTTAATGTTGCTGCAACCTTATTTAATGGGTTCTTATAAAGTTGCCTCATAACTGGATAAGAACTAACTTTCATGTCAACGTAATTGCTTAGTAAATCAAAAAAGAATATGTGTACAGCAAGTAAAAAAGATACATTTGTGCTTCCATACAACTATGATCATAGCAAGAATTAAATCCACAATACGGGGAATTCATCTAATATTCTAAGTTTATTGTGTTCTAATACTTTTGTTTTAGTATATATCAATAAATAAGTATTTAAGGGAGTTATATAGTTGCTTGATAGTATAATTCTTAAAAATAATGGCCTCAATGTCTTTTGATCGTTGATAAACAGATTAATTATTTATAACAATGGCTTTGAAACTTAAAGTTTTACCATATCAAACGTTTATTTTGTTATCAAAAATAGTAACGTTTATAGGGCATTTAGATCATTTTGCTAAAACAGAAATGGATATTTGGACTTTGTGTTGAAATACTTTATAATGCTTTTTACCATGTAACTGGTCTATAATGGCCTTTTTAACACTGATCTTTGCAATGAAGTTGTACGGTTTGGTTAATCATATTGGGTATTTTAAGTTGTGCGTAATAACATATACCAAAGTACGGTTTTAAAAAAATTTGAGCATTTGTTAATATTTTTATATAAGATTGTTTCTTCAATGATTTAATGATTCTGTTTCATTTAATCAAAAATATTCGAAAATAAATGTTAACATTTTTTTCCCAATGGATTGAAATGCTCAGTTTTAAACTATTGAACATAATTTAGAATAACATTGTTTATATGAAAAACATGATTTAACGTTGTAATATAAAATGTACATCAGTTGTATGATATCTTTCATAGAATTTTATATAAATATAAATATATTATATATATATATATATATATATATATATATATATATATATATATATATATATATATAATATATTTATTTTATGACTTCATACCACCCTTGATATAAAAAAGGTTATTTGGTTGAATTCAATAACATTTTCGCGGAAGTAAAGTTTTACAAGCAATGTGTTTCCAAGCAGCTGTCACAGATTCACAGGTTTAGGTGAAACAATCGGTTTTTTCTTGATCCCTGCCTTTGATAAAACGGTCTACCGAGACATAATAGAAGGAAGCAATTTGTGGATATGACTGGGAATGGAAATTGTAAATGGTAAATAGTGTTTTGTTTTCAAACAAATCTTTCTCGAATATGTTTGTTTATAAGAGATATTTTGAAATATGCACGGACATACTTTCATGAAAATTCTAAAAGATGCAATTGATATTGACAAATAATCGTAATGGAATGATATTTATAAAATACCGTGTATATTTATGAGCATATCTGGGGAAAAATTTATGTTTAATGATACCTTATATCATATCCCAAAGTTTATTTCTTGGAGCAAGATATCTTGTGGGAGAAAATTAAAAACAATCTATCAATCCTCTTCGATCGGCAACGTTCAAATATCTTTCATTTACTATATACATTTAATACAACCTATCAACTCTGAATGAAAAAATCTAAATCATCTTTATCTAGTATTGAAGTACAATGATAATGACTTGAAGAATGTATTTTCTTTTTCTTTTTTTCTGTTAATTTTCAAGAGCAGCCACAGTTTTGCATATATATACTGTGCGTTGTTTATTGCGCTTCTAATAAGATAAACAACGAACATATAACTATGTTTAAATTATGGAACACATGTATCATTTATTTCACTTTCAAAAGTAAATAATGAAATATTTCATAAATTATCTAAAGATTGTTTGATAAAGAAGTACTTTGCCTCCTATATAACGTTAAAGAAAAAATGTTAAATCGGCAAGTTGAAAAAAATTAAAAAGAGTCAGACATTTTAAAGTTATTTATTTATATTAAGTTATCTTATAATTTTGAAAGTAGAATTTTTACACACATCACATACACATATTATACATGGTTTTCAATTTAACAAATAATCATTAAAATGAAATGGTTGAATTTATATTTGTATCACTTGCACGAATAATGTCACAGCAAATACTACAAAAATCAATATGTTTGCATTATCTATGTTTAATTTATATTTTGTTGTTTGCTTTGAACATATTTTATTGCACATAATAAGGGTTAAACACCATATCTTAAAACTTACAAGGTTATTATCTCAAAAAATGTATAAAATTGATAACATTTTGGGTACTTTTAGTTTGATAATTTGGACAAAATTAAAATGTGAAAGAAGTAAATTACTTTTTCTTCCAACAAAAGTAAAAATAAATATATGAAATTATAATTTGTTAATTCATTTTAAAAGTCAGATGCATGTCAATTTCTTAAGGTTATCATATGATTGTATACATACACATATATCAAATGTTCAATATCATAATTACGAAAATTAATTTAACTTATAGTTTTTAATAATCCTTTTAATGTAATATATATGTTTATATTATCAATTTTTAAATTATAACAATGTGTATGTATACTTTCTAAGAATAATATTTTATTTTCTTTGGTGTTGTAACATTTAAATAAATTCTCTGATTATTTATTTGTTATCAATCAATTATCAGGTAGTTTTATGTTTAATTACATAATATCATATGTTATTTTAAAAGTTCCTAAAATACGCGGGACTTAATCG
Organism: Magallana nippona; assembly: GCA_033439105.1. NCBI lineage: Eukaryota > Metazoa > Mollusca > Bivalvia > Ostreida > Ostreidae > Magallana > Magallana nippona. The sequence goes on along the minus strand of CM065926.1, from coordinate 2,741,031 downwards.
AAGGCTGTAATGAGAGTATGTTAATAAAACGATATATAAAAAAGGGGTTTTTTTTTTTACTTCACTCCATTACAAGCAAATCAATCGTATGGCGACATCATTTCTACTTCTTGAAAGAATGAGAAAACAATGGTGGAATATTAATTTTCTCTGGAGAGACAAATAGCCTCACTTATGAATTACTCTCTGGCTATGAGCGTATGCATGAAGTTGAATGAATTATTCTATCACTTTGTGTGGTCCCGCATTAGGAATTACCGAGTTTGCCTCCGGGACACAGACTTCACACACGTCACTTCGCGGCCTCTACGAGTGCGGATCTAGTCCTGTATACAAAGCACATCACAGGGTACAAGAACTTTATTGTCATGGGAAATTTTGATCTACATCATTAAAAAGCAACATCTCCTTCTGTGGTGATTGGCAATTGATAAATTAATCAATTTGTATATATATCCTCGGCAATTTAAAAGAGGATCTGGATTGGAGAGAGAGAGAGAGTTTCGAGATTATAAGGACGTAATTAGATATATGAAAGTTAATTGCTCCTGATTGGTTTTAGCAAATTTTAAAATATTGTGAGACATGGGCGTCTCTATTTTTAATTATACAATTGATAATTTATCTAACGTTCCAAGAGGGACTATTTAACTGTCAATATTCAGGATTATAATTTGTATCCGAGGTACTGAAGGAGGTTGAATGCACGTGGTGAACAAATAAGTCAATATAATGCAACCATCTTCAAATTCGGAAAGATTACTTGAAATTTCACAGTTGATATCTAGGCACATTCAACATCACTTTTATTCTGCATAGAAAATTTAATTATACAAATATAAAGTTATATTTAATTTTTGTTTGAAGGAAAAATTTACTATACAATGGTCACGACCACCTGATCCCTGTCAGCGCCGTATTTAATGATTTTTGCCCCCATATATAACGACAGCTTTATGGACAAAAAAGTGGATGTTTTTAGGATTTTTACTCTCTCTCTCTCTCTCTCTCTCTCTCTCTCTCTCTCTCTCTCTCTCTCTCTCTCTCTCTCTCAGTACATAAGGCGTAATAGTTATCAATGGGTAACCATGTGTTGCAACATGTGTGGCCTCAAAACCGATATATTGAGATATAAATTTTTTTATGTGACTTTTTAAAACTATCTAACAATGTGTAAATTCTCATCGTCATTATCAATGAACCATTTCGTGTGTTAATGTTAGTGCAATCAATATCACTGTACCCATTATCTCCACAAAGTTTATAAAAATCAATGTGTCATTTTAAAACACATTTATTTTCTAGAAAACAAGTTCACATAAGTCAAAATCAAGATTGAAGTAAACAGATTTCAAAAATTGTACAATTATACAAGTTAATAATTCAAAATATTTACAATTGCAATATTGTTACATACGGTAAACTTTATACTGTACCAAGACCGGTCCAAACATATGTCGAACAACGAAATTATATATAAATAACACTTTTATCTTAAAAAGCACAAAGGATGAATCTGACACTTATAATAAGTTATTGTTAATACTAGTAATACATTACCAATAAAGCTACAAGAGCAGGAATGGTATACTTTGAACAAACACCGAAAGCTTACTTAAAACTATGTTTCTGCAACAGTATAACATAATACATGTAATTTAATTCTGGTTGTAACGAGGCATTTGATTGGATAGAAAAATTTAGTTAAATTTGTATAACCTGGTTCGCGGATTATAAAGAGTAAACTGCCCCAACCCAGGTTATACTCGTATAACTTGGGTAGACATTGAGTTCATTTCTTAAGTATATGTTGCTGGAACAACGAGTGTAAATGTTGTACAGTGTTAAGTGTACAGTGTTACGTAATAATTTTTCAAGCTTGTTTAATGTCCCCTTCAGCATATTTATCTCACAATAATACACAGAAAATCCCATACTTATAGATGCAGCTTACTACTAATATCCTGTTTACTAAAATCTTACTTTATGTCGATTTTCCGTTATGATACAAATCATTTCACTGAAGAACAATTAACATGATCTAAAGAAGAATGTTTATTACAAGGTCTTTTTGTAAAAAAAATGTTTTTAAAAATTATTCCAATTACTTATGTAAATGTATGATTATAAAATTATGAAATTTTGGTTCATAACTTTACTCATTTGTAAGACAATTTCATAAAACTAAGGTTCTATCCGAAGGAAACAGATAATTGAAGATTATTTGGTTTTGTTGTGTTGTGATTTTTTTTTTTTTGTGTGTGTTATTTTATTATATTTTGGACTTCATCCTGCAAATTGCTAGATTTAAAGAAAGGATAATAGTATGTACATTTTTTCCAGTTTTGTAACTGTAGAATTTAAATGTCCTTCTCATTTCCTGAAAATACTATAGAGTTTCACTGATATTCTTTCAATTAACTATTGATTTCACTTATAGATCAAATGCAAAAGATAACTATGTAAATGATTCAAATTAATGTAAAAAATTCTAATACTTTTTCGTTTTGATCAAAAAGAAGTAACATGAATAATTTTTATTACATAATTTATTTACCATATTGTACGTAAATGTTATGATATATATTACAAATATAAATATATATTTCTTATATTGACATAATTAAAAAATGTAAAACAATATACATCATTATGCATGAAATGTAGTAGGGGAAGAGTTATTTCTAAAACATCTTTCTTACCTACAGATATACAAAATATAAGCATGAGAGCCAGTTGAAATATAAATAAACATATAAAAGTATGTGCCACTAGTCTCCATATTGTTGATTAAAACGAATTCTTTTGTTAGATAGTTTGGATGAGCAAATCGTCGTAAATAAGTTTAAATTATCAAATACCGCACATGAAACAATAAAACGTCAAAATAAACATTAAAAAGTCACTGAGGGTAATCAATAACGTTCGGATGTGGTACCATAGATCAAACCAGGATAACATGAAAGATTGCCGTTATTTCAAAAATTGAAAAACGAAAACTGTAAGCTATTTGTCTTCGTATAAATACTAATAATATTTTATAGCATATACATAAATCATGTATTTACAATACTCTAATTTAGAAATCAGCATGCACAGTTCCTCGGGCAAAAAATGTTTAAATAATGCTTTTTTCTGAATAATTCTTTTTCAAAAATTAATTTAAGGTACTTCGACTTTCATGTACATTCATTTATAAACCGTTAATGTCATTTTGTATTTCTCAGTTTTGTTTCCTATAAGCAAAAATGATTTTATTAGCAAATGTTTTCAAAGCTTAAAATTGATCCAATCGATTTCTAGTTTATGATGAATCGATTAATTAAAATTGACATCAAAGTAAAAAATCCTACAAATTCCCTATCATTTATTTAAACTGATCAAACACAACAAAAAACTAACAATACAAGTTCTTACATATAAAATCTTAGGAATATAGTTTGTATTCACTTTATATGTGGTCTAAATTCAATGAAATGTTGACAAATCCATCCTTCGTACTAAACATGCAAGTGTAAATAAGTACATTCCAAATTTCTTCACATAATTAAAAAATATATTTTTTATCGCATTCTCACAATCTTATAAATGCAACGATAATACTGTAATTATAACAATGCAACTATATAGACATTAGATAAGCTGCTTCCCTTTGAATAAGAAATATCTTATTTTTTAATTTGGTTATTTAAATGGAATAAAAGTGATTGAAATGTATAATGGTTGAAAATAATATAAGATGTTTCTTATCTTTAGAATATTCTTGTAGATGTTGACATGGTTACTAAAATGACGCCGAGGAATTGCCATATACCAAAATCTATGGCGACCAAATTGGTAATGAGATTGACAATGAATCATATAATAATTTGTTATATTATCATTTAATCATATTCAATGCCAACTTGCATTGATAATATTTCATTCAATTGTTTAATTTAACAAATATCTTTATGCCAATAGATACAAGAAAGGATTGGATATCAGTCAGTACCTATGTAAGTCCTCTCCCCAAGGATCTATGTTACAGCTGATATTCAATCATATTTAAGTTATTTAAGTATAACAGTATAAAAAGTTCATATTCATTTGTTTATTCTTGAACACCTAAGTAATAAAACATTTGCATATATGTTATGTTAATATAAGCATTTAATAATCATTTGCAAAGTAATAAATTCCTCCCCAGACATGTTTTGTCGGGTTATAAGTCCCATGAAGAGTTGGTTTTTGCACAATAATTCTCTGTTTGGTTGTGTTGGTTACCCTGACACATACGTTATGGGGTTATAGTGCCATTTAGTCTGATGTCGAAGCAGAATGTCCCCCAAAATAAATTGTTTTATGTTCGAACTGTCACAATTAAGTGTTTCCATCGATACCGAGATTGTGATGTGAAATTGATGCTAAGTCATAGACATGTTGACCTGCAACTAATGCTCACATAGCTATAGTCACATTGATTGGAAGTTTTATACACTATTACACAACGCATTGTTATTGGGTTAGTGGAACTATTCCAAAAAAAAAAAATGTGCTCTCTGAAGTTAATATTTAGTTATGAATATCATTAATTACGTTGAAATGTTGATGTCATCCTCATGAGTATAATTTGTACCATGTAACTTTATAACTTCAATTAATTTTAATGGTCCTTCTTGAGTTTTTTTTTTTTACTTTACATTGCAATTTTTTTGGCTATTACATCATATGCAATGTTTTCATGCGATGGCTTTTAAGAATGGGATATAAATCAGATGTTATAAAGATGATTTTAAAAATCGCATTGTTTTATTGATTTGTATATTACTTGATTATAGACACTTTTATAGAAATCATATTTCATATCGTTTACTCAAAAGTTTAATTTGTCGAAAAAAAAAGACATGAATATTTATTACATAATAAATTAATTCTCACTTGGAAAGGTTTATGATGTTTTAGCCACCAATGAACACCAAAGTTGGCATATGTAGTGCAAACAGTGTCCCTTTTGGAACACGAAGATTGGTGTGAAATTAATTCTGTTCAACTTGAGCGTCCACGATGGAGACCAGCTGCCCTAGTTCCCTAGATGATCTGAGAGTGGGACATGGGCAGTCTGGGGACCCCGTCTCGCTGTCTGCCCTCATCCACACCAGGTGACATTTTGTAAAACCACACTGACGGAACGAATCCAACCAATTAGAGATCAATGCCAAAGTGGTTTTTTTAAACACTTTAAAAATGATGGTTAAAAAAATTATTTTATTTACTTTTTAAAAGAAATTATATTACATGCAATTTCAATCACAGACATTTGTATCAAAATACCATTATTAATCGCATGATTTTTTTTTTAAAATTTAATGCTCTATTGACTATATCATTTTAAAATGTCATATATTTTACATGTATTTTTTATTCAAAGACTTTATCTATAAAGTACAGTATTTCGTTTTGTTTATCTGCTTATATATTGATAACTGTCTAAATATTATAGAATCATATGTTCTTGAAAAATACATACTCTTTCATAGAAAATAAAATATTAAAAAATTAAAGAAAACAGGTTTACCGATATAAAAAATATACGGGGTACATGTATGTATGAAGTATTTGGACAATGAAATACGGGGTTTGTTCACAAATAAAGCGGACTTATTAAGGGGTATGTATGAAGATAATGAACAAAGACTGTGAAATACAGTACCCGATTTGTACAGAAATAAAGCGGACTTATAACTAGTCCTTGTTGTGACCCAGTGTGTGTACCGGACGACCAGCTCGACACCACGTCTTCGGTCAAACTAAACACGTCCCGCAGCTGATGTCTTTATTTCCCATTATGCCACCAAAAGTGCTGGTCATTCTGTGCAAATCATCTAGTCCATATAATATGACAGAACAGCAGACTGCCAGTCTGTGTTTATAACGGTTACGGGGGTGGACCGCAGAATAGCTGGATCGTGGGAGCTGTTCAATCGACCGTGATCCGTTTGAAGTCAGGCATGTTGGTAAAAACAGGACACAGGCTATATTTTCTATAATTTAGCTGTAACCTTTCGTCATATTAGTGTAGTTTGGGTAGATGACGACACTCTCGTTCTATGCCTTGGATGATCCGAACCGAAATCAATATTGGAGGAAATAGGATATTGATAATTGTATACCCACGAAACACAAATACAAGCACCATTTCATGACAAATTTCAAGATATCTTAACTTTGCGTACAATGAATTTATAATCATATCCTGGATTTAAAGGATATTGATGCATTTCAATTAATGCTTATAAACATTATGTTTTCGTTTCATTTCTATTTTTATTCGATATAATAGCACTCGTGCATAAGAAGTTTCAATTGTCGAAAATCGATGTTCTGTAAATAACTGTTTCTTTAAATGCATTCAATTCATCTTTACTCATATTGAACTTTCAATTAACTATACGTGTTTCTTCAAATGCAAAAATTTACTTCATAATTAACGTTCAATTAAATACACGTGCTATAAAATATGAGAATACTACAAACGTATAAATTGAAAGTTTAATACAGTTAGATACGAATGTAGTCAGTGTGATTGTATTTGCCATAGAATCTTTGTTATATTCTGAAATATTATAGATATTGTTAATTAATACATCAGTATTAATACAATGGGTTTATTTATTCTCATGTAAATTATTAATGACATATAAACGTGTTTTGAATCTGCGTGACTCTGGCAAATGTTATCTTTCTTTGTTTTGTTAATGAGGGACATGATTGTAATTATGGATGATAATACATCAAATTTTATCTAAATACCATATGAAAAGTAATCAAATTAACGGTTATAACATGTATTTGCCCAAGCCACTGAATGTATTTAATTTATTAGTGTAGTAATCACCGACATCAGCTCCCTAAGGATTTCCTTGTCACAGAAGTTTGCAATCGCTATTTCATAAAGTTCTCGCATTCTCGTACAAAGTTTTTGTTTTGAGGAAAACAAAGAGCAACACAACATATGGTGGAGACCCGTCCCTGCCCGTGGGTGATTTATTTGGTATGGGATGATTTACGGAGGGAGCTGGACAGGCCATCCTGACTTACGAGGAACTGGTTACCTTCAAAGACTCTCCGACAATGCCATAAAAGACCAGAAATACACCACGAATCGCAAGCGTTCTAGCGGGGACCATGGAGGTATGTGGGAAGTATGGTACCAATAAACATTGATTTAGGGAACTTGTGTGATGGAATTATTGGGATCCTGGTCATCAACTGGGGACACACCTGAGCAGGATTCCACACACGGACCACATAGTGGAACCTGGCCCTTAAATGGACATTAAACGAGGGTCGTCTGTTGAGTTTCTAGGGCGTCTGTCAAGTACAAAGTCCTTGAAGAAAGACATACTAGATGATGTACGGGTCCATGGGAAACGTCTATATTACCTACATCTAACATGGATATACATGAATAACTCTACAATAATTTGAATATAGCCACCCATGCAGAACGATGATACTCATGATGCAAAAAATCCCATCTAATTTTTCGCTGTCGGCAATTTAATAACCTGTAGATACCTGTTTTTTATCATTGTATAGTACATGAAGAAATGGGCTATAACTGTTATGAAGACAACATTGATGTGAGTTAAGAGAACATAATTGTTTTCTAAGGAGATAGCGAGTCATAGAAAGATTTTAGACTAGCGACCCTTCATATACTCTAAATAACTTTTTGATAAAAAGATGTAAACCGATGCAATTATGAATATTATAATAATTTCATAACAAGCGCCTTTGTAAAAAGCGAAACACAACTGACAACTTTGTTTTGTTTTCTTTAAGGTTTGCTTTTTTTGAGGGGGTTGGGGGTTGGGATGGGAGGGGGGGGGGGGTTCATTGCTATTTCATTTTTTTAAACCAATATCTGCAAATATCGTCCCTCAAAAAAGAAAAGCGAAGTCACCGCACCTTTTTTTTTTGGAACACAGAATTCGTTCGCCATCCCTGAATATAAGCTGTAATTGTCATACATAATAAGTATACCTTTTAAAAAACTTGCTTTCAAGTCATATGCTTTCACCACCCACGAAGTCCTATTTACAATAACAAAAAAGGTTCTTTTTTATTATTTGCAAGTTACCTGACCATAAATAAAAAGATCATCAGTTTTGGTGGGAAAAATTCTAGACTTATGAACATGTGTCTAAATAATAAACGAAAATGTGTACGCCTCAAGTTGAATATGTCACAGACCAATAAAATTCCTATAAACGTTAATGAATCTGACAACGGACCGCTAGCGAAAGTTAAAGGAGAGGGTCCAATAATGAAGTGATCTAGCGAAAAACTCCATCGTTATGTTCCGTTTTGTTTTATTTCAAGTGTTCAACTCTTTATGTTTGTTTTCCATTTTTTAACTTAAATCTGGGAGATAATAGAATTGACTATAAAGTAATTCTTAATGGATTTTATTACGTGTAAATTGGACAATGAATGGAGGCAGTAACGTGATGAGGGGACGAGATTCACTGATATAGATAGAAGATCCGGGGGACACACGAGTCCATTTTATGGATCAGTTAAGTGGGTATGTTGATTGATTAGTTATCAGATGTAACGATTTTTATGTCCCCAGAAGATCCTAGAGGACCTTTGTTTGTCATATGGCTCGGCAAAGCCCGTCAATCAAGACAGGTCCTGCCCTCCAACGCAGCCCGCCACTTTGACACATCACGTGACCAACCGTCCCTGGTCTGGAGCCTCTGTGTGTTTGCCTGACAACAGGCTCGTGTCTGCTTAGAGACAGTGGCAACACCAAACTTCCTTCTGTGACAAGACTAAATGGTCCCCTCTGTATTTGTTATTGGGGGTTTTGTTTGAATAGGAGATGTGTGGTCCTACTGTATTGCTATTCAGTTCTTGTAGTGGAGCACTGCATTGGTTGTCGAAATGGCTTTTACAGCCGTTCTAAATTTTATGCTTGAGACCGGGATATTATATCAATTTATCATGCCGTCACATCCTTTGAAATGGTTGTAAAATGCTAATGAAGCAATCGTTGATCTAATACGTCGTTTAACATAGTAAATACCGGACAAGTACCCTTTAGTGATAAGTCTAGACAATTATTTTTAGCTGCAAAACAGTAGCTATCCTGGACAAAAACGGACCGAATGAAGAGCTACAGTTCTGGCAATGCAAACTTTTGTAAACTAAGTACACGCTACAAATTTTTAGCATTTTGATGCTTATTTCGTCGTATGCCATTATGGTATGCCTTTAGCCTACAATACGTTCATAAATTGACCATTGCAAGAATTAACAACCGTGAGGATGAAAATTTATTGTATTTTCTAATTATGTAAAATTATTATCGTATATTTATTACACGCTCACTTTCAGACAGAAAAGTTTAATTTAATTTAATTTTAGCAAGTCATGCTGACTACCATTGGGAGTTTTTAACCATAGTCTATATACACAGCGAGAGGATAGTTTATATTAAATGTATGTTTGATTGATATACTTTTTCGTGTGATAGTAATAATCCCCGTATAAAAAACACCTTTCCTATAGGCTATTATGATTTTTTTCTATCGAAATTAATGCCGTTCAATGGAAATTTTAATTCTGATTAATCCGAAAAAAATCTTATTGGAATTAGAATTTTCCTATGGAGTTTTAAGAGTAAATATCACACATAGTTGTAAATAAAAACACATTAAAAGCAAAAGTGGTTAAGGTATATACTCTCTTGGCGTTGGATTATCAAATGACATATAATGATTTCTAGGAAACTGTACCTTAGATGGGTGTAAATATTGCACATGGGCACGGACACACTTACCCAGTGTTGTTTCTGTCCTAAAATTTGGTAATTTTAATTTGATCTTTTAAACAGTAGTTGTGCATGGGTTCTTGTCTGCTAAGATTTGCTTGTCACTGGTTTTTAAAAAACTTTTTTTCGGATGGAGGGGGAGGGGTGTAAAAAAATCAGAAAAGTCTTTCTGGATATTATGAACTACTTGTGAGTTTTGGATTAATTTATGTTAGATGGAAAACGACGACAAACGGAGCATTTACAAGTATGAATAAAATGCCCAAAAAACTATACATATCTAGGTTTCAACGTAGACTTGATTTTTCTTTATAAATTGTCGATTTCTAAGCTATGATTTGCTCGTCACTTGGGGTTTTTGACTAGGGAGGGGTGTACAAAAATCTCAGAAAATTCTATCTGGATATTATGACTACTTGTGATTTAATGATAAATTTATGTTAGATGAAAAAACGACGACAAACGGACCATTTACTAGTATGACTAAAATGCCCCAAAAACTATACATATCTAGTTTTCAACGTAGAACTGCTTCTTTCTTTATAAATTGTCACGCAAGGTTTATTATAATTGAAAAGTGGTCGAGTGCACTATTGCAAATAGGTTGCCATTATTCAAATATCAAGAAGTTGGGAGATATTTATTGCTTAAAATTCTTATAATACAAACTATTTCTATGGTTAATATTTTGAGGTTATATCCTGAGAGGATAGAGGGTCATCGCGAGGAAGTCTTAATAATGGATCAGAAACAAGCAAGTTCTTCAACCAAAACGAATTCACCATACTATTTCCAGTATTTTGTGAGAAATAATAGAATATCGCAAAACGTACGGTGCCTGGTGATATTCTTATTCCACGTACCAGCATTGATCAATCTGTTATATAGGTCTATTGCTCCTGCAATGACTGGTATCTTACTGTACTCCTTTGTTATCAAGATCATGAATAGTTGAATACGCATGTTACTTCCGTCCTTGATGTTAGAATCGAGGCACATTGCATTGCCATGATGAACCCCAATGTTCAATTGCAGTGAATTATGTTAATTTGGTTTTCTTGGAATACGTATATTAGTAATTCTCAACATAATTGGAAACAACAAATAACAAAATCAAAGCTATCGAATATACAGTCTCTCGGAAAGTTGTCCCGCCTATGGTTACAAATCTGCACAGATTCCTGAATTATATCTATGTTATCAGCTTTTCGTAACGTTGCCTTCCGATCAGGGAGTCGAAATAAGTAATTAGTTTGTAGCTGGTTTTTTTTTACTATTTTTTTTTATTAAAATGTGGTGGTATACGTGTATATAAAAGAGTGTTTATGACAAAGGAAAAAATTAAGAAAACAAGTTAACGCAGGATGAGACATAAGGAAGAGCATCAGATGTACTTTTTGTAGTTTCCAATGGTCATTAATTCCTGTTGATTTTAAGGGGGGCAATGGCCTAAGGTACAAAATGTAATTATAGTACAAATGAAAAACCCTGTTTAGAGATGTAAATAAAATCTAAATTTAATTGACATATTAATTCACTATGATATAACTTTGCATTTTGCCTTGGGTATGATTAGACTACTATTTCTTGTATTACAATATTTGACGCAAAACCCAAGGCGACGAAAGCGCGAAAAACAATTAGAAATGCTTGGTATGCTTTTGAGTGTTAATCTCCTCTCAGTTTCACGACATCTTATTACAGGGATGTTCATAGGTATGCAAATAGATAAAGGGAGGAGAGATGATTATCACGGAGTCCCGTTTTGTCTGACTTTTGATATCTAGTTGTTAACAATGATAAATTCAACGATCTACTCGGAGTTTTAGCATTACACAATCGATTCTCAGGCGAGTCCATTCAAAAGTGGAAATGAGCTACTTGTTTGTGGCTTTCAAATGGCTAATGACACGGGACATTTAGCATGGGAAAATGAAGCTTTTTGATAGACGATATCTCACCGAATTCTTTAGAAATAAATAGATCAGAAAGTTGTGTTATTTTGTTTTTTAATGTAAAAATCTCAATAGATTGATGATCTTTGTATACACAGAGAGAGCTTGACAAAAACCCCTCCTGTCACATCACTTGTGAGGAAGCCTTATCAGCAAATCATATCTCTTGTTCAAAAGCCCAGCACTCTACCAATATTCATTTACATAAATCAAGTTTGGTTTTTTCTCATAGTATTTTGCATATTTGAGATTGTTGTGACAAGCTTTTATTCTGAACTTCTCTCTGGGTGTTCTGCCTAGCCGTACAATTGACAGAGATTCGCAAACATCCATATTTTTGAATGAGACAGACATGCAAAGAAGAAAAATTGATCTGCACTCGGTGCTACAAGACATGGAACATGTATGTTAACATGTATGATTCCACGGAGTGTGACCAAATCCATTATAATTTGTTTACTCCGACAATCTAACTTTATATTTCTGAATAATTCTTTCATTTTTTGCCTAATCATACAGCGTTTGGTGTTCTTAGCGCAAGGTTGTGTAAGTAAAGCACATGCAAATAGTCCCTGATTTTGTGTACCTTTCTCTTTGACGAGGTAAAACGCTTTTGAATGATCAAAAAGATCGGCATTGCCTGTGAGGGTTCACAAGTGACATCTTGTCGCTAACATTCTGTTTTCTATGCAAGCTACGAGCTTCAAGTGCATTTTATATTTCGTTGTTAAATACCAAACATTTAAAACATTTCAAGAAATATAAATCGGCGAATGATATTTATATGAAACCTTTTTTCACTGCCAATCAATGATGTGTGCATCTTACTTATTTTGTCAATAATTTTAAATAAAATTTAATTTAAAATTATTTCCACCTGCTTTTGTGAGCCTTTCGGTTTCTTGTAATTTCTCAAAGAATGAACGAACAATAAAAAAAATTTAAATATACTTTTTGCAAGTTAATTTACATATTATTTGAAAAACAAATTAAAAATAAGTTGGAAATTCGTTCAACTAATATTATATGTCAATAATAGACGCATAAGAATGATTTCATAAACAAGTATAAATGATTCTTTTATTGAAATTTTCACATTATTTATTTATTTGGGGTTTGTAAGTCGGTCGCTCAAAGATTATCAGATAAACACTCTGAATTTTCTATTAACAGGCCTGTCTGTTATAATTCCTAGGGCAAGGGTTAGAAAAGCTGAACTGTTATGAATCTTATAATTCATGTCTTTCCTTGACTTTTCTGTCTATTTTGCTGAATTGTTGGGGGGTTTTTTTTCAGAAAGTACACAGGATTCTACAGCGCCAAGATGTAGACATGCAATAAAAAGAAAGCAGAATTCATCTAATTAATTTGCATAGTATACAAGTCTATTCCAAACAAACAGGGCTTGGGAGCTGCTCTATGGGTTAACATTTTTAAAATGGAAATTTTCTTCTTATAGGATTAAATAATAATATGAATATATTGGTAGCTGAAAATCATGCATATGTAGCAATATCTAAAGCATCGAAATTTTAATTACATAAGTAAATGATATACTAGTACACGTATCGGTCCGTCACGACATGCAGTTTCATTAATTTCTCCAGTTTTTTTCTTCTTCATGGGATAAAAAATGGATCGTTAATTTTTTTTTGAGCAATGAACGACAATATTTCATTATACGATGACTTTAATTTGCATATTGAACTTTCACTCTATACTTTCCTTACTCCTTACAACCACTAGTTGCGTCCATAACTTTATCAATACAATTTTTTCATCAAATATGTAAACCGTTAAAATATTAGAATGCAAACACAAGAAGTAAACAACGCTTTAAAGTAACCATGACAGTGTGGGCTCTCATTGCTCTGCAGCCATGTACATTAAAATAATGTTTATTGGTGAATAAACTGCAGTAAGTATTGCACTTCTAGCAACATCCATGATGCGCGGTACATACACGCCAGTTCCTTTAGTCATGTTGACCGAAAAACGTTGTTTCAAATTACATATGTATGCATTTTAACATTTTTTAATAAATTGGGAGCAACTGCATATATGAAATTGTGAACGCAACTGGTGGTTATAAGGTTTTTATAGCATGATGCTAGAATCAGTCATTTATGAAATTCCCAGAGAGATGGGTAACTATGACAAAACTTCTTAATAAGAAACGCCCAATGAGTATATGTAAAACATTTAATGAATACAAAAGAGATTACGCGTGATACTGGCCGTCTGTCCATCTGATTGAAAGTTTTAGCAAAAACTTAGCAACAATGAAGTTAATCGTTTCGTGTTGTATGATTTATGGGGCATTAGTAAGCGAAATCATAGAATTATCTGTACTTTAGATTAAGTTTTTTAAATGCAATTTTAAAATGTACCTATAACTAATTAATATTAAAAATCTTGCTAATTATGAGTTTCTTTTTATTGTGGTTTTTCCAGACGTATTATTTTTTGCAACATATACTTTTTATCTAATTTACTTTTGCATGTCTATGTATAAAAATTAAGAGTACATGGATCGGTGCTAATATTACAATTAAATCATGCGCTTAAAGGTCTCGCGCATTTTCAGCGCTTGCATTCTTTGCTTTGCACTCTTTTCCCGTCAGTCACCAGTGACAGCCCCTTCCCCCGGACTTTTTGGATTTTAAGATTGATAGAAGTGGATCGTGTCTGGCGTGGGGGCAGTACTTTTACTGTATCGGGTCCCTCCTAGCACAGGCAAGGGCAGGTGGAAGTTCATTCTGAGAGACGGTCTCTATGTATAATTCAATGTTTACCAATACCTGCTACACAACTGTGACATTTCGAAACCGGCATGTTTTTTGTCTTTTGTAAAGAAAAGTACATGTCTTCATTATTTGCACTTACTGTTTTGCTGACTGAACTCGACTGTCTGTACTTAAACACTTAATCAGCGTCTGACTTAAATACCCAGGTGTAATTAACCCTTACAGATGAATTTAGAAATGAAAAATGACTTTTGACTGGATGTAACAGGATTCATGGTCGGGTTAAGATGAAATTGGGTTTAATTAGAGTAAATCTAACATTCAAAATGTATAGCTTTTTTTATCCATTTTCTTCTTATCAGATGACCCTATTTATCAGTAATAGGATTGGAGAAACAAGTAAATAAATATCATTGTGTAAAATGGTTTTATTTCATGAGGGCGAGAAGGTTTTAATTGCAACAATAAAAATGACCCTTAAATTGATTGTCGGCGAGTACTTCTTTGAAAATACCTGCAAGTATATACTCTAAAGGATTATTCAATATGTGAAACTAATTTGGATTTATAAGCTCTTGTGTCTGTAGAGACTGTAATAAAAGTTTACTTCAATATTATAATAACTTACTTGTGTAATATTTAATGTATATATGAACTTTTGTTATAAAAACAAGCGTGTATCTTATGACCCAAGTAAATGCTGAAAGATGAACAAAAACGCAATAAACTTGCCCTTTTTGCGGAGTAACTGATCGGTTCTCTATATATTATCAAAGTTTTACCTCGTGATGAACTCATATTTACATCCAGTGTATATTTCCCCTTATCGTTGCATTGGAAATCTGCGACGTTCAATTTTCTATGAATACACTTTGATAATTCATGCGCCATGTGCAAAAATATAAACGTCTCCATGTGTTTTGAGTATATTTATTTTTGTAAGATTAAATGAAACGTTTAATCTTACATAACCAATTTGATATGTACTTTTGAAAAATAATCATTTAATTATATCTATTCCTTAAAAAATGGGATTTTTCTCTACAGAGTTTCTGGCACTATATTTTTAGTCGCGGAACCGAACTAACTAAGATGTTAATATGGCTGTTCCATGTATATTTCATATCCCTGACTGAGAGCGTATATATTGGCTTTTCAGCAACGATACACATATTTCATACAAATAGACATCAGTATGAATATATATATATAAGCATTGAATGCTTATTTTTGGATGTCGTCGGTCCTATATAACGCGCGATATTCAATTTGTCTGCACCGCTTGGTGTGTCATAGGACCGACGACATCCAAAAATAAGCATTCAATGCTTAATTGAATACTTTAGGTTTTCACGTGGTTTTTAAATCATGATACCACGTGACAAAATGTATATGCGTTTCATATGATTTTTAAAATATATTTAATTTGTTTGTACTCTGTGAATATCAATACACATATTGGTTTACTAATTAAGAAGAATATGTAATATTGTCGTATTAATGCCAAATACATGTTCTTCTAGAAAACTCACATTGACTGAAATATTGGCTATTTGATTATATTACAATGCAATCAACTTTGTTGGGATATGTGTTTATCCCTTTATTCTTTTACAGACAGATAAATGCCGTCCTCCTTCGAAAGAAGGCACCAGCTGCCACGTGGCAGTCACGAGGCTCTCACGTGACTACCATCCATTACCGGTTTCTTCCCTCTGTACGATTTTAACCATCTTTGATGAGGAATATACATTTAACATAGCTTTTAATCAATCTTTACACGGCATTATGTCATTTAGTAACAGAGGCTAGCGATGTATTTAGGCCGATTCAAACAGAAAGAAATCATTAACCATGATCTAAGGATGAGCAATGGTTCAGTGTGGTAATTGCATGGATTCACTGCGCGAACAAATGTCTGTGAAATAAAGTTATTAAGATCTCTTTCGACTTCTGGCCTTATATATTGACTTTTCGCCGAGAGATTAACGTTATTTTGATTTAATCAGCATTCACTTCGTTACAGATTTTATTTTTAGGCTGCTTTTCTGAGTGATATGAAAAGTCACATTGTCGGAAACCAACGGACAGACACCTTCAAATTTTGCATCATACCATGGGAGAAATTATTGTTTAGTGTAGTGCTTCAATATCATTGCACTTTATGTACAGTAAAGCTTATCCTTTTTCAGTTTACTCCAGTGTCCTGGATATGATATGTTATGGAGGGGGGTGAGATGAGGGGTGTGAGGCCTTCTTCCTATAAATAATTTGAATCGTGCACTGGTTATTGGATTGCATCCTTGGTTATCTCCTTCCCGTTCCCAATGACGGTAGATTATGTTCATGTTTACGAATGACCATACTACATGTAACTTATTTAAAACACACATTTCAGAATTTGTGATTTTTACATATTTTTGACAGTGTGTTATATTCTCCTTCTGACATATTTTAATTTTAGCAATAAAAATATGCATTGCATATTTTTATTGCTAAAATTAAAATATGTCAGAAGGACAATATGTTTCCGTGATAAAAAAAAAAATGTTGATGTACATTCATAACGCAATTTGAAAATGAGTTTCAAAGTGCGTTGACTTGGTCCCAAATTTAACGTACTTTGAAAAAAAAAAATAAATGCATTGATTTGTACTCAAATTTAACACACTTTACAAAAATTTTCAAAGTCCGTAATTTTTTTTCAAAGTACCTTTCCGCAATGGCGTGAAGTGACAAGAATATATGTGATAACAATAGACGATGGGTGAATAATGCGTGTAAAATGCCTATATGAGAAAAGATAAGATACTGTTAAACTAAAAAAGCAACAAATCTGATAATTTCTTTTTAAAATTATTAAAAACAATATATATTTAACATAAAATTGATTTATAAATGTCCTTAAATATGTTAAACACTTAAAATATGTTGATATAAACTAGAGTATGCGTATCAAAACCTCCAAATAGTGTCATTTTTTAGAAATTCAATGCGATTTGTTTTATAGAGTGGGTCTGAGCTCCATATTTTTGTCATAGTCTTAATAAGGTTTAATGGAAATCTAACCGATTTCAATCAACAAAAAACGTGGAGAGATGGCCCACTATACTTTAAAAATGTCATTTTGTATATCAACAATTGAACGTTTTAGAAAAATAATACAAGTCCGTAAATTTGTGGCCAAAGTCGCATATAGCATTTAAACACCGCACTTTGTTGTGACTGAAATGACTCAGTGGTTAGATCACCAGACATAAGGTAACCCTATGGAGCTAGGGTTTTTAGATTGTGGGTTCAATACCACCAAAACTTTTTTATTTTTTCTTATCATTTGTTAAAAAATTATAAACTGAATATAATAGTCAGAAATTGTCCTTTTGTATACTTGTATTATAACAATATCAAATATATTTAAGTGGAAAAAAATAAATTTGAAATTTTATTTTACGACTAAACCAAATGGACATTTGCGCTATCTTATTCCCCCATCTTCTTTGAATAAACACATTTTTATTTCAAGTCATATTTTTGTAAAACTGTTATTTTATGAAAAAGCTTTTAACTTTCTCTGTACATTTACAATAAACTGTGCGACTAAAATTTCGTTAATGAAGCATTACTAGTATTTAGAATTAATTGTCATCATGTTGAGAGATCCATCGTACAAGATGGTCCAAATTGTGATAACACTGCATTCTACAACGCTGACGTATATACCGGAATTGCTCATTTTTCACATTGTTCATTCTAAAGATATGGAAAATGAATCAAGTACATGTAAATCGATTAACCTGATAAAGATGTCTGATTCAGAATACCATGTCGACGATGAGCAAAGCTTCTGGCCGCTGCAACAGTTACTAAGTACCATAAGGGTTAGTACCTCTTTTTTCGCAAACGTATGATATTTTTTTTCTCCTAGTGTCTTGCGCTGTTTGCAATAAGGGGTCACCATCATTATTTTGGGGAGAGAAATCAAACTTACTAATCGTAGATCATACCTTAATTTTTATCCAACGAAAGCTTTTTCCAAAAGCTTGATTTTTCACCGTCCAATTACAACTTGTTGTTTTCATACGTGGAAAAGTTGTTTCAAACTAGTTAAATGATGTTTCGTCTTTGTCAGTGGATATATGAACACGATCAGATTTTGTAGGAAATATGGGAATAAACATTTAATAGATGTACGGTTTAAAAATGCATTGCTGGGATCCCTATGTCTCCTTTAGCATCTCTTACTATGATATATTCCATGTACATTTTGCCATATATATACCGTTCTGAGATCCAGCGTCTTTTTGTAAATATTTTTTTATATTATAGAATATGTAAAATACATTGCTAAAATCTCTTTTGTATCTTGTATTCTAGTGTAACTGGAATCGTTAATTAAGGGGGATTAAGATTATGCAGTGTAAAAGTTTTACCCACTAACCTTTTCTGTTTTTTATTTATTCGTGTTAATTTTCTTGCCTTACATGGGAGACATTTTTATATGAATTACACCCCGTTTCTGGCATTATAATCAATTTTGTGCAAATAAAAAAATGATTTCATGAAATTTATTTGCAAATTTTATTCAAATATTCTAAGAATAATAATAGATTTAAAATTTAATAATAACATTGGCATTTCTAACTTACGATATCATAAATTTATGGTAAAATTCATAAATTGTACACTACAATACTTATTATTTTTATTTTAAAATTCAGAATATGACAAGCACAACAAGATATCTGAGAGCCATTGGTCACTCGTGATACCCCCGCTCTGAGGTGGATAAACAAAATAAGCAAAATCGAATTTAACAGGAATTTGATCACGAATTTGTTACAAAATGAATCCCACCATATGGTATGTCTTAACAAATAGTATATTAAAATTTCAAGCATCGCAATAGTTGCTGAGAAATCTGTGACGAAAATTTGTTCGAAAATTTAAGCTTGAAATAAACACAGTCGTCATTTAATAAAAAAGTTGACGTCTGATTTGTTAAAATATAAATCCCGCTATATGGTATGCCTAAACAAAGAGTTTGGTAAAATTACAAGCATCTGCGATTAATAGTTGCTGAGAAATATGTGACGAAAATTTGTTACGGACTGACGGAGAGACAGAAACAGAAGGGTAAAACAGTATACCCCCCCCCCCCCCCCCCACTTCCTTTTCGGAGTAGATGTATAAAAATACCATATACCTCTCAGAAATCTTTTTTTTTTTCATCATTTATATTTTGTTTTTTAATATGTAATTCTTTGTTATATAAATTTATAAGATTTCTCGTCTTCTTTTGTATCGTTTGTTAGATTCATTTCCCAGATTGTATCATTTGCTATAAAATTGTTTATTTCATACATATTTGAGATCTCCCGTTTTCTTTACTACCTTTCATTATGTTACTGCATATTAGTCATATATATCATTTGCGTTTTGTACGTTTCTCAGAAACACCGTATCTTTTGTTTTATTTTCCGTTATCGTATATTGTACATATTTCTGAAATTTCTCGTCATTTATGTTTTGTTATTGGGTTTTTTCACCTGTTAGGAAAAAAATTATATATACTTTGTCAGTGTACTTTATACATGTACATGTACCATACCGTTATTGCAATATTGCATTTTAATTATATGTAACAACCTATGCCATAAGATGTATGTCTTGTGTAAATAAAGAATGAATGACTGTGTGCTACGTAATCATTTCTAAGATCTCGCGTCTAATTTTGTATTTTTTGTTCTGTATGACTAAATATTATATTCTACATAGATTTCTTTCTCTTTTTTCCTTGCATCAAGTGCTATATAGATGTAAATATTCTTTATCTACATATTCAAGTTATACTTAAATATCTAGGTTAGTTTATGATGCTGGAAATACAAATACTAGTAATCAGAATCATGGAGTTCCGGGTGAAGTGTTACTGTACTCTAACCAAAGGAAATATCAATTTTTTTTTGTCAATATGCTACATGGCATAAAACTGTATAGCAGGAGTTGACAAATAATTACATTCTCAGATTAAATCATCCATTTTTTAATAAAATATAATAATTCTTTGAAGTAATGTTACAATATATGATGCTTTGCTGCTTCGATAGCAATGAAATCAAGGAATTAAAACAATCAAGTATATCTGAACAAAATCAAGGTTTTGTATCATATTAACGGTATACGTAAAACAAAATTGTCCTTTTTTTAAAAAAAAAAATACCCCAATTTTTGTTTTTTTCTGCAGTAGCATAATGTTTTGAAATAAGATATTACTTTTACTGTTAATGAATTTAAATTCTAGTTTCATATGCTTTGTCAGGCTAAAATCTGTATTCCTGCAATATGGTATAGGGTAACTTTCCATAGAGTTTTCAAGGGTTCTTTGCAATTCATGGAATTCTAATCTATTTTTCTATAAAGTAGAGATGTCCATTAAACATCTGATGCACTTTCATCAAATTTCATAACCGGGCAGATAAAACCGTACCTAGTTCTTTGCTTTGCTTTAAAACTAATTAAATCAAGGAATATTACAAAAACAAGAATATACCACCTTGGGCTTTATGTTTCGTTATCCGACATTTACCTTACTCAGCAAATGAGGTGTAAAATAAATTCTTCTGTATTTTTATGCTAATAAAAGACACCAAATACATATTCAGTAGATTTAATTGAATAGAAATATGATTTCATAAATACCACAAACATTTCTCAAACACTCTCTCAATGCCACATATACATATAAAGTACTTTCACCCTTTAATCTGCACAAAATCTTGCATTAATCCATAAAACCATTAAAATGCAATATGTTAGATACAGTAATATGCATAATAGAGTACAAGAATCAGTGTGCCCTGTCTATATCTGTCGATAAATTATGTAACAATTGCAAATCCTTTTCATGATATACATTTTTAAAAAAATGGCTGACTTTTATTTTTCTTGCAGTTAATAACCTTCTGTGATAGCAGAGTCGCTTTCTGGGTTAATTACAACACAATTTATGCACTTGATATTTTGTAAGTGCTTTGAAAATCTAATTCCCATGTCAAGTGGAACTGTTCCAGTACAGTTACACTGGAATAAAAAAAAAATGTCACATGACTTGGCTGCTTCATTTCAGGAGTGACCACTTTATCTGCTCTTTTGCACTTTGTAAGACCTGGAAAAACAAGAGAGTATATTCTATCAGTCAACTTAGATGGCATTTTTTTTAATTTTGAAGGTAGATATAGAAATCAAAAAAATATTCAGTTGTATGAAAATAACTGTTTCACTTAAAGTCTTCAAATCCTTGAAAAGATGATTTTTTTTGCTAGATGTGTACAAATTTTGAAATACACAAAATTGCTTTTTTCATCAAAATGACCATAATTTTAATTCATAAAAAATGTCCTATTGTTTTCAAACTTGAGAACTGCTCTGGTATATATATGTTAATGGTTTATCCACTGAGTTTAAAGAAAAAACACAGATCTCTCGATATTGAAAAAATGTCATAAAAAGTACAAGTCGCATGATTTGGAGGACCTTGGATAGGGCAACGAGCAATATAAGCTAAAAGGTAACCCCAACATTACATTGCAGGACAAAAGCACCAATGCGAGCATGCAAAATAGTATGCAAGAAAAAAGAAAAAGTTTGCTAGGAAAAGCTGAATCACACCTTTAGAGCCAGCTACTGAGCTGTACTAAAGACCTGAATGTCTTACATGGTGTGAAATATTGCACTCTTTGTTGTTCTTTCAAACACTGTACTGTCTTAAAGTACAGCTGCATACAAAATTATCAATCAGCGGACAGTTAATGATTAATCAAATTTTTGTTAGAAATTCCCCCAGATTATACATTATACCTTATTAAGTAGCAAAAGTTGTGATTTCTAAAATCAGTGTGAAGGAATTTGTCAGAAGTTTATCTTGAGCGCCTTGTTGTGCATGCCTAGCACTGGATTTAACATTGGCCTTGTCACATCAATGTAAAACAACTGCCAACAAAACAATTCTCTCCCTGCTTTTTACATAAATCAACCTGCCTTGTCTTCGCTTTCATAAACAGTTCAATCCCTATATATGTCACGTCAGCCATTCGTTTGCATACTAAGTATCTCTCAAGAAAAATCATTGAAACTTAAAGTGGTGGCCACCAACTGTGACCAACTGCAAACAGAACCAACAGCAAATAGTGGAGCAGAATTTATATCCGCAGTGCCATCCTGTCTAAAGCATGTCACAAAGTTTGTGGTGCCAATTTCACGAAAGGGATCTGTTTGATAGTTTGGTTTTGTCAGGTCTGAATGCTTGATGTCACCTACTAAGGAACAAATGATGAACTCTTTAGGGTAAAAGAGAAAACTGCTAACCAAAAGTTCCCACATTTTCCTGATTACCGGTACAACTAATCTTAAGCTTATAAGAATTTTGATAGTAAGGTCAGTAGAAAGATAAACATTTAAGGTCTGAAAAAAAAATTTAAATTTGCATTTTTCATCATAATCAAAATTAAAAATGACTGTGATGAAAAATGTGATGAAAAAGAAATATTTGAAAAATAAGAACATGGAGTTCCAATCATTTGGGATGACAAAAAGTTTTGAGGTCATTCACCCAATATTTGAGAAGCCAAATTCAATTTATCCTTATTACAGTACATTTAAAATGATTAAACATGGCTAATGAGTTCTTCCATAAATTAGTCATTAGAAAAATAAATGAGAATGTAAATAAACTGAAAATACGTTTTAGCCCAAATTACTGTAAACAGAGCGTTTGTGTGGTGAGAATTTGTGATTGTAATTTCCTGCCTTCAAACTAAGTCATTAATTATCCACTACAGATACAAGTCTGCAATTTACATATTAGAATAAGACATATTACACTGGGAGCAACTCTTGACAGGAATTCCACCTCCCAGTCAAATCTAAGTCACTGTTGACAAATTTCAGCGAATTCCTTGCACGAAACCTCTTTACCAAGACAACATCACTGCCCCCCTAATGATAGGGCTACAGCATGGAACCACACTGCCACCATCTCCTGGTCATAAAATTGTCTTGTTTTAAAAATTTAACCTTAATTAATTACATATTTAGCAAAATTCATTAGATTTTTTGTAAAACGGTGGGGGGAGGGGTTGCTGTGACCTTGATTGGGAGTTAATGATCTGTTGCCTTGTGTTGGTGTGTCAGCCCCATTCCTGGACTTCAAGGCTCCAAAGCTAACCACAAAACAAAGAACTAGGGGTCACCTCTTTACCTCTATGTTTGAAGAACTGGATGATCCCGGTCTTTGAAGGAGGAAGTAAGGATAAAATTTGTACAGCAATTCATACAAATTGGACAGAATAAGGATGTACCCTGGGTAATCTTTTACAAAACAACTTCCCACTGACCAATTTCAAAGTACTAAATGCTTAGTTTAAAGTATGGAACCACACTGTCACAATCTGTGGTCATAAATTTGCCTTATTTAGAACAAATGGCCTTAATTCATTACAAATTTAACAAAATTTATTAAATTTTTTGTAAAATGGTGGGGGGAGGGGTTGCTGTATTTTTTTATCAACTTCAATGTATTTTTTCAACTATATAATGGTAAATATACTTATGCAAGTTCTTTTGTAAAATGTAGCCTAAAAATTGACCTTTTCAAACCATTTTGATGATAATTAACATATATATATATATATAGGCATCAAATCACAACTTCAAATTCTTCCTCATATCCCATAGATCAGTGATTGTTTATCTGACATGTACATACATCTGATAGGTAATGCAACAACGGCTCCTGTCTCCTACAGAGTAAAAAAAAAATGGTAGATTCTCTCAAAACCAGGAAGAAAGAACTGGGCTCTTAATATGATAATAGGTGCACTGTTATGATGTGATAAATTAGTTTAATGAGGTGATGAAAATAGCTGTAAACGGTCATTGACCTTGTACTAACAGAGAAAGACAGGAAATACTTTGTACCAAGCACACTTATCCTAGTGCATCGTACTCATCATAATAATACAACCGAACTCACTCTGGTGGAGTCAAAACAGCAGTAACTACCAAACACTGACCATCTTCAATTAGTAAGACCTTTCTGATCTTAAATTTTAACTCTTATTCAAACCCCATTTTGACAATTTTATACTAAACTTTTTCACGTTAACATGAATTTCAGCTCTGTTGCCTTTCAGTGTACTTTGTATTTATGGTAGATATCAGACAAATCTTTTGATACTACCTGTTGTAATTATAACACATGTACATGTATTTGACATTTTAAAGAGAATTATTTTCTTTTTGTAACCCACAAATGAATGGTATTTGTATAGACACAGTATGTAACTAAAATATATGTAAATGTCTTAACAAATTCAATGAGATCATAATGTGCCAGGTACCATTTGAAATTTATGTGCAACAAAGTTTTCTTCGATGTAGAACCCCTATTCTTTAAATTTTAAATTCATTTCAAATCACATCTGATTTATTTTTGACAGAGCCCTTAATTAAAATGTCACCACAAATGAATATTCACTAATAAAGAGCCACAGAAATAATGTGATAAACAATAAACAAAACCATCAGAAACTGTCATTGTTCACAGAAGTATCAGTGTTACAGAATTAGTCTTTGCTAGTTCCACTCAGGAAACAGGAAAAGTTTAAGATGCCACAATAAATTATGCCCATTTCAAGCAATTCAGCAGTCAAATTGTGTATTTCATAATGAACAACAAAAACTTGTACAAATCAAGGACAGAGGTTGTTTTGAAAGAATGAAACAAGATTTATAGAACATTTTGCCTACATTTTTCATAAAATACCAATAAATATAAAGATAGATCCACATTTTAGGAAAGGATATCCTGGATATCATTAGAAGGGGTGTCAATTTAAGATTTGATATCACATCTAAGAAACCAAGGAAGAAAATGACCAATGTATATTCTACTTAACATTAATAAATGGAATGAGTCTTCAAGGGGAAAACCCTTTTAAAAACCCTAATTTTTTTTTTACCCTATCTACAAATATGTGGTCTTCAACACCTCACTTCAATCATTTAGTCATGCATCTCCAGAGGGTCAGGGACATAAAATAATTCACAACAGCAACATTTTCCATCAGTAATGCTTTACAATTTTTAAAAATACAACTGTCTTTCTATTTTAACACACAAACATTTAAATGTATTTTTTTTTGGGGGGGGGGGGGGGGGGGGGAGGGGGAGAGGGGAGAGGTAGGGGGTGTTCTTATAGATATAAACCAGTGGCAGGCTAATCTTCACCCTCTAAGATTCTATAGGACCAGCCACCACCAAATGTCCCGCACACTCACCTCCAGCTTTTTGTTAATCTGACACAGAGAAGAAATATGATTAATCAGGACCAAGATTGTACAGAGTTCTGTCCCCTCCACCAGTACCCAGAGTCAATGATTAGATAACGTAAGCATTAGGAATTAGTCCAAATAATTATGTGAGCTTATGAGGTTAGTGTCAGGATCATTATTGTAGCTGCAATGTCTCACAAACTACAATGTTACTTTACAAGAGATTGAACAACGGGTAATAAATAGTTATTATAAATGTTAATTATGCAACTGTCAACAAAACTAATCCTATTGTTATGTGTAAGAGATAATTGTGCGAGTTTCTTTATTTTCCTTTTTTCTTGCGACATTTAATTTTTCATTCTAAATGCAGTTGATATGAAATTAACATGCTGTACAGATTTAGGTCATCCTCCTTTAACATGGTAGGTCCCACGTTAAACACTCTACAAATCATGATGGGGTACTAAATGTTTGCTGTGATTGCATGATCAAGATTTATTTCGACCACGCAACTCTGAGTTTGAAATGATACACATGTCAAAACGTCAAATTCGTTCCACGAATTTTTTGTTCCTTATAAAGGAACATTCATGATTTGAGATGGAGATGATAAAATGGCCGCCTTTGATTGCTCTTGCTGCGCCGAGTCTGTGATTAATCTCCATAGAAATACGACGTTTTAATGAGGGTATTTTACATATTTATCAATGGAAAAGCCTTGTGCGTCTCTTTAAAAATCGTCCGCTCTACCAATGGTACAATGAGGGCCACATCAATTGTGTATCTGTGGTCTTGCATGTATTACACAAATTGCCTCATTATTGCCAAATATAACTACACATTAACATGAAATATTACAAACAAGAAAATTAAGATAAAGCATTTGTAAACAAAATTCATACGGCAAAAAAAAATAAAGTTAAATTTGTTACCACTTTAATTGGCATTTGAATATTTAAATAATGTTCTTAATTTTTGTATCATATATAAAAAAATACAATTTAGATAGAGAATGAATAGATATACATAAACACTAAAGCTGCCCCTGGTTAGCAAAGACTCCCCATTTTGTAAATATCTCGATCAGTATGTCATTCTTAATTCAGAGACAGATATAGGAGCAACAATAGTGTCCTGTGAATCTTTACCAAGTTTTATGTTGAATAGAGAGTTAGATCTGTCATCAAAAATTTGACACAGTATCTGATTCATTGTATTTATGATATAAACAAACCCACTGAAAAACAACATTACATTTGTTGTTCATTGACATATTTTGAGGTGGTTTTAATGCTGCAAAATCAACATGAAACAGTGAAAGGACACTTGCACTCAGGAGATTTCAAAAACAAAATATTGGCAATTTCCCCAAATTTCACATTTCAGTTAAATACAAATTTTAGATATCTGCCAATTTTTTGGAGCCTGTAACAGGAGGTCACCTAATAACTAGAGGGAATATCATATGTTTGTAAAGAGATGTTTGTGAAGAAAAAGTTCTGCAGCTTTTGCAATAAAAAGGAGAGGAGAAAGTAATAGCACCAAGCAGGGCAGATTGGTATTGAAATCACATACTTCATTAATATTGAATTGCATCGAATCATTCCTGTCTACTTATTAACATTAAATTTACATTTGTTGGGTATTTTTGCAACCTATACTTTGGACTTCATATTTCTGCATCAAGATAAGCCTTGTTGATTTTAACATTGCATTTCATCTTTAAAGCTAGTTAACATTATTCATAGTTTATCCGAGTTTCCATTAGCCTTGTGCCCTTAGACAGATATTTTCCTAAATTATCAACAGAGACCTTTGCCCTTAAGAGCCATTCATTAACCCAATTCTTCTCTGAGTTTGATGCTGGGGTCAAAGTTGAGTTTGAATGCTAATTAACTGCTCATCAATCATTATTGTGTGGCAGTGATTATGATTACCTGGGACATGGTATGTTCTCCTAGGGGGGTGTCCTCACTCCTTATGGACACCTTCTGAACTATGGACGAGGCATCAGAGTCCAGGACTATTCTGAAATATGAAATAAATTTATCAGCTTTTTGAGTGGAATGACAGAAAACCTATTACAAAAATTAGCCAAGAACTTTCTATATAAAATAATTTCTTGGATTAAGCTGCATAACAGATACCGGGTATGTTATAAGTACTTTCAATATACTGTAAATGTAGTACATGTATATTTAGCAAGGAATTCAAATTTTTCAACAGGCTAGCATAGATTTGATTGAACACATTTCTAAATATATTTGCTTTACTCCCAAATACACTAAGATCCAAATGTAACACAATTTCAGTGATCCAAGACAGTAGACAATACTGTCAGTTGTACATATGGGTGAAAACATTGTGATAAGATGTTGGACACTATAAAAACAACAATGAAAGCACCTAGCTAAATAATTTTATATAAATTTGTACTTATTACTCTTCTTCCACTCATTAAACCCTTTAATCATAAGGATATGCCCCTCTAACTTATCAATCTACAGACTTACCCTCCGTCACAAATTTCATCCACAACAAGGAAGGCTGCATCAAGATTCTCCAGTAGTGACCGCTTCTCCACATTCTTACGAAGAATTTGGTTGATTGAGTCATACAGAGCATTCAGAACGCTGGCCAGTATCAGCTACAAAACATGACAGGACAAGGTTACCAATGATATTACATAACAAGCGTTCATTACACTACACAAAGAGGTTCTTGTAGGACCATGTCATCCCATTACAACAAAACCTAGACTTGCATGGAAACAAGATTAACATGTATATGTACTTTAAGAGACATAATTCTTTAGCCATTGCCTATTTTGTTAAACTTAACAGGTAACATTTTTGCATTGCTGTTCAAAAGGAGATAACTCATACACAATCATCTTAATCATTTCCTACCACAGTCACTGTAAAAAAATAACATAATCCCAGGTACAACCATGAACTTCTAGCAATTCCATACACTTCACCTCATTCAAGAGTTTCAATGCACTGTGTATGTGCATTTTAAGAAAAGCATGGAGATTATTATCACAAGACAGGATAGTAACAGAAATTATCCCTACAAACACAACAAACGCAGACACAAGAGAGTCTCACCAATAACTACATAATATCATCAACATTTATTGTTTATGTAATAATATCAATAGTTATATGCTTTATAGTTGACCAAAATGGTTTATACACATGTATGTGGTCAGTAAATTCCATATTGGGCAAGAGTGCAGAAGCTTGAGTCCCATATAGAATTTACTGACCATGTTTAAACCATTTCAGGTCAACTACAAACCATGTAATGAATATCTTTTACCAACTGTAAATTACTAATAGTAAATAAAACATTAATTTCAATGTTTAATAATAATGTTTTAAGTATCAATTTGTGTACAAAACCTGATATCATAACTCTAAGAATGATGTCATAATGTCCAAGGAGAGTTATATTTTATACTGACTGTGTATGGAATATACATGGTCTCCATGTGACTGCTGTTAATCAGTGAATTCCTTACAAATTAACAGGAGGTAAGATATTATAATAATACATGAACAATATACGGATTATATATTTATAAATCTGACATTTGCAGATTCAAATACAGTCTATAATGATTATTCCCAAATTGTATGTAGACAATTTGGGTTAGATCTTTGTAGCTGCATTTAATGATTAATATAGCATTGAAAAACCAAAATCATCAAGCTCAAAATTTGACATCAGTAAGAATATCAACACACTTAGATACAAATCCATTCCTGTGACATTATTCTAGCATACCTCATTTTCATGCGAGCTACCGACAACGTAGAAGAATAAATCCACGTTACTCTTGTAAACACAGGTGAGTCCCTCAAACATGATGATTTCAGCTGTAAAGCGGAAATTATATCTATTAGTGATTTATAAGAAAAATAAAGTTATCAAAGTCACTGAAAGTACAAAAATGCAAAAGACTGTCCTTACAATTTGCTTTGTGTGTTTTTCCAAACAGGTTCTTT
This sequence comes from Magallana nippona, assembly GCA_033439105.1. Classification (NCBI taxonomy): domain Eukaryota; kingdom Metazoa; phylum Mollusca; class Bivalvia; order Ostreida; family Ostreidae; genus Magallana; species Magallana nippona. The sequence continues at coordinate 2,711,160 of CM065926.1, read as the reverse complement.
TCAAATTGTTTCTGTTCCTTGGCAGTCGGAAACTGTTCATCATAATACTGAAATACAAACAAAATGTCAATAAAAGGTTTAATTTTTTTGTTTCAACAAATGGCTGCCTGCATACATGAAAATGTTATGAGACCAAGAGAATTGTTTGCTTTCAGGGAGAAGAAAATAAATGTAACATATCAAAAATGTGGGTTTCGACTATGATAATCGTTTTCAACAAATGAACTAAACCTTTATCCTCAATAAATAATTCTTTTTTTCCTAGTACATGTTCTAGCTTACTTTTGTTATCAGTCTATTTCCATCATTGTCCAGGATAGCGATAGCTTTCACAGAATACAGGGATGGCTCCTACAAAAATGACAGTTTATACATAGGAAATTTTAGTGTAATGCATATACCAGTATAACGTATTCTTCAAAACAAAAACACTATCATAAAATTTTGTAAGAAGCAATTATAGTACATGTATATCAATGATGAATTTTCAATTTTTAATATTTGGACTAGCACTACAGAAACTTCATTCAAAATATATGAAGCTTAAAATTAATTTACAATTATAATACACTTTAAATATTATAGATGGTTTAAACCATGATCACCATGATCACATATATGCAACATTACCGGTATATAAGCAATGCTTCTATACCTGTTTTAACTCAATGGGTACCTATATTTATGCACAGAAATACTTAGTCTATCTTTACAACTTTTACATAAAATACATGAATCTGCAACAAAAAAACCCCCCAAATATCTCTCATGATAAATTCATTAAAACAAAAGTACCAATAAACAGTGCGACAGTTGGACCTAGTGCAGATTTTTGGTTGAGATGGAGACAGTACAGTTTGATATTTGTAAAAGAGAACAAAATTCATTCGAAACGTACTTTGTTGAACCCCACCTGCATATTCAATCATTAGGTCTGTGTTAGTACATTAAACGTTGCATGTTCAGTCAACGTAAAGATGCCATATTCCTTGATACGTCAAACAAATTTTGTAGTTCAAAGATCCAAGACAAAGAATAGTGATTCAGAGATTTTTTTTCTTTTTTCAAAGTTTACATAAAATTGATATGTTTATAAATTTAATAAAAGGTTGGTTGATTGATGTTGACCTTTTATCCCATTTATTAATTTTATAGACACATATGAAACAAGTTCAATCTCCTGATATTTAGTGTTTATAAAGATTAGTTTTAATTATTACAATTTTAACTGAATCCTAATACTGAGCGCAGCAAGAGTTGGGCGATGCCCGCCTCACGAAGCGAGGCTTAATGATAACACGTATATATAAGAAAATCAGTGAAAAATGAAAGTTAAATCAGGGGTACTAAGAGCTAAAAAATTTTCTTCCAGTTCATGGTCACCGCCATATTGGCAGCCATTTTGTTTGACAAAGTTAACTCAATCATGAAATGATTGGCGCTTGTCGATGAATTGCCCCTAAATTCTAAAAAAAACTTTTTAAGGTTTCAAACTAAAGTAATTTTAATGAAAATAATTGACTGGGCAAACCAGATAAATATTACAATTGCGCTTAATCAGGAAATACAACTTGTTGCATGTATGTTCTATCAAATTATTATGTTGAAGAAAAAAATTTTAACATCAAGAAATCAATCTTTTAGTACTAAATATACTAGCAAATTTCGATTCATAAACATGAAATTTGCAAGCATAAAAAGAAGGAAGAAAATATTCTCGGATTTACATATCTTCGGCTCGGATATTTTCGAAGACATTTTTACGACGTATGAAACATGACATCACAATTGTAGACTGAGCATGTGACATTTTGTTTTGGCTTATAATGCTTTGATAGGCATGTAGGCGGATACAATAAATGTGTGCGTTTCAAAAGAATTTTGTTTTGTACTGTCTCTGTTTAAACTAAATAATCTGTGCTCGGCCCAACGGTCGCACCGTTTACATATTAAAAGATTAAGAAATCACATATTTTAATCTGAATCAGAGGACGTGATATATTTGATTTACGATAAGCCTATGTTGACTTTGTGTCATTTGCATTTACTTGGCTGCATTTAAGATCATAGCAACAAGCCTAGCTGCTAGACCATAGATATCTAGGTCTATTGAACGGACCGCTAGGTTAGCCCCTAAGTCTATGATTTGAAGCTGGAAATATTCAATTAAAGACTAATTATGCTGACATAACAGGATGAACAAAATATCACTAAATAAATTGATTTCATGTTTGTTACAAAGTGGTAACTAAGGTGGCCATCTTGAATTTGATGCCTAGAATAAAATATTTAGGCTACGAATATCTACGTAGTGGCTAGGTTAGCTTACCATTCAAGAGAGTAGCTGTTTTGTAGCCCTACATAGCAGCTACGATCTTGAACACAGCCCTGGTGTCAAAGTAATCAAGATAACATATATATGCTGTTTAAATACAGGTAGAATTAAGTCAAAACATGGGTCGAAGCATAGACCCTCACCAGATGCAACATGTTATGTCTTAAAGAATCAAAGTATGAGTGTTTGTGAAGGGAAGTTGAAGGCTATGTCTGTCCATGTCTCTAAACTAAGAATAACCTGTAACCATTTACATATCAAAACACATGCCATTTTGTTCTTAAGACAATATTGAATTAAGACATAAGACAATTTTAACTCATTAGTACACAAATCAACTTTAGGGTGCAAAAGTTTCAATCTTTAAAGAACAAGGCAATATTTAACAAATAGAGAGGAAAAGGAACAAAAACGATCTTGCGCATATTCTAAAACCATATACACTTTCCCTTTCGTTACACAAAAACAAAATTATTGTTTGGTCATATTTTTGTAGGAAAAAATGTTTTAAAGTACCAAAATTCCCCCGTCCATCATGTAAACACCCGGCTTCTATTGCAGATGAAAAGTCGACAAGCTTGACGTGGAGAACGCTCGGTGTCAAATTGACGCTTGTGATAAACTGGTACAATTATCGCCAGTTTAAACGCATAGACGATTCAACTGAATTTTATGTTAAATAGAGAAAATGATTTCTCAAATAAATTAATAATTATAACTTTCACAATAATATGTCATTTTTTATATATGTCATATTTAATTGGTGTGGGGAAAAAATCTGCTCTCATCCCTAACCCAAGCGAAATAAACTGGTAACCAGTTTTTGCTAACAATGAATTTAGTGGAATAACAGGGAGAACCAGTTTATAGTCCAAAATGGCGTTGACCAAAAAGAAAGACGGTTCGCCAAATGTTAAATTCTTCGAAACTGTTGAAACAATCGCACAATTTGACTCCGTGAGAACATGGCTGAACAAAAATTACAAAAAGGTTGGTCACAATTGCATGCATTGTTAATGATTTTGTCGGGAAAGATTGCTGGTAATTGCCTTTGTTTAGCACTTGCCGGTTTGATTTTGTTTCTGTGATGCTACAAATTTTAAATCATTAATAAATCTGTCAACTATATTATATGAATTATATGCTTTTTTCATAATAAGGTCAACTCAGTTATTATATTAGATTATAAAGTATGACGTCAGGGAACATGTTTATGTATAGATTCATGGATAATCGCTCATCTCATAAAAAAACAAAAAAGGATAATAGAGGCATGAATGATGAATGATAAATGTTATAAATAGCATTCTAACGATGTTATTTATGAACTCTATCATATGTTGATTTAATGAATAATATGTAAATGGTGTGACCGTTGGACTGAGCGTAGATTTAACACAGTTTGATTTTTTTGTATGAAAAAAATTATGTGAAACGCACACAGTAGGATCCGCCTTTTTACTCAAATCATAAGCCAAAGTTAAACTAAACATCACGTGGTCAGTCTTCATTATGACGTCATGTTTCATACATAAAACGTAAAAGTTTATAGTCTGAGTTCGGAAATAGCCGATGAAAAGTTCTTGATTCTGAGAATTATATATTTCTTCTTTCATTGCTTATAAATTTCCCAAGTTGACGAATTGAATTTTTTGTACTTTATTCAGTCTCTTAAAGATCGGTTCCTTGATAGTACTGATTTTATTTTCCATCTAATAATTTGATAAGACGTACATGAAACTAGTCGTATTTCTTGATTAAACCACTGTTTAAAGTTGTATAGTTTGCATAGTCAATTATTTCCATCTTAATTACTTTCAATTAAACATTGAAAAGTTTGTAATAGGGTTTAGATGGCAATAAACATCGATAAGCGCAAGTCATTTGATGATCGAGCTAACTTTTTGAAACGAAATGGCGGCCAATATGGCGGCGCCCAGGGCTGGAAGAAATTTTTTTAGCCCTTAGTACCCCAGATTCAACTCTCATTTTTCACTGATTTTCTTAAATATACGTGTTACCATTAAGCCTCGCTGTGCTTGGTATAAGAACATTGCCATTAACCTTGAACAGCTTTATGAAATAATTTTTTACGATGTGATAGTTTGGCGAGCGCAGCAGGAAAGTTAGACGACTCCCTCCCATTGTTGCTTAGACACCCCCCCTCCCACCACCAATAAAACGACATCGTCTCCTTTCAAATACTTTTTAAAAGTTTGAAATACTATAACTCTCAAACCCATCCTAGAGTTAGCAACCATAACTTCACCTTTATTTCAACTTTTTTCCATGTCAAGTTCCAGCTGTAGTGTAGAAAAAAACAATAGACATATATTATCTTTTGTCCCCGTTTATGTTTAAAATCTACCTGTACAAAATACATGAAAAATTTCTTTAATTTTTCAAGCATAAACTAAGGGAAAACTTATAGGTTATGTTTGATCATGTTGATACTGATTTATTTAAAATCAGAATAATCATTATTGTTCTCTATGATTGGTATCGAGGATCTGATCTTAATCAAATTGCATTTGATACCTGTTTTAGCTGAAGAAATATCATAGTATTTGAAATGTATAGCTTCATTTGTTATGCTTATATTTTGATTTGTCGCATTTTTCAGTACATGCAAGCAGACCCTCCCACAAACAAGAACCTTGCGAGTCTGGTGTGTCAGCTGCTACAGTTCATGGAGGATGCATTTGGGAAACACGTCAGCAACCCAGCGCTCACAAAGCTCCCTGTATGTCATTGATATAGAACTATGTAGAAATGGACATTCCTTTAGAACTAGAATTACATTTAAATGTTTAACATGTTTAAATCATTAAATTCTTTTTAAAAGAAGAAATTAAATTAATTGATTCATAAAATTCTCTCAGCTTCAGTTTTAAAAGGAAACTTAGATATTTTAAATTTGTTATTATGGTCCTAACTTCAGTTGTAGATGTAGAGGAAATAATCCCTTTGTATTAAAAAAAAAGAAGAAAAAAAAAGGTATGAAATCTGATACATGACACCTTATTTCATGCTGATCATTGATGCTGTCTGTTTCAGATAAGATGTTTCCTGGACTTTAAGCCTGGTGGGGCATTATGCCATATCTTGGCAGCTGTCTACAAATTCAAGAATGACCAGGGGTGGTAAGTTGAGTTTATTATTTCACAAATGTCTGAAATCATGTACTTGTGATTTTTTGCTGAATTATTATGATATAGTATGTACATGATTTCATTATAATTTATATGAAAATTAATACAACAATTTTTTTTATATGTCATTTGCAGGAGAAGATTTGACTTTCAGTCCCCATCAAGAATGGACAGGAATGTAGAAATGTTCCTGCAGATTGAGAAAACCCTTGTCCAGAACAAATGTCTGATCCTGCCCACCATTTATATCATGACTGACATGGACAAGGTTCTTCTACCAAAACTGAAAGACATCATCAAACGTCACCAGGGAAACATAACGGAGGATGACGAGGAGGCGACGCACATCGTCCATGTCCTGCCCACACACCCACCCACAGAAGGTAGGCAGTGTTACTGCTTAGGCTATGCACATGTAGGGCAAATAAATCAAACTGAATGTTGTTATCATCTTTTGGGAATCTGTTTTGTAAAGTGTCAGTCAGAATAAAACATGTATCTGTTCAAATTGTAAGATGTATTTCTCTTGGTCAAAGCAATCGAACTGGTGAAATTTTTAAAAGTTTTTTATCTGGATTTGAAGCAAGTGGGTAAAAGTGAAAATAATTTTTTTTTTATTTGTTACTGTATAAGAGAAACTTTAACATTATCCCTGTATCACAATCTATTTTTCCATCTGGTGAACAATGTTTTCTTGACAACATAAATTACACAGAATTGAAACTTTGTATTTTTAGAGGAGTTTATTCGTCCTGTGATGAAGCGTGACCGTAACGCGATGATTCACTGGTGGTACACCCCAGACAGTTACGACGTCTGGGCCCCTGACGTGTCCCCAGACCTGGAGATCGACACCCCTCAGCACAGTGGGGCCTTGGAGGTCAGTGTTGCAGGGAACTGCTGAACTGTGTGTTGTGTAATCAGTTCCGTAAAATTGGGTGTTAGCATGGGTAGCAAGTGTTGTTTTGGAGGAAACTGTCCCATGTCCCATGATCCTCTCTGTGCAATAATTGCTAAAATGGTGTCTAGGAATAAGAATTAAAAAATCCAGATATTTTTTTTTGATCATCTTCAATCTATTTTTTATGCATTCATTTGAAAATTTTATTTCATCTTTTATGATTAAAAATAAAAATTTCAAATTTGTGAAATTGGAATGTTAAGATTGTAATGTGTCAAGTTATGAAGAAATAGTTTTGCTTACGTCTCTTTAAGAAACATAAACCTAATGTTTCTCTCTTTTAAGTAAGACACTTAACTTACACTTGACTTTAGTTCTCCCAAAAAACAGTGGTATAGTATCTATTTACTTTAATATTTTTTACACTGTTTTATGTAAATACATATAGACAGCTTTTAAAAATTGGAATTGTCAATATGCAATAGACGACATAAAACATTAGGCATTTAAGATAAGAAATACTTTAATGTACATGAAATTATACAGTAAAACAATGTATTGTACAGTGTCATTGTGCATATATCAAGGAAAAGTATGTGGGCCTTAAATAATATCCATTTAGGTCACGGTCCTTTTCTGACACATTTCAAGATTTGGTATAAATCTATTGTAATTTTAATTACTTTCATTGTTTATTTACAGGAACGTGATGTGCTGTTTGGTTCTATATTTCCTTCATAGATAATTGATCATAATTCTTTAAAAAAAAAACAACCAAAAAAAAAACCCTTGTGTTAATATCCAAATCTAGTATAACAAGTCAGAAAAGGACAACAATTTTTGATTAAGGGTCATAAAGTTTAATAACTTAATATATTTTATCCATATAAGACTTAATGTATTCACAATTCATAAGGCCACCATAAAAAATTGTTTGTACTCTCCAGTGTTTAAACTGTTGGTGGGAAGGTTGGGAAAAAAAATTTGTTCTTAAAACTGCATGCAAAATCTTACATTAGATAGAAAATTGATGAGCAAAAAACTGTATATATATTAAAGAGATGATGCTAAGAGTGTTTGTCTTAAAATATCTGAGTGGGGTCCTCTTTTTTTTGTCAGTCAGTCTTTGGAGGGCAAACAAACAATTTTTAAAGGTGTCCTTATTTATAATTTTGAATGTTGGTGTACTGAACTGGGTGATTCTGTGAATCAGGTGACCGCGAGGTGGCTGTTGGACATGGAGGAGTACAATGAGTGGATGAATGAGGAGGACTATCTGATTGAGGATGAGGTAAGGATAGTACCTCAGTAACACCACGATAGTTGTCTTGTTTATGTTATAACAGCATTCGAACATTGACAAGATTACTGTAAACCAACTTGTGTGTGAGAATTTTTTTCGTGAGAGCCTTGTCGCAAATTTTTTCTGCTTGAAACCAATCCTCAGAATGTCTTTGTTTTTTATTTCCTCAGTAATCTACATCAATCCAAAAAATAATTTTTTTCACTGGTAAATCGCAAAATAAAGTTGTCTGGAATAAACGTTGGTTTACAGTATACTATAATACACTATGTGCTTATTGCTACAAACAAATTTTTCTTTCTTTATGCTTTTCCTTTATCAAGTATACTAAGAAAATAGCAATTCTAGGGTTATGTTTTGAATTCCTCCTGATGATTGGGGGTGGTGGGGAATTATGTATAGTTTTATGAATTTTCAATCAGAATTTGTATGCTGTATTGGTATGTTGTCAATATTGTCAATTTGAATTTGATAGATATAAACTGTGAAGTTTTCCTCATGATAAACAATTTAGTCATTAAATTTCTTCCTGCGTCCATCAATTTACACAATCAATAACATACAAATTTTTTGTTTTCAGTATGAAACAAGAAAAAACAAACGTCCAAAGAACAAAGTTACAGTGGAAGAGGTAATACTTTTAAATTGTTAAATAAAATGTCATATGTGAGGGCTGTCCAAAAAGTTTGGGGACAATCGCGTTTTTGTCATTTTAAATGGGTTAATATGTATATTTTGTATTTTGTATTTTGAAGGTTTTCCCAAAAATTGGAATTAAATTTGACTATATTTAAGGGTCACGGAAAGTACGCACGAACCAGTGTAAAAATTGACCAGACTTTGTAATTGAGGGTTTAGATATGAATATTTACAGTTTTTATGAAACATGTCCGGCTCGTGCACTATGTATCAAACCCTGACTACTATTTAGGCATAGTACATGCACAACACAACACTATTGTTATTATTATGCCAACTGTTGTATATACAGACGTGCTTTGCTAATAAGTAGCTGTGACGTTTGAGTGTTGTCTATCATAGTCCCTAAAAAATCACCGGAAAAGCAAGCGTTTGTTCTTTTAAATCAATCAATTGATTTGATTGATTATTTGATCAACAAGTTGCTGTACAATAAAAAAATCAACAAACGTTTATGCTCTTTTCAAGAAATGAGACATGATTGACCTTACCGAGAAAACTGGAGTTGTTTAGCAGACGAATTCTCATTGAATTTTTTACTTGTACATTCTTTATCAAGCGTCATTTGAAAAAGCGTTTTCATGATGCTCATGTACAATTTCTTTGAAAAATGTTCAATCAATTTGTTTAAAAGTTTATCAGAAACTTTAACTTTAGAATTACCGTAAATAATGAGGTGTTTTTGGAAAGATTAATAATTTTAATTGTTTGAATGTCAATCGTATGTATCTACGTTTTATATATATAAAAACCACCATAAATATCATCGGCTAACGTAGCGTAACGGTAACGCGTTGGTCTTTTAGACGTAATGATTTTAGGGTCGAGGGTTCAGAACCTATTGTCGACCGCTGTCGGCGCCTGTAAAATTTTCATTGAAAACAATTGCCGTGCTCTATTTTGGCATAGTATGCTTATGCTATATAAACCTTTGTATACTATGCGAAAATAGATGAGTATTGAATATATAGCAACAAACTGACAGGAGGCATAATAATTCTCAATATTAAGATATTATAATGCTTTCCTGAATATGGCATCCTTATTTTGAATAAAATTACATGTGTCCACAAACTTTTTGGACAACCCTTAGACATAGATATTTTCATTTCTTATGTACATGAACAAAGGTAAAGTTTGATTTCAAATATATGTTGATGAAAGATCTTTAACTTGTTATTTATCGTTAAAAATTACTGTTTTCAATATAAATGGTTTGCTCCAGGGGATTATCTACCCTGATTTTGAACTTTTTAACTTAAAAATCCACTGATGTAAATGGATTTGGTTTGTAGTATTTTGAAGTCATTCATCCAGATAATTTGTGATGTTTGAGGAATGATTTATTCTTCCTGGTTTTATTTGTAGTTTATTGCCAACCAGGAAAGTGACAAGAGGGAGAAGAGAGACAAAAAAAGCAAAAGGAAAAGATCCCCCTCCCCCACCCCCGCCCCGTCATCTGAGAAAAAGAAGAGAAAGAGGTACAGTATTCCTTACTCTCCTTGAAAAAGTCACCTAGCTTGTCTTTTCTACTAACATGGATGATTTTTGACATCTCTTTTTGGTTTTTCCTACAGTTTTCCATATTTTTGAATTCATTGATAAACTATTGAAATTTGTTTATATAGCACAAACTATTAAAAAATTTTATATAGCACAAGGACTCCAGGAGGACCTGGGAACTCTAAGAAGAGATTAAACAAGGAGGATACTGACGATGATCTGACCCGGGACATGGAAGACCCCCTCCCGGAGACCAACATACAGGAGGTGCAGCTCTCAAAGCAGTGTAAGGCTTCAATATGTGGAAAGCGTGATAGAAAATAGCAATGTGTAAGCAGTGTAAGGCTCCTTTATGTGGAAAACATGATAGAAAATAGCAATGTCTAAGCAGCGTAAGGCTTCATTATGTGGAAAGCATGATAGAAAATAACAATGTGTAAGCAGTGTAAGGGATATCTATGTGGGAAGAGAATGACAGTCTATACAGTGAAAGGTTTACATGTAAATAGATTGAAAGCTTGATAGAAAATAACATCTGCCTTTTAGAGTAATTTATTGAAGGTATTGCTTTTGTTTGCTTAACAGCGAGCAGTAATCGTAGTAACAAGGACAGTGAGAACCAGCCAATCAAAGGAGGGACAATCATTGACATGGACGAGGAGGCCACGGACAAGGTAAAGGATCAGAGTGTTAAGTCCCGCTGTCTATAGTAGAAATAATGATGTGTTCAGAAACTGATACAATTGTTATTTACCTGACAAGAAAGAGGGTCATGATGGAAAAGTCTCTCTGCCTATGGTACATATACACTTATCTAAAATCCTTATGTTCAGAAACTGTTAAAGTTTTAAATTTGTTTTGTCTGTTAGCTGATCGGTGAGGATAGAGGGGATGAAGACGGAGCAGACGAAGACTCCAAGCGAGAGAAAGAAGATGAGGATAATGTGACAGAACAGACCCATCACATCATCATACCCAGCTACTCGGCCTGGTTTGACTACAATGCCATTCACTCCATTGAGAGACGGGCCCTGCCTGAATTCTTTAATGGAAAGAACAAGTCCAAAACGCCAGAGATGTAAGATTCCTAAAAAATCTTAGCTCAGATTACTGTAGAATAATTTATATTCATGGGGGCTCAATTTTATAGATACCCCTTACCTAATGAACATCTCTAACAAAATTTACAAAATAAAATCCCTACATCAATTAATCCATGAAAATTAACCCAAATGAATTAAGTACTGGTCTCACTAACAATCAAACAGAGTGAATCGTAGTGGTTTGATAAACCTTGATAAACACCATTTGGCAAAATTCAAGCTGTTGTTATGGAAATATCCATGTTAACTTTTCCATAGCAACAAGACTCCCAGTAGCTGTGTACTTTAAAGGAAAAAAGCATCTTAATTTTTATGACAACAAAATGATTCCACAGTAGAACATACAGTACACCTCTTTAGAGGATCATCATAGCGCTTGCTTGTATGTTTGAGGGCTGGCTATCTTTTACAGATACCTGGCCTACAGAAATTTTATGCTGGACACATACAGACTGAACCCCACAGAGTACCTGACAAGCACTGCCTGCAGAAGAAACCTGGCCGGGGATGTGTGCGCCATAATGAGGTACTGTAGCACAGCGAACCATTACTACAGTTTTATGTTATCACTAAGTTTGCTTTGTTCACAACTTTTTTCACAAATAAGAGCCATGGTAAACATTGTTAGATAGTAATGATTCTAATTTAATTATGTATTAAACGGTACACAACATCTTGATATTAAAGCATGAATACTTACTTTGTGTTTTGTGTGTGTATACAGAGTCCACGCCTTCTTGGAGCAGTGGGGCCTGATTAACTATCAGGTGGATGTAGACAACAGAGCCACTGCCATGGGCCCCCCACCCACCTCTCACTTCCACATCATGGCAGACACCCCATCAGGGCTACAACCTGTCAATCCTCCAAAAGTCAACCAGGTAAGTCTTTGTATTCTTAAGTATTTTCTACAATTAAATTTTATAATTCAATGTTGCAGTTCTTCCTCTTAAAAAATAATTTCTGCTGTTAATTTTAATGATCTTTTTATAGCCCTCAGCAGCAAAACAGATTGTTAGCTTTGATGACAAAGACAAAGAAAGGGACACAAGTGAGGGCCGCGAGCTCTCTGACTTCAGTCTACGCATGGATATATACGCCAAGAAAGCACTAAAAGTAAGGATGGATATCAGTTATCAGCAATTACAGACAAGTTTTAGATTTAGACATTGGGATATGTAATTGTTGGGAAAATAAAGTGATACTGACATTGTGATATGTAATTGTTGGAAAGTAAAATGATATTGATGTTGTGATATGTAATTGATGTGAATAAATAAAATGACATTCACATTGTGGTATGATAGGACAAGGGTGCAGCCACGCGTTCTCGGGAATGGACCGATCAAGAGACCCTGCTTCTGCTGGAGGGCCTGGAGATGTACAAAGACGACTGGAACAAAGTCAGTGAGCATGTTGGCAGTCGAACCCAGGACGAGTGTATCCTACACTTCCTCCGCTTGCCCATTGAGGACCCTTTCCTGGAGGAGAGTGACTTCAGCCATGCAGGTCAGTTGTGTGATCAAGTCATGCATTCTCCAATCTGTTCACTTAAATTGTCGACCAAATTATAAATTCAAATGTTTACACAGAATCAGGATTTTTTCTGGATGTAGGAGACATATACATCTGACATACTTTTCATTCAGTGAAAGCAATAGAATGGATGATTAGTTTTGATGTATTTTTCAAACACACTTGGTGCTCGTAGTAACTTTCAGTTCTTTTGCTTGTTGATTTGCACTATACTTTAGTGTTTTTAAGGCGTCGAGCTAATGCTCGGCAGCCTTCTAGCGATCGTCTGGATTGGCAATCGTCCAAAATTCACGCGCTGCACCGCCTTTTAAATGCGCATTATTAAGAAATAAGTTCCTAAAAGTATTAAACGTATTACAAGATTTTTTTCCATTTATTCAACTAAATTGTGTATAAAAAACCCAACTTTGCCTCCCTGGTGATTGACAACTCATTGCATAAGAATAAATTTGCTTAATCAAGAAATGGCGGATGAATACAATCAGGCCTAAGTGTAAAGATTCACTAGATATTATTTTAGTTTATCGCTTACATTTTAATTGGAGACAGTGCCCGATAGAAATAACATTTTAGATGTAAATTTATTTGTTATCGGGCACGGTCTCCAAAATAAATGTAAGCGATAAACGTATCTAGTAATTTCGTTGCAAAAAATAAACTCGATAATGCAGTTAGTTTGGTCGAGCATTTTAGATAGCACGTGTTGTGGATTTGTTTGTAAACAACCATACCATAGGAAATCTTGTTTCAAACGGGAATTGAAATAAATAAATGTATGTTTTGTTATTATAATTAGGGACACACTGTTAATGTATTCAAATTATGAAATTGTGAAAGTTGTTCAAAGACTGTTTGAAGCAGAAAGAAACAAATTATTTTTGAACTTTGGAATTTCTTCGATTTTTGCAATTATGATGAGTTATTGTATTAAAAAAGCACCACTACCTATTTTATAAGAAAATATAGTGATTTTTGTTTTTAAAGCAGCAGAAAACATAATTCATATACTTTCTATTCTAAGTCTAATATCATTTGATATGACTATTAGTACAGAAATTCAAATTATTGGTATCATTCTATATAAAAGAAAAAAATGTCAGCTCGACGCCTTTGTGGCCGTTCCGGCCTTTGATTTTTCATTTTGCTAAATAAATCGGAGGGTTAATTATGATATAACTTATTTGGTTTATTTTTCTGTTTCACAAAATGAATAGGAGACAGATGTATGATTTATATCATATGATACCATTTTATTCCATTGCAGGACCCCTGGCATACCAACCCATCCCCTTCTCCCAGACTGGAAACCCCATCATGTCCACTGTGGCATTCTTGGCCTCCGTTGTTGATCCAAGGGTCGCCAGTGCAGCAGCTAAATCAGCTCTTGGTATGAATGACTGTAGTCAGACTCGATAAGAATAATTTTATAATAAAACTTTCTACATATATTTTCAACATTTAGCTTGTTAAGGCTTAACAGAAAAAAGTTAGCAGAGTTGAATATTCCCAGTATGATAATGTAAACCAACTTTTATTTGAATGGCCAAAAATTTTGCAAGAACTCTAATTTTCATTTTTCTTTTTAACTGTGGAGCGGTCTTTTAAAATTATCATAAAAATAAGTCACTATGAATTTCTTTATCCCTTGTAAATTTCAAATTAAAACTGTCTTAAAAGTTGGTTTCCAGTTTGCAAAGTTACACATTCAAAGATCCAAATAATGATACATTATTCATTCTGTGTGTTGTAGAGGAGTTTTCCAAGATGAAGGATGAGGTGCCCCCTGCCCTGACTGATGCTCACGTCAAAATGGTGGAGGAGGCAAACAAAGAAGGCAAGTCCCTGGAGGCTGAGTTTGGTCTTGAGAAGAGTGGCATCGCAGGAACTGCCCCCGAGAAAGAGGAAGGTAGGAAACCTGGTACGAAAACTTTCTAGGAAATTTTTGAATTTGATGCAATTTGTTGTGTTGGGGGAAAAAATGCAAATTTATTGGCCTTTTTTAAATATTGAAGAAGAGACAGTAAAAGAAGAGGAGGAAAAGAAAGAAGAAGAAAAGACAGAAGAAAAGAAGGAGGAGGACAAGGAAGAAAAGGTAGGGACTCTGGCACTTTGAACTTTGGAAATGCAATGTAATTATTGATTCTGTTAATCACTTTCGCTAATTTATGGTGTTTTATAACAGAAAGAGGAAGCCATGGAGACAGATGCCCAGGAAAATGAAGAAAAGAAAGAGGAGGAGAAACCAGAGAAAGAAAATGAGGAGGAAAAGGCAGAGGTAAGAGCCAATGTATCCTGTATTTTATGTATTTGAGGTTTGCTTAAAAGATGTTAAATTTTCAGAATCAATCTTACACTGTACGTATGATTTGTTGATAAGCAGAGTAAAACAGAGTCCGAGACCAAAGAGGAAACAGAGGAGAAGAAACCCGAGGAAGAGAAAGAAACGGAGGAAGAAATCCAGGAGAAAGTCAGCATGGCGGTGGCCAAGATCCCCATCAAGCCAGACGGCAATGTGGCAACGGCTGCTGCTGCCGCATTAGCATCAGCTGCTGTGAAGGCCAAGGTAATGAGCCACATCATTAATTAAAGGTCATGGACCCTGCAACAAGAAAGAAACCTCTCATTGATGTCAATGACTGTTATTTTTTTAGTAATTTTTTCAGGCAAATTATTTCCAATTTTGCCCAGCAAAGTATATTGATATCTTATGTGTTTCAATTGCAATTTTGATTTCATTTCATTAAATGAACACAAAAAAATTATTTGAGGGAACAGAGGAATGAGAAACTTTAGAAGTGGCTTTGGTGAATTAAACTTGATGGTTAATGATAGTACATTAAATGAATAAGGATAATGTGATTCATTGTCTGGTTGCTGTCCTATTCCAGCACTTAGCGGCTGTCGAGGAGAGGAAGATAAAGAGTTTAGTGGCACTGCTGGTTGAGACACAAATGAAGAAACTGGAGATTAAGTTACGTCACTTTGAAGAGCTTGAAGCCATAATGGACAGAGAACGAGATGCGGTATGATATTTTTGTCCATTTCATTGTGAAGTATTTGCAAAGCTAGCACTTTTAGTTAAATTGCTCTGTGAGAGTTTGTGGCAGATGCATATTCTACTAATATTTGTCAGGGCAATGCAGGTTATTTAAATCAGTATTGGACTAAAACAAGATTTCATGAAAACATCTCTCTCTGTAGTATATGCACATTGTATAATTAATTTTGGCGGTACTTAATAAATATGAGTTGTCCTGTTTTGTAGTTGGAGTACCAAAGACAGCAACTTCTACAAGAGAGGCAGCAGTTCCACATGGAGCAGATAAAGGCCGCTGAACACCGAGCCAGACAGATAGCCATGCAGCAGATGGTTACTGAGCAGAGACAGCAAAACATGGGGGCAGGGGACCAGGGTAAGAGAACCAACCAATGCACTTTAACCAAATGTACATACTTATCTTATAAATTTGTTTCTTTGCAAGCTATGGGTTCAGTTACGAAATCCTATAAAAATCTGTTAGGTTCATGTGCACTAAACAGGTGTTTTTGAAAGTAAAGTTTTACTGTTAACCAATTATTATTAACCAATTATTATTAGCGACGACTTTACTTCGCGATTTACCTGAGATGAACTGGTTCGAGGCGACCAAGCCTTATCCACACCTGTTTTTTATTACAACTGTATGACAAATACTGCTCTGCAGCAAGAAATATTCATGACAATGAGGCTCTCGTGAACCTAGTGAAAATTTCTTGCACATGAATAAAAGTTGGTTAACAGTATTCAAAACTGTGATAATTAACAGTTGAGAACATCAAATTAGTAATTTTTGTTTTGGTGATTACTGAAAATAATCTATTTTTTCTATGGCAGCCTCAGGCCCAGGAGGCCCAGTAATGACAGCTAACCCCAGTCTGGCAGCAGCTGTTGGCCAGAGCTACCCCCTGTCTGGCTCCCCAATGCCCCCTCAGGGACCCCAGGCCACCCAGGGCTCTCCTGCCCCTCCCCCACCAGCATCACAGCCCCCAGCTGCTCAGCCAGTCACTGGCACAGTAGAGGGGGACCTCTCAGGTGAAATTTACCTTTGCTTCATTTATTATAATTCAATTCAAGTGAATTGGCTATGTTTTACTTAAACTTAGATCAGTTGTATGTCCATATAAAATTTTATAATTTTTTACCTTTAGGGCCAGCTTCATCCAATGATGTACAGGCAGAGCCTATGAGTACTGACCCTCCCCAGACCACTGTCAACCCCCCACAGAACATGATGGGCACCAGCCCAGTCTCCTAACATCACAGAAATCATCGCCATCATCTCGAATCATCGGCCACTTTTATCTACAGATTCACTGTACTTCATTATTGCATAGTAAACTCGTTGAAGGTGCTCATCATGCAAAGACTGTTGAACAGAGGATACTGATGTTGTGTTCCCGTGCTGTGTATGGTTGTAGTGGTGAGGATCCGTGCTCTTGTGCTGCATGTTTTCATGGCCCCACTGTCATCAACATGAATCTCCAACCAATCAGTGAAGTCTGTCATATTTCTTGTAGTATGTTGTAATAAAGTTTTTGTCAAACAATTATGTGTGTCTTTTGTTTGAAAAGGGTGTTCCCATCCCATTACATTGTACATGTTTGGTGCTATTACTGTAAGAGTGATACTTTTGATAGAGTTATATTTACCATGTTGTGGATGTTTTAATGGACAGATATTCATGGTTCTCACCTTTTGTAATACTAGGTATTACATATTGCATAGATTTACCCAGGTACCAGTTTATCAAAATATCTTGAAGATTCCAATGGAGGAAAATGAAAGTGTACTGACTTGATATGTTTGAATAATACATATAAAAAAATAATACTTTTGAGATAGTACTGTATGAAAGCAACATAGGAGGTTTGCTAGGGAATAGGAGTAAAATTTACAACCCCCACCCACCCAATTGTAAAAATATATGTGTGGTGGAGGTTAAGCGGGTTATGTTGACGAACACCCCTTCAACTGAAAACCTATTGCAATTCCTTGCGTCCATGCAACCTTTTCGTTTAACAAGTGATGAAGTGCCCCCATCAATCGAAGCATGTTCCAGCATCGGAATATCTCGATTAGGAGAAAATAGCGACTTGACAAGATCAGAAAAAACAAACCAGCATCAATCAGACAGAGCTGACATTTTAGAATTAGAATAATGGCTTATTTGCTTTCGTGGAGGAAATGCCAGCCTGTTCTTATGACTGACGCACTACTACGGTGTCACGTGACCGATGTATCCCCCGCCGCTACATCATCAATAAGATAGGGCTAGTGGCAAGGAGAACGACCCACTAAATCAGATTTTGGATTCATTCGGCGATTTATAAATAGATCATTGGCCAATCAGTAAACAAGTATTCGGGTAATGTCCGAAGATGACAATAGGAGTTTCCTTAGTTATGTATCATTCACGTCTTCTTGCAGTGTTTGGTGTACATAGTCGATTTTGCCACACATGATGCTGATATGAAGTGCTTTTCATGTCAGGATGATTTTGAAATCACATAAGAATGATGTGGAAATTGATTTATATAAGAATTATATAATCCCTATTACATGTACATGATTCTAATATGATTAAATTACTTAAACAACAGAACACTTTCTTGCCAATTGGTGATTCATGCGGATATGAAGGAAGCGACATTGCAGAAAAAAATCATATCCTGCGTAATTTTTTTCTGCAATGATCGCTACCTTCATAACCCGCATGAATCATCTGTTTGTTTATATTTACATTTTCTTTTAACAAATTCATAAATTGATCGTAAAGATTACGTAAAAATAACTAAATTATTGTTACATAGTGTAATGTACATTAGTACGTCAGATAAAAGAAATACCCAAGTCGTCTTATATGGGAATTCGAGTCTGACATCATCATTATTTCTTGCAATCCGTGAATTTTCTAAGGTTGCTAAAGGTTTCGACCGATCGACAAACTGGTTAGAACTGGACCGTGTAGCCCAGTCAGTTTATATAGAGCTATGAATTACAATCAGTTTGCTAGGAAATGAAAGAAAAATTACTTCATCTGAGAATCATATAAGAATGTTATGAAATCAGAGTTATATGATTGTCATATGATCCTATGATATGATCTGATATGATGCCCTTTTTGTACCATCTCATATCACCGCAATTATATAAGAATGATATCATTTTGTGGCAAAATCCCATGTGTAGGGTCTAGTCCGTATTTCTTATGTTGAAAATTGGCTTGATTTATTCTTTTTATTTAGGTCCATTTAGGTTTTACATGTAAGCGTTTACTAGTATCAAATGAAAGTCCTAATTGTTCACAAACACTACTAAAATATAGTCTTGTTCCTTGTAGTTTAGTGTCAAGAGATCTATTCTATCTTGTCGGTCAAATGTAGCATAGGTTAGTATGTCAAATGCAGCATAGGTTAGTATGTCAAATGCAGCATATTTCTTGTACAATAAACAGGATACAGGGCTTGATGTAAGAGTTTGGAGAACTCTAGAGCAATATCTATGGTTACGTCGACCGATTTATTGGACGGAGTGATTGAACAAGCTCTCCAGAGACCGCTTTTATAAATTAGATTGAGTCTTTAATTAACATTGTTGATGTAATCGGCCGTTCAACAGTGCTGGTCCCACCGAAATTAATTAACCCGAAACCAGAATCACATTTCTTTTCCATACCAATTTCTTTTCATTCCTAGGAGATGTAATCTTAAAATTCTTTTCTCTTTTTTAAATTACCACAATTTACAAGAGAAATGCATGTTTTTAGTGCCTTAGAAGTACATGTACTTGTTCACGAGAATGAAATAGATGAAAATATTTACAAAGGAATGAAACAGGCGCCGAGTCAATATTTTGATACTAGTATCAATACTGCACCAATTTTAACCCTGTTCCCATCCCATAACAGTCAAGAAATAAACAATACCACATGAAATACAAACATGTTTACACCACAAAATGAAAAATGACAATAACAAACAGTCAACCATCCCAAAAATCCATAAAACGAAATACAAATTCAAAGCAGAGCAACACGAACACCTAAAAAGAAGAGGTGGGATCAGGTGCCTAGGAGGAGTAAGCACCCCCTGCCGACCGGTGTTATATAGCGCCTTTTCCCCCTAGCCATCTTTCCCCCCGGAAAAATGGCTATATAGCAGTTTCCCCCCCCCCCCCCCCCCCCCCCGGAAAAATGGCTATATAGCAGTTTTTCCCCCACGGAAAGCTGACTATATAGTGGGTTTTCCCCCTTTTTATAGCCAGATTACCCCCACGGAAAACCTACTATATAGTAGATTTTCCCCCTTTTTTACATTCCGGTCATGTTTATGGTGGACCATTCGTGGCAATAATTTGCAATAACTGATATTATATAAATTTCTCATAATAAAGGATAATTATGGCATTTATTTATACATAGAATAAAATACGTGGTTTTTCACCCCTGATATGAACAAAGTCATGGCCTTCATAACATTCCTGTGTCATCACCATTTATTTCACCTTTTGTTATACCTTTTTGGAACACCTTTTACGCGGATTTCGGAATACCTCGCATCTTTTTCATCTAATCGATGCTTATCTACAGTTTTGACTTCGACGTTATGACATTGACATTTTTCACAGAACACGTCAGAATACATTTCAGTGAAAATACGCCGGTTTGGAACTTTAATTTTCCCATGTATTATCATCTATGTATAAGCTCCTTCCAGGAAACTAACTGACTAATCTTGACTTAATTTTGTAGAGGAAGGGAATAAGAAGTGAAAATGTATTACTCCCTTCGTCCAAAAGGCTATTAATTTTAATTTAATACCATTAGAATTGACGATTTTAAATGATTGTGCCCATGAGAAAAAGGGTCTTATGGCATTTTTGACAAAACAGAGAAATCACGTCACAAACATTTGACGTTATTTCATAACGTCGTCCGAAAAGTGGAATGCTTAAAGCGTGTTATTTTCATAACGTGTAGTATTTTTTACCTGATTTTAATTAATTTAGCACGTTGTTTTGGGTAAACTCTTTATTTTAGGTTAACTCTTTAAGATATACATGTATTGACAACTTCAATTTGTTTTTTCTCTCATTTCATGTTAGATTTATCGAAATATGCTCAAATATTGGCTATAGTTTGAAGAATTGTTGTGGAAATACTTTGTTATTAATTTTGGTGTACATGTATACATGTACGTGTTTCTTTCTGTTACATCATATCGATATTCATGAACAGCAAAAGCTAAAATATTCAGATTATCTGATATTGCTTGATTTCAAAAAGTGAAATTCTGGACCTAACAAATTTTATCAATCTTTAGCAATGACTTTTGATGTTATTGTTTTCAACAATGTACCAAGTATAAACTTAGAGGTATGTTGCACACTCAATACAGTCACTTATTTTTAAATCATTATTTGATGGATAACTGAACAATGCAAGGGAATTGAAAAATATCTGGTTGAACAAGCTTAAAAGCAAACATTGTTCACTCATATTTCCCTCTGTATGAAAATAAAAGAGAATTTTGAAGACAATCTAAGTGTTGATTCAAATGCTGTATGTTTAGAAATACAATGAAATGTTTAAAATTTGCTTTCATTCTGAAGTTAAGTACAACAATCCCTCTATTTTGGCAGTGTGTATACACGGTGTATGAAATCTGAGCTTCAAAATTTTGCGTATTTTTGGTCATCAAAACGATCACGGTCCAATAGCTATAGTCTTAAGGTTAATTATTCTGATGGTCCAGTAATCGTAAGGTTCAAAAGTTCGTCGGTTCATTAGTTTGAAGGTTTATATATATATATATATATATATATATATATATATATATATATATATATATATATATATATATATATATGTATGTATAAAGGGTTCAGTAGTCAGAAAATCCAAATAGTGTAAATTCCTGAAGTTTTGAACTATACCAAAATATACTGACTAGAAAGTATTATTCTACGTAACTACAACAGTACTATATTTAGTTTTGTGTGGGCAAATTTCCGTAGATTGCTATTTTTTAAAACTTAGTTTAACTCCTGCTATGGAAACTCTGATCATTTTGCCCATATTCAGTGAGAACATATTAACTTCTAGGCCTAGCAATGAGCTCGAAGTTGAAAGACCTTCTATGATTATGTTGTGCTTCATTATAACATGTACAAATTCATTTTGGTAAAGGGGAAGAATTTTTAGAAATCTTAGATATAAAAATGTATGTAATTGAAATATTTCAAATATATGAAAATGTATCGTTATTGGTGCAATTTTCAATCATACATTTACTTTCCTTGGCAAATACGTATTCATTAGTTGCCAATGATATTTTGTACGTTTAAAACTGACCTTATTGAATTTGACTTTGTTCAAACCTTAAAGTCTAGGCTGTATTAAAATGCAGCAGTCAACACTGATTTTATTTTGCTTAAATATCAAGCTTTCATTATCATATAGGGAATCACAAAATCTAAAGAAAACATGTAAAATGGTCGACTTCTGGAAATCTTATTAATTAATCTAAATCGCATGCAGTCTTTCAATATACAGGAAATATTGATTTTTTACTTAAAATTCCGAGAATTTTTTCATTACGGTCATCTGCATCATTTATGATTATTTTGATTGATTTACACGGGCTGTTACATTCAAAATTAATATTTTATAAAGAAAACACATTAATTTTTTTGCTTTACTTAAAGTTTAGTTTAGGGAATTCTTTCATTGCAATTCCCTGCATCAATTTTGATTGATTAACATAGAATGGGAGATTATAATTGAATATTTTATACAGAAAATCATATTGTGTTTTACTTAAAATTCAGAGAACTCTTTTACTGCAATTCCCTGCACCAATTTAGATTGATTTACACGGAATGGTACATTATGAAATGAATATTTTATACAGAGAGCATTGCATTGGCAATTTGTGCGTACAATCAAACGAAACTGTGCTATTCAGTTATTCCTAACATTGTCTGACATTCCAGTTATCATTCAGTTAGATGGATATCACATGTTCATCGTGTCATCATGACTTGATTTTTAATAACATTTAATATAATTACATCAACCAAGACGAACCGGAAAAGAATGAACCGGAACCGGAAAAGAATGACGACAATCATAAATCTAACAATTTCTTATTGTAAATGTATGTGCTTTAGACTCCAAGAAATAAGAATACATCCCCCGATACATATTTATAACATTTTGCAATATAACATTTTGCGTTGATCTCAACGAAAATATTATAACACAAAATGTGATCACTACTTATGATCACTCAAAACCTGCCAAAATGTATCATGATAACAACGAATAATACACCAGTAATCAAGACCTTACCGATACTGGTACTGTACCAGTATGTCTATTATGTATACCAAATTAGAAATAGTTTAAATGTTTGCTTCCTTATATCACCTCCTTCTATCAAGTTACATTATATCAATCATAGAGGACTTTGTACTTTTTCTAGTGCCATATAAAAATAGTCAAGGGCTTTTTTCACCTATAAACTATTAAATGAAAATATTGCAAACATTAAATCAATATTCTGTCCTTGAACATTGGGTCCTTACCGTCAACTGACCTTGATTGTTTAATAAACTGTACGTGTACGTGTACGCGTACGTGTAAAACAATAAGATTCAACATTTTCAACATGTTCAGCATACTCTCACTGTTTATGAAATAATTTTATGACTTCGATGAAACCAAAAACACAGTAATTCTTAATTTATTCTCTGCTTCACTTAATACAACGTCTGATATACACTAAGTCTATATTTTTGTTTAAAAATGCTACAAGTTTTTACCTCCGTGTACTTTTTGATTCTACACGTTTTGTACAACTTGTAGAATTATGCATTAAATTAGGGGATTCCCCATGTTACACGTATTCGTACACGTACATGTTTAAATGCTTAACCTCTCTAATGTACTACATTTACTAGTTATTTTAAATATGACTGTTTAATCGGATGATTATATAATTTATCTATTATGGACATCATTGTACAATAATATGAGGCTATAAGGGCCAATGTCAAGTGATTTCGCCCGAAGACACAGAAAAGTGATATCGGCCTCGCCAGCTCAGTCTATATCGTCTCGGTCAACATCACTTGACATGGGTCCTTATAACCGCATATCGAACTACAAAGAAGTCCATAATTAAAACAAATTACAGAGTGCTGTAGTTTACATTTATTACGTTTCAAAGTCACGGTCACGTTTACATTGAAATTGTTTTGATGTTGCATGTTCATAACACGACGTCACATTTTTATCCTGTTGAAATAGCTTTATTAAAAACGGAGAAAACCTCAACTTAGAACTGGTTTAAAGCCATAAAATTTCAGATTTAAAAACTCTGAGATGTGTTTTATTCAATTCTGTAAAAATCTCAAAATGTGCAAAAAATATCATATGCACCCTTTTCTCATGGACTCAATCAAATATAATCATATATTTCTACATCTAGATATCAAACGAGAGACAGGGGGTGCAATGATATGATGAGAAACTGAAATGTTTTAATTCGATTGATGGGGTTCTAAATCATGTGTAAGGGGTGTTATAATTTATTATGTATTAAAGGCATGTGTAAAGTTAGTATTTACAATTTTGTTTTAAAGTCACGCATATTCATATTCATGTTTTTTAATTAAGCACATTTTTTACGAAACGCGAGGTTTAATGATGTAAACATTTTTTTTTAAATGAAATGGCTTCACAACCAGAACAAAGTCAGTATCTTTGCTGGTTACTTTGGAAAATGTGAAATGGAGCTTGAACTAACCTTATGTATATATTATCATTCACTGCGTGCTAATTTTTCCACTTTTTATTTTGCAACGTGATTTATAAATATACAATTTTGAAAACGATGCCATATAAAACAAGATATACGATTCACTTACCTAAAAATCTCACCATACTATTAATTTCATCTTTTTGCATTAAAGATTTACTTGTGTACCATATTATTTCTTCGAACAATGAAACAAGGGTAATTAGAAATAAAAAACTAACTCATTTTTTGTGATGAGCTGACTTATTTTTTTTAAAATATAAGCTTGATCTTCTAATCAAATGGCAAGTAAAATAAATTCGTATATCAAGTGCGCTATTGTTGGTTATTTATTTTTGTTTTTCGGTTGCTACTTTTATGAATAAAAATTTATTGATTTATTCATCTAGTTATTTAGTATATCATTAGTCATCTTATGAATTGATTAAATGTTTTGAAGAATAATGAATTTACCCGCGTACCTTTTTTAGAATTATTGTTCGTAAAATTAAAAAGAAAAGCAGAATTAAACGTAATTTTCAACCATTTTGATAAAGAAATATATGAGTGAGTGTGTATTTTTAAATGATGTTTTTACTTTTAAATATCCGTAAAAATATGGTGATATGGTCATCTCTAGTTTTTGAGATATGGGATCCTAAAAAATACACTATTCATTATAATTGGATTTCAAACATCGGGCTCGGAAACATCAAGGACCCCTACCCTGGGGGCTAAATTTTTCAGGGTCATCTACTAGTGGTATACCACTACCAATATAAAAAATATGGTTAAGTGGTCATCTCTAGAATTTGAGATTCGGACCCCCACTTATAGAACACTATTCAATCATTATAATGGGGTTTTAAACATCGGGCCCTAAAACATCGAGGGCCCCTACCCTGAGGGCTGAAATTTTCAGAGTCACCTACAAGTGGTAAACCACTGTCACTGTAAAAATATGGTGATGCGGCAGTTTAAATAGGGTTATCAAACAAAAGAAAAAGAATTGACCAATACTGTGGCTGAAACCGTGTTCAGAGAGGTGATGTGATCATCTCTAGTTTATGAGATATGGGACCCTAAAGAATATGCACTATATTCATTATAATAGGATTTTAAACATCGGCTCTGAAACATCGGAAACAAAATTTCTCTAAAACAGAGGTTTAGCCTGGACAAAATTTGCACAAACAGACAGACGGACTGATAGATTTATTAAAATATTCTCAAAACATTTTTCACTTACAAATTCAGAACACAGAATTATGCATATAAGTGTATATCTTGTAAAACCAAGTACTTTTTTCAATTATAATTACCTAAATTAAGTTCTCTGTATAATTCCATTACACACATGTTTAATTTTCAGCATTGTCTATGAAAAATAATAAATCGGCAAAACGAAAATTAACCTTTACAGATGAATGCAGATATATGCAACCTGGGTGTGTAGAAACATTGATTTTAATCCTTACTGGGTTTCCATAAATATTTTTTATAAAATATGAACCAAAAACGTGAGGGAGAAACCCTATTATGGGGGAAAAGCTACTATATAGTAGCTTTTCCCCCTGGGGGGAAAGGCTACTATATAGTAGGTTTTCCGGGGGGGAAAGCTACTATGGGGGAAAAGCTGCTATACAACACCGGTCGTACCCGCCGTGTGCTCATTGTCACAATTCGGCATGTCATGATCAAGGTAAATGTCAAAATTGGGAAAATGTAATAATAGGGAAAAAACGAAACGTTGATGATTTGTTTTGTTTGTGTGATGGTCAAAAACCAAAGCAAACACGGACCTCCATTACATTGTATGAAAAATGACAATAACAAACTGCCATCCATCTCAAAAATCCATCAAAGCAGAGCAACACGGACCTCTAAAAAGATAGAAGTGGGATCAGGTGCCTAGGAGGAGTAAGCATCCCCTGCCGATCGGTCGTACCCGCCGTGTGCTCATTGTCGAAGAAACTGTAGTCAGTCCGGTGTATAAATAATGGTCTAACAAGTACATGAAAATAAGGAATGTCAACAGGTACTCGAGTATCGCTCGGTCATGTCGATCATCGATCAAAAATTATTAGTGCTCACTATTACTAACATTCAAACTGATCATCGACTATAATTTTGGTAGTCATTTACTACAAATGTACTAGTACACCTTCTGAATTTAATAACATTAAAACATAGATGATTTCTTTTTCAACGCATCCGTTTTATGAGTAAAATTATCTTATGTTAAAATTGAACTTTCTTGTTGTCGTAATTGTTGAAATAAATAATGCATGTTGAATTTTGGTCGTAAAATGTGTGGAACCTTGCCAAAACGTGTATGAGGGCTGAGTTGCTTTAAAATTTCCAACTTAAATCGTAGCAAAATCTGAAGAAAAAAGCCTAAATACTTGCTCCCGTGAATTAAGATGTTAATCCTATCTTGATGAAGATCCTCTTTTTGATAGGCTACAAATAATATAAAAGGTTCTTTCTTTTCTCGACGAAGTTACTGTGTGTTCTAGGAACCGGTGCTTTTGACATGTAGCGGTATTTTATTTTTTTAAAAATAAAACATGCACTCTATTGATGTCCAAGATCTCTTCTGTTTTTTAAGATTAACTTGCACTTTTGATGAGCAAAAGTACTAAGTTTTATGCAAACATGTAAATTGGGAGACAGATTTATATGTATGTGCCTAATTAGATGTTTATTAAGTGTATTCTTTTTTTAAAAGTAATTTGTTTGTAATTTATTTATAACAGTGACCTGTGCAATATACCGGTATTGAATATATATCTTATGATGTTTTATTTTTGTATTGTTTACATGTATCAAAATGCCACGCACCGATCACTTCTTAAAGTGCTCTGGTTGAGATGTCTCAATCATATTGTGAATTTCTGACCCACTGCGATCCACTGGGTTTTACCGATATACGGCCATAAGATTCTGGAGAGTTCTCGTACAGGGCTCGCAATGGCTCTACGGTAACCGGTAATATGATCCGACAACTCAAGCAAATGCTGTTAAATTGTTTTTCACGGAGATCTGTGATATTAAGGACACTTTGCCGTATTGACCGCAGGAAGAAAGGACACAGAGGCTTTATATACCAACATGCGACAATTGACAATAAACTGAGTTTTGTGAATTTTGATTTGTAATATAGACTTCTTTGGTTAATGTTAAGAATTCCACTATATTCCCCATGTGCTGGAGTTCTAGGAAGTTCTTTGCTTGCTTGCAATTGCAGGAATTCTTTCAAGGTAATTTAACGGAAAAAAGACAGATTCAACTGTGTCAAAGTCATTTTATCTTATTGGACAGAGACTCCGCCAAATCCGATTTTTTTCTGTCCGTCTGCAACACATTTAAATGCAATAACAAAGATCTTAGAAGAGGAGAAATGAGATCTGTTGACGAGGGACAGGCTATGTAGATGGGGATTTGTGGTAATTAATCGCTGGTAATATATTGGTGGGGACCGAGAACCATTGGCGGCCCACTTGGACAGGGTATAGGCAGTCGGTCATAGAAATACTGTGCCAGACCATTAATCTAAAGCCTTCTACGATTACCATTCTACAAACAACGAAACGAGGCAATTCTGGAGGCCTGACATCCACGTTTTTTATGGACGGACACAGTCCAAAAGTTGAAAAGACAATGATGAGATCGGAGGTAGGAATGCGATGTTGATTTGTGCTATTAGTCTGTTTTCCTTGTGTGTTATAACTTGATACTGTGTAATTAGTGTGGTCTTTAACAGTAGGTGTTGTTATAGATGGAGCAATGATGAAAACACAATAGCAAACCCTTTCAACTGAGGTTAAAAAAGTAAGTATCTTTATATTTACTTTCTGGTTTTGCGGTTTTATTATTGGGTGGGAGATGGTAATAAGCAAATGTAACCTAAGATTTCGACCCCAAGGCCATGTGCGTTTTGTACCAGCACTTTACACTAAACTTTGCCGACTTTGAAGGGTCATGCACGCTGTTTGAGACATGTTTCTCAGTGACCACCTATGGACCCTTGATGTACATAAAAGTCTCAAAAGAACAAATTTCCAATCAGACGATGATATATTTGTTTCCTGGTGACCATCATGATTATCCCTCGCAGGCTGGAGATTAGGAACCAGGAACACTACTGACAGGAGCGATTATCTGAGAGAAACAAGAAGGATGGATTCCCGAGTCCACAGGCAACAGATAGATTTACTCCGGCGCGGTAGGAGACATTTCCCGTCCAATAGTTCCGACTGACCGCTAATTGGAGACAGATTTACCGATTCTAAGTGAGGGGAAAAAAGAAGTCTTCAAAAACTCATAACCATATTTCACACCCGGTACGTTCGATGGTCGACGATTCCTTTTTGATATAGCAAATGCAAAGTTAGCGTAAGGCCTTTCTGGCTTTTATTTTTTGCACGTTCACGAACCATCGCTTTTACTTTGCATCAATTAATATGAAATGGACCAAAGTGGCATATCGCACTTAAAATACGAATTCGCCTCAAATATAGCGCTTTTTGCAAACATCAGGCATTTTCAATATTATACAATATTTTTAGTTAAAATATATTCAAAGAAACGCAAAATACACAACTACCATGTTAAAAGAGTCTTAATTCTTCACGACATCATTAAAATCTTCAGGTTTTGTTAGAGATATGTAGAAAAATAGTTACTCTGCCATAAAAAGTTGGATATCTGACTATTTTAACCACTTTAAACCAAAGAAATCCGACTAAAATTATGTTCTACAGGTATTATAGTACACGTTTACATTGAATTAATTTTAGTTTAACGTGGTCTTCGTTCGAAAATTAGATAAATATTTCATTTAGTGACTACTAGTTATCTAATACAATCATGTACATGTATATAGCCATATATATTAAAAAGACATCCTATGAAAGTGTTACATGCGTGGCCTAGTGGTAACGCGTATATCTATTTGATTTTTCGGTCGCTGGATCGATTCCAGCAAGTAAGAAATATTTTTTTCTTTTTACTTAAGAGGGCTCGATGGTTGTGGCTATGTTTAGACTGTATTGATCTCCTTTAGAAGAAGAGCTCTATCTAAAAATATAGGAAAATACCAAAATTTAAAAGGCAATATGTATTGATTTTTTCTTTACTAAATAATAGTTTATAGCTAAACAAATCATATCTTAAAATTTTACGTATATCTGATGGTTTATTTGTTGACCATTCAGGCTCCTTAAAGCATGCATGATAAGAATAGGGAGTTTAAATCTGCTGGGTTTTTTTTTTTCTTCAAATTTTCTTGTTAAATCTGAGCATAAGCAAATCCAATATAAACAGATCTCTTTACTAACACTATATTATACTCTATTTACACTAATACATTCATTGCATATTGCTGGAAGTTATCATGGTTCAGAATATCAACTGACTGTATTCCTCGATGCAGGTTCCCTGAATTTATAAGAAATCAGTGGTTACAGACACCATTATAAAATCGGTACCTAGGTTTCGAAAATCTTATATTCTCCCTCACTACGTTCGTCCGAATATAAAACAATAAAGTGCTAAATGAATAAAAACAACAAGTATTACATAGGTACGCTGCTCGCTAGCGTTTTATTTTACACAAAAACACAACCATCTGTCAGCCCAAAACCAACGCTTTCCATATCATCTGCCATTTTACCTTAAATCACAACTAGCGAGCGAGCTTAGAGTGCCACGCCACCGCATGGTCTTACTATTTATATTACCTGATCACGTGACCCGAAACCTATTCGAGTACGTATGAAAACCCATCACGCACATAATTTTAAATATTGCAACAGGTACCTGTATCTATTTTTAGATTTTTAGTAACAGGTACTTTCCGTTCAAACACGGGTGTAGGCGAAATAATGGGAAAATGCGCTATACCTGCATGGAGAGAGAGAGAGAGAGAGAGAGAGAGAGAGAGAGAGAGCATCATATCATGAATGATTCTGAGGAACACAACAGATTTTTTTAATTTCAGATTTTTATTGATGCAGAAATCGACGAAGTTGTTAGGTTTCTTTCAAAAGACCCTGATTATCCCTTGTATCCGAGTATTTGAAGAGTTTGTGGGCCGAATAATTATCAAGAATGAATATCTAGCGCCTAGCAAAGAAATCGTTTACCGAAACTTATCCCTTTCTTAATCATTATGTCCAATACCAGGCGATCGCTCTTAATCACTAAAACTCTCTCATGTAAAGGAGACTGCTTTTTAAATAATACGAAGAGATTTCATTTCAAGTAATAAACGACGGGACCCTGAACAAGCACCTTATCTTATTAAAAAGGAATTAAAAATTTGGCTCTATATGAGATTTCTCCGAAATTAAAACTCAATCCCGGATGTTGCGTAGAAACCCCATCGATCTGGACGGCAAATTTGCCACACAATCCTGTTATAATTAACAAAGTTAGCGAGCTTTGTTATGGGCGATCTCATAAAACCATTTTCTTCTTAAATCTAACAATACGGGGGCTTATCATAATCCGGTTGGATATTTTAATACTTTAATGTCGTGGGATGTCCCAGAGCAGCCCAATCTGCAGCTTTCCTGTATCTTTAGACACTGGAATAGGGTAACTAATCAAAGTCGATCATGACCCTGACTATTTAAAGAGATTCGGTGGTCAACAAATTAACCATCAGATATGCCTCATCATATTTTAAGAGATGATAATTTTGCTATATTCTAATATTAAGTAAATAAAACTTCCAAATATTTAAGCTTTAAAATTTGAATATTTTCCTATATATCTTTATACAGAGCTCTTTTTCATAAGGACATAAATAAAGTCTAAAAATGGCCACGGCCATCCAGCCCTCTAAGCTAACCTTTCAATTAAGGTGAACTAAGAACTACTACGAGGCGGCGTTACACGTTACGTATGTTTGTCTATATAGTTTTTAAATAATTCTAACTGTATCTAGTATATAAAAATATACACATGATTTTTTTAACGTTTTACTTGATTATACACAATATATATTGTATGTCCAGTCTTAATCGCAATACAATGTCTTTAAATGATTATCTAAAGTGTACATTTCAACCTCAAAACAAATTGTATACATGTACTTCTGCAAAAGATTTTTTTCTTTTATACAATGAGAAATCGTTCATTCGGAAGGTATCTTGCAAACACCTATTTCATATGATAATTTCCAGGTAAAATTCATGGGAAGAGCAAAATCAAGTAAGGTATATTTGTCTGTACATTACGTACACTAGTAGTTATAGCATAATATGGACAGAGAAGATGAAGACTTCTTGATAAACTTCTGGAAACAGAGCAGAAATCCGCGTTGGCGGAGATGCTTGAGAAGAGAAACAAGAAGATAGCAACAATTCTAATGCGAGCATAGATCATGGTTCGGTGTCAGCTCACCGACTCTACACAAATTAACGCAGCTCAAATGGCTTACAGATTGTACAATTTTATTTCAAATCAATGGATTTCATTCACAGAACGTAATTGATTTGGGGTTTTGTATGTTAGAGTTGTTTATTAGTGGGATTTTCCCATTTCTTCAAGTTTAACAACGAGCTTTATGACGAACATATTTGAAGCGGAAATGTGATAAAATATCGGATTCAAATTCACGGAGTATAAAGGACAATGCTTCAATTACACGATGCCTTATATCATACAATAATTAAGACTGCTGATAAATACTGAAATATTTTTCTTATTTTTCACTTAATCTAATAACGTCTATGGATGCATTTTTTTGGCGTTTTTACGAAGTTTTATTTGGTTTTTGTTTGTTTATTATTCCGATTTGGTCGTGGTTTTTAGGGTTTTTTCTTTGGGGAGGGTGATTTTTATTTATTTTTTTTTATTTTATTTTTTTTTTTTTTTTGGGGGGGGGGGGGGTACTTGTATTCAATTCAAAACCTTAAAAGATTAGGTTTTTCTTAGGCCAGGGGCCATAAACTGTTGAGTTGATACGTATTGCTTTTTCTAACAAATTACAATATTTAATCCTTTTAGCTTTCTATGCATCTCTAAATTATAGGATGGAATGAATACTAAAAGTAAAAATGGATGATAAATTAAGGGAACATTCTATCAGTACAGTTACAAGTTGTAAGTATTTTAAAGTGTTTTTGGTGTTTATTGCTTGGAACCCAAGGCCAAACCCCAAGAAGCTTTCAGAATGCATATTTTTCTCCATTTAAAAATTTAAATTTAATTTGTGGGAAATCTGTTGGTTTTTTATTATTATTATTTACTAGTCAATGTTTTGATTTTCTGTTATTTAATATAATATGTCTTTATAACGTTTTTATAGTGTTTAAAACTAAGAAATAACGAATATAAGAAGTAAAGGTAATAAATAAAACCCCTTAGAAGTTTAAGAAAATTTTTAGAAATAAGGCATTTCAATACCCGTTTAGTATTTTAATTTATCTCATTTTGGCGTAAAAATCAGTAATCTGACAGACCTTTCTGTGGTATAATAGTTTATACAGAAAGCAAAACAGTATAATTTAATACTGTATATAAGTATATAACTAGATGTCAAATGATAAGTTACTTTTATCCTGAAAGCCGAAAGAAACACGGGCACCTGACGTTATATATTTTTCTCTAAATAAAAATAACCTCAACCTAAGAATATGTATTATTAGGTAGAGGGTATACATTTTTATTATGAGAAAAATATATAACGTCAGGTGCTGGAGAGAAATTGTAAAATCTTGACCTCTTATTAAAATACATATATTTGATGATCAATGGTCGAGATCACTTGTAACTTTAATTTTCTTATAAAATCTTAATAAAATTTGAATCTATTTTCAGACAATTAGAACTATGTCGATGATAGCAACAATCCTGCCGAACATTACAGAGTCGGCCACAAATGCCTCAAGTGGAGACAAACACATTTCTACCGAATTAGAAGAAACAGCTACATCTCTACAAGTAACCCGGATTATTGTGAAACAGATTCTAATCCCTATCATAGCATCCGCTGGAATCATAGGAAATATTTTAAATATTATTGTATTGCGCAACCGGAAGATGCGCAGTTCTACAAACGTGTACCTATCTGCTCTTGCTGTGTCTGATATGCTGTACTTGATTTTTACCTTCACTTTGTCCTTCGTTCATTGCAACTTGTCAGAGCAACCCAAATCCGCCTTTTATTTCATACCCCGTGCTAGGGTTCTCTCGGACTTGTTCGGAAACACCGCCGTGTGGCTCACGGTTGCATTTACCATCGAGAGATACATCGGTGTCTGCCACCCAATGCGGGGCAAGGTGTGGTGCACTGTGGGCAAAGCGAAGATACTCTCACTCCTTGTTTTTGGGATCTCCTTAGTGAACACGTTTCCAGAATTTTTCGAAATGGAAATTA
Source organism: Magallana nippona (assembly GCA_033439105.1). Taxonomy (NCBI): domain Eukaryota; kingdom Metazoa; phylum Mollusca; class Bivalvia; order Ostreida; family Ostreidae; genus Magallana; species Magallana nippona. The sequence continues at coordinate 2,677,396 of CM065926.1, read as the reverse complement.
TAGAATCTCATAGTAATAATGCTACAACATTTTCCTGCGAGCAGACGTCTTTCGGGAAGTCTGAGTCGTACTCCATTGGTTACTACTGGTGGTTCGTCACCTTCTTCACGTTTGTGCCGTTCGTCTTTCTTTTTGTATTCAACAGTGTGTTAATCAAATCTGTTTGGAAAGCCAACAAACGTAGGAACGAGTTGTCCAATTTCTCGGTTGTGGGAGAAAATTCCCGTCAGCAAAGCGAGCAACACAAGGTCACTACGATGCTTATAACGGTGGTGCTCATCTTCCTGCTGTGTCAGCTACCCTGGACGGTCTTACTGATGTACAGAACTTATCTAGACGCCAATAACCTGTATAGGTCTCAAATGACTTTCATCTTGATATCTGGAAATATATGTAACCTGCTTGTGATTATGAACGCATCAGGAAACTTCCTGCTTTACTCTTATTTTAGCAGTAGATTTCGCAGGACATTCACTAAAGTGTTTTGTGGATGGCGTAGAATTCGAAAGACTGCTCGCGGCTCCAGCAGCAGAATGTGGCGATCTTCTAGGTACGCCAGTAGTACTACCACCACTACGTCATCATGTAGATCAAAACGAGACACAGTGTCAGAGTCATGCAAACGTTTGAAATTGACGACCGAGTGATGTAAATGAGAAAACATAACATTGTTAAACATTTGTTCATGTGTTAAAAATCACTCTGTAAATTATCGACACAGAAACCATAATGAATATTAAAACATGTTTAAGTTACGTCATCTATTATTCAGTATTTGAGAGGGTCAAGAAAATGTCTTATTGCCCAACAACATATAGTTTAATTAGTTTCCTTTAGCTGTTCAGTACGTTTTTACCAATAGACAGCTATACGGGTAACGAAAGATATGCCGCAACTCACCTTAAAAATAAAGATTACGTATCCCTAAAGTCTGACCTAAGTTCCGTCACTTTTTGGCGATTTTTAATTAAATAGAACAGACCCTTAATTAAGTACAAACAAAATTGATAAAAGGGGAAAAATCCAAGATTTCTTCATTGATACATCAACTGTTTTTACACAGAGAACATCACATGACAATAATTTTTTTACGGAGATTTGTAATGGGAAATGTTGACATCTTTTCCCCATTCGGACACATTCAGGACACCTCGCACAATTTTTAACGTTATTATACGGAGTACTTTCACGTCGTTTGCAATGCAAAATCCATGTAGAAAATTTTGTATTTTTAGCCGTGTTTTGAAACCTGACAAGCCGGAGGGGTGTTTCAAAGGGAAAATATTGAGGTTTTTTTTATACTATTGAATACATCGTATGTACCCTGGGGTATTTACAAATATCAAGTAATTTATGAAAATGTGCTGAATAAATATCTTGGGACAGATTTTATAGAACCAAAACTCCGCGTGCAAAATTGCCAAGATCATATAAACATGAGAATACATGTATATTGTGATTTTGCGATTTTTTTCTAAACATGGTACGAAGTCACTGTTTGGTTTTTCTATCTGAAACTAATCCAACACTTCCAAATAATATTTTTTAAAAGTTAAAAAATAAATATATACATGTACATCAGAAACCACTTGTTGTTTCATTAGGTTAAGGAATGAATTCAATAACTACCCAATTAATACGAGTTAAAACTGGGTTGGAGCACTTTACGTTTTTGAAGTTAATCTTATTGTGACGTAGAAACATTCTTTATACAATTAAAACATTTTTTCAGCCAATCAGAAGGCGAGAATTACAATTAAATTACAAGAATTACAAGCAAAATTGAATTCTCATTGATTAATATCAAATGTCGATTGATATTATGCATTAAAAAATGTAAATTCCAGACATCAGCCGTCATCGCCTGCAATTTCCGCAATGAACAGGCATACTGATGACGTTTTATCAATCCTGGAGCTACGACATCAAATCCAATAAAACGTTGACCCTTATCGCTTCAGACACATTATAATCCACGCACTTTGCATTCTAAGCTTTCCCGCGCTAATATTGTTCCTTTCTGTACGATAAATAATAAAACGGCCACACACTTCATACGCTGGATGGTCACATATTATTCCTCAGATTTATAATATATTTGGCCATACACTATGATTTAGTAAACAAAGATATGCAAACATTTCAATTAGCTTTTAAGTTTGCTTTTTCCCCCGGTATCATTACAAGGCTCTTTATCTCAAGGAGATCAATATAGTCTAAAAGTGGCCACGCCCCTCCAGCCCTCATAACGATATGCACGGAGTATGTATAAAACAGTACATATAATGATTATATTGTCAGTAGGTCATGGGGATATATCTGTTTATTGGGTCACGGGGAAGGAAAATATGAACTACTGACAGTGTATAGCGTAAAGGCGGGTTTTTTGTTGTTGTTTTTTTTTTTTGGGGGGGGGGGGTCTTTTTTCTTTTTCTTTTTTCTTTTCGATGATAAAAGGTCACTTGTTAAATTTGTAATAACATTTGTAATAAACAGTTAGCACCCAAACTTCCGCTAGACAGTGTTCGTTGATTTGATTTTAACATATTTGATTGCTTGATTGTGAAAACAAAAGGATTATGCACAAGTTCTGAAAACTTAGAACACCCTTTCCTGCATGATTAGTGATAACACAAAGTGATGTTCAATATTAAAGGGGCATGGTCATGATTTTGGTCAAAATATTATTTTTTCGATTTCAATGTGTACAATGCTTCAGTAAGGCATTTTTAATAGGCAACTAAAATTTGAGTGTCATTAATTGAGATATAAGCGAGTTACAGAGTTTACAATTCTTTGCTATGTAAACAAAGCTTTTGTTTACATTTTGAATGTTGAAGTGAAAATTCCAGGTCTGGACCTAAAATGAATGTGTTAAACGTTAGGAACTGTTTATTTATGCTAAAAATGAATAACAAATAGATAAATCGGTTTGAAAGAGAATTTTTACTGGTATATTGAACCTATGTAAACAAAAACAGGGCACGAGCCTTGTTTATATGACAAAGAATTGTGAGCCCTGTATCTTGCTTATAACTCTACGACTGACTCTCAAATTTCATTTGATTATTAGAAATGCATTTCTAAAGCATTGAGAACAATGAAAACAGAAAAAAAAGAATTTAACCAAAATCGTTACCATGTCCCTTTAAACACAAAAGTATCGAAGGTCAATAAATATAGTCATGTACACATTATAATGGTTGACATTATGACAGTAGATATATAGACAAATAATTTAAAAGACAAAAGCTTGATAGAGATATTAGTAAGTTCAAATCCAACCAGATTTCTTGGAGAATAACTCTACGTTGGAAAATAGATTTTCATTTTCTGCAAAACCAATGGAATCAACTCCCCATAATAAAATATGGGTGTCTAAAAATAGCATAAAACAATTCATTTCTCGGAACACTGAATTTCGTGCAAGAAAAAAAAAGAAATGGTAGTTATCTTTTAATTTTCCACATGAGCATAGAGGACTATCGATAGTATTGCATCTTAATAGATCTTAATTTAAAACTCAATTATATCTTAATCTTGTATATGAATTACATTCCAAGAGCGTTCTCCAAACGAAACATAAGATGGCCGTGAAGTTCTAGGGGAAACTCTTCTTAAATGAGCTTAAAAGTGGAGAATTCCTAATTTCTATAGATATTGCGTTCCATATATCCATGGTTGGTAGGAATGATGTATTTGTAAGAATTCAGTCTATAATTTTGAGATTGTCTGGTAACAGTTAGATTCAAGTAAGCGATTATACGGAAAGATATCTGTAAGATAGCCAGGTACCATATTGTGACAAATTCTATACATAAGACTAGTGTTCTTTTTACCATTTCTTCTATCAACAAGTGCTTCCCACCCGGCTTCATAATATAATCTCGTGATGCTAACAAAGTCAGACCTTTGACTATTCTCGCTGCTGTTTTTCAAGTTTTTCCGAGTCTTGGTTTGAGCACCCACATCATACTTCAGATGCATATTTCAACTGAGGTCTTACATTTACAAAAATAGTGTATAATAGGGATAAAGTTTTATGACTGACCTTGAATTTAAGTTTTTTGAGTGAAACCCAGTTTCTTGTAGGCATGTTTATTGTATAAGCATTAGATAATATGTTGACTATCTAAGATCATGTGAAAAAAAATAATAATGGCTTGGTCTTTACGCGTTGATGTAAAATCAAGTCGATATAGATCACTATTGATTATTAATTTGTAGCGTGCAACCCTATTGATTTGAAGCGGATAGGAACTCTCAGTTATCTTTCTGAGGACTAGTAGTTAATAATATTCAATATATACATATACTTATTAGAAAAACAAATCGACTGCATGTCGTAGAATCAAGTATGTACAAATACATTGTATGCGCTGGCTCTAATTTACAGGCTCGGCTCATTCAGCACGGCTCTTATGGCTCCGGCTCTTCGTATCCTTTTTTTCTGTTCACTCAGGACGGAACAGTTTTATCTTCACTCTTCCTCGATCATGACAATGTGTCCGATGTCTTTGTCCCCTTCCTTCCACTTGGTGATTGTCCACTCAACTCTTCGCACTTTCTTTTCTGTCTCCGTTGCCGAATTACTCAATACACTCGGAAGTCTGCAAATCTTCGGGCGCGCAGGAACCCCAGAAGAAGATACATGTACAAATGGTTCTTTACGCTTTGGAGCGAAAATTGGTAAAGGAACAGTAGGATTTCTAAAGACCCTTCCAACATGTGTTTCTTCTTGATCTTTTTCCTTGTGTTGAACTTCTTTCTCGCTTTCTGTCTCGGACACATCACCAATAATGTTGTGTAGATCGCCAGGGTCTGCTTCCTTCCATTCACTGTCCGAGTCTTCTTCATCCACATCTGGTTTTTTTCTTATCTCTTCATCTACAACCACCACACTTTTCTTCGTCTGATCTTGTTTATCTGTACTGGTAGTGGGTGTTGCTTTCGAGGACACTTGGGTTCAGCTCAACATGCCTTTTCTTATGTCTCGAAGATTCCATTGTTTCTGAGCCCGATGTTTAAAATCTTTTTATAATGAATAGTGCATTTTGTAGAACCCCATATCTCAAAAACTATAGATGACCACATTACCATATTTTTACGGTGGTAGTGGTTTACCACTAGTAGATGACCCTGAAAATTTCAGGCCCCAAATACGAATAATAAATTTTAAATAGCGAACTGCGTTCTAGAATGTAGTTCACTTTTGAATGGCGAATAGCGAACTGCGAACTGCGTTCCAAAAACCGATTGCCTTCACGCGATATGGCCCTTTCCAAAACTGAGTCAATTTTGGAGATTTTCCAACTGCATATCTCGGGAAGTACACATCATCTTCATAAACTTCATCTCCGGGCGAAAACATATTCCAACTTAACTTTGTATCATGGAAACTTTTCTGTCTCAACATGGAGTCAAAGCAATTTTCTCTCACAAAGGCATGCGCCATTTTCATCTTTTCTTTGAGATCCCAAACCTATTGTTGTAATGGGATATCTTTGATCTGGGACGGCATTTGAAATGCAATATCCAATATCCCAACATAAGATAATTGAGGCTAAATCCAGTGGATTCCTGTTCCACCGATCTATATGCCATTAAGAAATATGGTAGTAACTCATCCCAGTCAGACTGATGTTCATCCACCAACGATCTCAGCATGGTTATCAAGGTTTTGTTAAACCTTTCAACAAGTCCATCACATTGAGGGTGATATGGACTTGAATGTTCTTGTCTTCTTAATATTCAACACTTTACACATCTCTGTGAATATGTTTCCCTCAAATTGTTTTTCCTGATCGGAATGCAAAGAGCTCGGAATTCCAAATCTTGTCAACACTTCTCTAACTGATAGTCTAGCAATGGTTACAGTCTCCATATTTGACAAAGCAAAGGCTTCTACCCACTTTGTAAAATAGTCACAAATTACCAGTATGTACCGGTCTCCATCTTCGGTTCTTGGTAATTCTCCCACTACGTCCAAAGCAATTCTCTCCATTGGAATACCGGCACCTAAAGTTTTCATAGGAGCTCTTCTGGTTTTTGTTGAACTTTTTGATTTAGAGCATATCTCACAACCTCTTATGTAGTTTCTAACATCTTACAGTAGTATTGCTGTCTTATCTTACTTAAAGTTTTCCTGACTCCTAAATGGCCTGCTGTTTTGTGATCATGAGAGTATGCCAGAATCTGACGTCGCGTTTTGAACGGAACCACTGCTTGGAAACTTGTTCCCTTCTCATCTTTCCATTTTCTATATATAATTCACCTTGAACCTGTAGAATTTCTCTCTGTGCTCACAGAACTTTGGTCATTATCCCTCCATAACTGAGCTGTGTTTGGCTGGGTTATATATTTTCAAGGAGCCATTTCTTTACAAGTCATATCTCCTTGTCTTCCTTTTTTGAAGATTTTTTTTGAAGTTTGAAATTTGGTTAAACGCGTTTGTAGATATTTCTCATAAAGATGAATGTATTTAACTTCGTAGATGTAGATAATATAACTATTCAGGATGCTATAGATTCTTGAATAATTAAAATTAGATCAATCCGTCTTTAGGATGATTTTAAAAGCCATCGATTATTTGCAACACCTTTTTGCGTCGAGTTAAAGTACAAATAATGCGCAAATAGATATCACAATGTTTATTGCCTGTTGGTTCCGTTATTAAAAAACTGTATAATTTATTAATTTTACATTTTAACGAAAGTAGGTTCATTAAAGAGCGAAACCTAGTGTGTGAAAGTATGACACAAAGATGATATTACAAAAACATGCAGTTGTTTGTAACACACAAGCGTAAGTATTACCGCGATTTGTGAGATTTTCTTCACAAAAGTGTAAAGGAGCCAATCGGATGAGGGCATAAATGGATGATTTGCCTATCTATTGTCTGGAGTTTGCTTTCAACAGTGATATGACTTAATACCTTCTTTAACGCAAATATTTTGTAGATGTTGTAATTTTGTAAAAGAATCCAAAAGGGTTAATAAATTGAGGTCCGTCTGAACACTAGTTGTACCATCATTTTCTTCCATCGTTAGATCAAAACTATAGTCTAAATTTTCAAAGGTGGGAATACTAGAAACTTTTGAGTATCATCAATCAATGTTTCAATGCATGCGTCAGTGCAAACGGAGATTCTGAATCAACACTGGCTTAATGCAGGGCGAAGTACTATAGCTAATTTTATTTGATTTATAAAAGAATGATATCGAGATGATGTTTTTAAAATTCTGAATGTAACCCGTATATACATGTATATTTCTCTAAATATGTCTTCTTTGATTTCTTCAGATGATATTACAACGAGAGAAGAATTGCGAAAACTTTTGGATGAATTCAATAAATATTTAACAGAATTATAGTTATTTTCGCGATTTATATAAAGCGTAAACCACCTCAATTCAGTTTATATGAGTATGTATTGGGTAGCTATTGAATTTATTCCTTAAATCTATATGTCAAAGTTACCCATTCTTCTTTAAGATCCGTTCTACAACTTTCAATTTCTTAACATTTTAATAAACGTGAAAGTTAAAAAAAAAACCAACAAATTTATATGTACTGTCAACTAATTCAAAACAGTAGCGACAATAGAAAAACAAGGAGCGGATCGAGGATCTGATTTTAATCAGATTGAGATACGACAAGACCGTGATACTCTTCAAAAACAAACTCATATGAGCCTGTTATATTTCACCTTTCTGCGATTGCGACGACAGCTGATATAGAAGCATCACCACGTGTAGTGAATAATCATAACCACGTGTAGTGAATAATCATAACCACGTGTAGTGAATAATCATAACCATGTGTAGTGAATAATCATAACCACGTGTAGTGAATAATCATAACCACGTGTAGTGAATAACCATAACCACGTGTAGTGAATAATCATAACCACGTGTAGTCAATAATCATAACCACGTGTAGTCAATAATCATAACCACGTGTAGTGAATAACCATAACCACGTGTAGTGAATAATCATAACGGTCTTTATTCATCAGAAAACAGCATCTGAACAAGATCGTCGTTGGCGCATTGTGCTTCTTCCAGTCTTTGTTTCTACCAAAAAAAAAAGAATTTGTTAAAAATAACCTTTTTGTATTTGATGATTTTCAGGAAAAAGCTTAAGTATATCTTTGTCAAAGTGCGTCAAAATATTAATTACCTGGCCAACCTTCAGCAATGTAGGAACACTTTTTAATTCTAATCCTGGTTCTTTCCTAAAAGCGTTTGATTGGTCTTTCCAGCTTAAAAAAATATACATGAAGTTATTGTTATATATTTTTGGGCTATAATTGAGAAATATCGATTCCCAAAGTATTGATAATGTGAATTGTTTTCCCAAGATTAACTAAATTAAATCGTTAATGTTCAGTGAATTGTGCTCCTGTATCATGTTTCTTTGGGGGAGGGGTCTATAAAAAGAAATGAATCATATTACTATAAAGATACTAAGAAAGCACTTACAAAGCTCTATCTCCCACTCCGCAATGGATGAACACAGAGTCCTCTTCGGCGTGCTTTAAATTTCTCATTACAACTGGGTCAGCTGAAACAGAAGTCGATATTTCGGAATAAGGCAGTCGACTCATACTATGTTAAATATTAGTTTCCGTGTATAATTTCCTGCTGTTATTATGATGAAGAAAAATTCCCACCGATGTCATGACATTGTAATGGTCGTTATTCATAGTTTTTTCTAAAAATTTATGACATCGACATTTGTTTGTTATCTAGGATAGTACACAATTAAAATACTTCAAGCCGGACTTACCTGTAACACAATCGGGACACCAGCTTTTCCCATCAGCGTCGGTGGAACCAGAAAACAAGGCAAATATAGTTTTTCCTTTATTTTCATCCACAGCTTGTTTGTAAGCTTCCAATCCCTGTACGTGAAGTTCTTTTACCATGCTGCGTAGTCTAATAAAACACAACTCGTGAACTCGGGAAAGAGAAAGTAGGTGTGTGTAGCTCGAAAACATGAAGTCGACACAGTGGAAGCTATTTTCCCGGAAAGATAACATGGTCGAGAAGTTGGATATGGTTTAGACTGCTATGAGAAATAAAAGGACTTTTTAACGTTCACAGTGCGTACAAAAACAAACATTTATCTCGTCACTATTTCCAAAGTAGGGTGCATTGCAAGTCATGCCAATTTTTATTTTCCCAATTTGTTGAGCGTTTTGGTTTTGGTGGAAAAGATTTGCAAAATTTCTAGCCTTAATAAACAAGTCTTAAGCTATGTCTTTTTGAGAATGTGCGTCTTTGCTTAATAGAAAAGGTCACCTAAGAAACAACAACAAACAAAAAATTCAAAGTTAACAAGAAGCTATTTTAATAATGGAATGTTTGTTTTTTGGTTTTTTTTTTTTACCTCTTTGAAGTTTTAATTCTGAACAGTTTTCAATCTTTATAATCTATCGATTGCCTTGTTAAATAATGGTCCAAATGATCGGATATGACAAAAAATAGGGATAATTTATCTGCTAAACAGATGGTACATGTGTAATACAATTGTACAAGCAATTGTCGTCCCCTGGAATTTAATCTGACCTCTGCAGTGGGTGCGCTACATCATCCGGTACTAGTGCAGATGCGATCATATTCAGGAAAGTTTTGAAAAGTTTTACATTTTCATTATGGTTTACATATAAACCCTTTTCACGGTATTTTCCGACCACCGGACCCCCCCCCCCCCCCCCCCCCCCCCCCCCCTAGATTCGCCAGTGTCAGGTCAGTTGTACCAGTACCTAAAACAGAAATAAGATTGCATATAATGATATTCATTGCAATAGAATACACGTTAAACAACTGCATCTAACTGAATGCTTTATTATCCCCGAGTACCCAAACTCCGTCACAATAAAAAGAAAACATCCCGCGTTTCTCTGTAAATTATTTTTTGTGGTTTTTGTCATTTGGAATCACCAAATATAACATGAAACATTATAATTTATAAAATTATCAAAAATATGTTTATTATAATTCAGATGAGCCCACTGAATACGACGTTTATCACACGTGCTTATATCTAATGAACCTAACTCCGTCAACCACATGCTATATGTATACCAAGGAATGAAGATACATTAACAATTTAGTTTAAACTCAACTTGTATCTAGACCAAATTATAAAAGTAAAAATGGTGTATACAATTTAAATGGTATTTTATGTCATCGAAATGAAATGATCACCAGCATAAAAAATGGGTTCTTATAACAACAATCACAATGACCTCTTCAGATTGTATGGTTGCCGTTTGATTTCTGTCCTTACATATTTCAAATATTTAATATCATTAATGAATAAATGAATGAATATGTTATTTATTTCTTACATTTTTTTTTTTTATAAATGTAGCCTATTCTAAATAGCGATATATCGCATGTCTATATCCTCTATAAGGCCGCAAAAGCGATTTGACGTTATCATCAAGTGTAGTGCATAAACGCAAATGCAGACTGAAAAAATGTATCAATAACCTTAATCAAAAAATGTATCACATGTGAAATGTTTCACCTTGACCCCTTTAAAAATGTTTGACCACCTAAAATGATCGAAAGGGCCCACATGTCAGAGATATCGATGTTTTAGTGCACCCGTGAAAAAGTGCTAGCTGATTTCACGCAATTAATGGTGTATAAAATGACCAAGGTGTAATTTTGTTATGTTTTAACACATTTTATGTATAGAATGTTTTTAATATATCCCTCTGGCTCCTTCGCTTTTTTTTTCCCAGGATTAATCACGGGATATGAACATTTATGCGCCTGGACCCCTAAATAATTATTAATAATGCAACTAACATAGTTTAAAGTATCAAGTTAGATTAAAGACAGACTAGATTATGAATTATGAATCAATAGAGAGTGAATGCAACAACGGTGAAATACTTCACAATCTATTATTCTTTTTCTCACCATGAGTGAATGTGGTTCTTCTCCTGCAACAAACAAAAAAGAAAAAATTCTTTGTCAAAACTTAAAAAGGCTATATAAGTTAACTTTTTCTTTTGTTACAATATAAACGAAAAACGGACTGGTTCATCATGAATTGCTTGTTTCTGTAGGTGCTTGCTGAGTCATGGCCGAGTCAGTGACAGAGGAGGCCAATAAGCCCGGGTTCGGGATGCGGCTGGCAATCTCATCCATCGCTCGGCGCTTCCCTTTGGCCCGCAATGTCAGCACGCACTGGCTGGACCAGCGACTTCACGGGGGACAGGGGCCTCAAAGTCCCTCCCCGCCCGTCAAAATCCTGGTCAGGAACTTATGAAAACTAATATACGAATTTTAAAAGTAGTGAAAAACCAGGCTCGTGGCATCGTTTTTGAAAGTGTGTGTGTGGGGGGGGGGGGGACCATAGTCATCAAAAAATCTTGACAAGCAAAACACAAAAACAAAAACAAAAAACACAACTTTCCAAAATCATGATAACCCTAAAACTCGCGACAGAGCAATTTTCATTTATTAGGGTAAAGCACGGTTACAGCGAACTCGCTTATAACGAATTCATGCTTATAACAAAACACGTTTATTCTCTAAGGCCAAAAATTATTGTCCATGGCACCTTGCTATACTGTCTCAATGTACATGTTAACATAACAGAGTGTACCATTTTTAAATTTCCAGTTCGATTAGAGCTGCTTTAGATATACTAGCTGGTTGTGATTAATCATACCAACGGAATCAAATCAGAACAATATGGCATTTATTCAAGCCAGTGCGAAAGAGATTAGAAAAAAAACCAATTAGTGACACGTTTGATATTTCTACTTAACATTGTCCAAAAAACTGTACTTTTCAATAAAATCGACCATGAAGGGTCGGTACTTGAAACTTTGATTTAACTGCATAGCGAGTTGTTTAGTAACAATATTTACATTTCGGATACCTACACCAAATACAATGTAGATAACTAAATGACCCCCAAAACTCTCGTGTTAATTATTATCAATAAAAATTATAATGATTAAACACAGGACTGCAGGGCAGAGAATGAATTTAACATCAGCCACATAAAAGGCGCTGTACGGATCAACTATGAATCCTCTCCGGAAGAATTACTTAAACTAGCTGAAATTGACCTATCCAGGAAAGGTATTTACTGCTTAATAGACATTGTCCCGTGTCCTATCAACTGTCATGTACTTCATATCCATTTTTTATTTCTTTGTGCGACATTTCTCGTTATTCTCGTTTTGTACTTGTGCTAAATTATGTTGTTGATGATGTATTTGATGTATTAGATGATGATGATGATGATGATGATGATGATGATGATGATAATTCATTTAATAGATCCCATGGATATCGTGTGTTACTGTTCAGTTGGATATCGGTCATCTTTAATCGCCGAGAAACTACAGGACTACGTCAAAAAGTCTAAAGGTACAGGGACCAAAACACCGGTATCTCGTGGATATCAAGGTCAGATATCAGTGAGAAATTTAGGAATAATTAGTATTAACTGTTTGGTCTTTTTTCAGATGCAGCAAGTACCAACGTATCTGTATATAACTTGGAGGGGAGCTTGTTTAAATGGGCCAATGAGAACAGACATATGATCAACAGTCAGGGAGAAACAACAAAGTTCGCTCACCCATACAACACGGTGTTTGGAAAGCTACTGAATTCGGAATTACGCAAATCTTAGAAGAGAACGGGACTTATCATCTACGATCTCAGATCAGAGATCTACTTATCTCCAAAGCCACGTCTGTGTCGAACCATACAGAACTGAAGCACTACGCCCGCATATATATGTTTTGAATGAAACGTTATTTATCATTTTACATGTACATGTATGTTATATTTTGTTAACGTGTACTCTACATATCAGTTTTGATATAATTTATTTACATAAAATTAGACGGTTTTATTTGATTATTCTGGTATTATATTTATAATATACATAACCAATAAAATTTATACTTGAATGAAACTTGGTCGTGAATCTTTTTTAGCTTTCCAAACAAGGTATATATGTACGCTTTGTGAAACGTAGTGAATAGATATAAACAAACTTTTTGAATGGTTTGTTCCCTTTTAGCACGCATTGAAAATCGGGTACAGTAAGTATAGTAATAATGTTTGCAAAAAAGGAATTTGTAAGATAATTATTTAATTGCTATAGAATATTATATTGCGCAAATGTTCAAGTTCATCAAAATATACAAGTACACTAAACAGGCAATTGTGCCTCACGTGAATTTCACATGAAATTTTTCACGTGAAATTCGTGTGAAAAGAACACGCACACGAATTTCACGTGAAATTAACGTTATTTCACGTGAAGTCTAATAGCTTTCTTTAGCCTTTTCATTAGGTTTTCACACTCAAGTGATGGTAAATACACCTAATTAGTTGTTTTGTCATTATTTTTCAAAGCATGTGCACTTGTATAATATATAATTGTACCTCTACAAAATAAGGACATTTAAATATTCAAAATCTGAGTTCTTAATCAAGCTTTGGTAAACATGTATTGATCATTTGCATTAATGTATTCAATTGGTCAATTGATTTCGAAATCAATGCCTCCATTGGATCCAAACATATGAATCATTCATATCACAAACATTGGCAGTTACCTCTTAATAAACAGTAAAACTTTGATATAAAATTCTTTAAGCTTTATTTTTCTCTGTATTACAAATAGATGTAAGATATTCTTTGATGCTTCAATCTGAAAGAGAAAAAAAAATTCAATTTAGTAATTTTTTTACACAATGCTTCTAAAGCTCTTTCATTATAATATGATATAAAACCTATGATGTGATAACTGTTTTGCTTATAATTCTTAGTATACTCAGGCGTACTGTTTTTTTTTATTGGAATTCAAAACATAACGTCGATAGGTAAAATAAATAATGAAAAAAATGCAAAACGAGAGAGAGAGAGAGAGAGAGAGAGAGAGAGAGAGAGAGAGAGAGAACAAATTCAATCATTAGCATTTTTTTTTCCTGTAGGGTTTTACAATATTAACTTTTCAACTTTTACATCATCTTAGCTGTCTTCTGTCTACCACCTCCATGTTCTCCTTTGTCAGTGTTTTATTCTGTAAAGGCATATTGGGATAATTTCTGAAATGTTTATAAATATAATCAGTGATAAGATAGATTGGGTTAGAGTTTTTAAACATTATTTATGAAATTGACAAACAAGATTAAAAAGTACTGAAAAATTTATTCTTGAGGAAATTCAGTACTATCCTCATTTAACCTCATGTAATATAATTCTAATATATTAATATCCTTGTTCATTCTTGAATCTTTAAACTGCTATCAAAATTCAAAATGGTATTTTATTCTTCATACAAACAATCCAGCTAAAAAACTTTTCAAATATTACCTTGGATCATTGTCCCCATCATATCAGCTGCAGTGTGGAGATTATAACCTTTGAATTTAAGAGGAATGGTTTAATCTTCTGGCTATGTCCAACCACATCTTAGAAGCCTACAAAAATGTACGTCTGTATTTACTATACAAGTATAACAAAAGTTGTACATTTAAAAATTGGCATTTGGTGCAATTGTATAATTTTTAAAAAAAATACATTTATAGTAAACAACAATCTTTACACACTGTATCAATGTAAGAAATTTTACCATACATATACAATTTTTTTTCTTGGTATAAATATATAGATCAAGTAACTTTAATACTTTAAAAAATGCTACAAAATGCTTTATAGCTAAATGTTCTTGAATACTCACAATTAATATTCTAAAGAGACACAATGAATTTCTATGATAGACTCTAGATCTGTGTAAGACTGCATATGAAGACAATGCCTTCCAAACATCATGTAATTCCTTGAAAAAATTAAAAAAATTAATTAGATGGTAGATAAAATAACAAAGAAACTATGTTCATGATTACAAAGTAATAAATAATTTTTTTAAACCCACTTTTCCTTAAAAAAAAAGAAGACAGGTGTACATTAATTGTTTAAAAAAGAAGGAAACTACAAACAATCACCGATTACGTTAAACAATTAGGCCTAGATAAGTCACTCACCGAAACCTGAACATGATCATCCGTAATAAAGCTGATCTTTCCTGTTTTCATCTTTCGTTGTTGGCGAAGTCAAGTCTCCCCTTTCACTTTCAATTTTCTTCCGATGCTGTATCTAGCTGCACCTTCAATAAATACATATGTGTGAAACACAATGCTTTTACTCTTCATAAAATTTTATTGTTTTTTTTTCTTTTTATTTATCAAACCCGCACAGCTTTAGTAATATTTAAGATCTTTCCGAGAAAATTCGGATCGAGACCTACCGATCTCAATTAATTTGATTATCAACATTATTTCACAGTGATCTCTAGTTAACTGTTATTAAATTATTTTATTTGCGTAGTTCATTGAAATATCCTCATCAGCATCACGCTATATATGTATAATTGTAGGCATATCAAGTGTCGATCGCGTCTTCGAGACAGTCAATGTTCAAAGTGAAACAGAATATTCACGGATAGAGCTAGATATAAAGCGCTGCAACAAGATCTACGCGGTCACTATTCTTTTTATTTTAAAAATATACAGCTTACCTTACAAGATTGGCATCCAAGTAACACCAGTCCACAGCATAACATACAGAGTGCAGTCCATCTTCTGCTTCAACCTGTGACGTAAAATGTGACGTCGGCACGAGCACGACTAAATTCAAAGCCAATTCAGACTTCAATCCGGAATTCATTTAATTAATAGCATTGAAATAATATTTTACGAGTTAAAATTATTAGCATGTATGTTGATGGTCTTTTATTGATATGCTTATACATTTTTTATTTTATTTATATATGTTAAGATAGCGTTAAATTTCTAAAGGGTTTTTGTTGTTACATGCATTACTGTTATCTGGTTATATCACTTTGGTGTAATCGAAAGTATTATAAATTGAGTTCAACAACTCTCAGCCAGTACTGAAGTAAAATATACATCTTGAAAAAAAATAATCAGGGTTGTTTAAGAATTATTTGAAATTTCACGTGAAATTCATATGAATCAATTTCACATGAATTTCACGTGAAAGGGATTTCATATTAAAATTGTGTGAAAATCATGTGAACTTTCACATGAATTTCATGTGAAGATGTTTCACGTGAAATTCACATGAAAAATTTCACGTGAGTTTCACTTTACACAAATTTCACGTGAATTTCACGTGAAGCTCTTTTCACCTGAGGCACAATTGGCTGTGTATGTATTGCATGGAATACAGAATCAAATATCCATCAAAAGCTATTTCAGAGAGTCAAGCAGACAAAACAGGTTTGTACAATTATAAATTTTAATTTTATACTATAGTCTGTCCCAAGTTATTGCCTCCATCACTTTTTGATGATTTTTAATAAAAATACACATATCTGTGAAAGAAATACAGTTGAAATCAATAAAATGGAAAATATCCAAGATATCCTCATTGACACATTTTCATTTTTCACTCATAAAAATTCACAGGAACGAAAACAAAGAACTATGTGCGGTATAAAGTGTTTTTATGCCCCAAAATTTAAAGTTATAAATAGAGCTTTAGAAATTTGCTAAAAGATAGGTTATTATATATCTAGTTCAGGTTTATGAAGATAAATTGTCAAATCGAAGTCATAATAGAAATATGGTATGTTAATTATAAGCTATTTTCACAAATGGTAAGTATTTTAGCCAAAAATGGGGGATTTCCTATCAGTCAGTTTTTTGAAAAGGAAACATCGAGCGCATGCTTGCTCCAACACCATTTTTTAATATGATATGCAAAATAATATGAACAATAAAATATGTTAAAATGGTTTTGGAGCAACATTGCGCTCTATACCTCCTACTCTTGAATATGAAGAAAAACTGATGAAATTTTCATGCTTTTGAGAACATGCGGGAAATGGCCAATTTACGTGACGTCATAGAAGCACGAGGAATGATCGATGTTAAAAAACTTTTAGATTTCTGCAACAAGCATATTCAGTTTTATATTATTTCAAAATATCTTTATGATATGAATTTTTTTTTCAAATTTATAAAACACGGGGGCAGAAATTAGAACTTATCGCATATAGTTCTTTCTTACGGGGATTTATAATGGGAAATGTTTACATCTTTTCTCCATTCGGAATTACTCCATGGCTGATGCAATACAAAATCCCCGTAGACTTTCTATTTTGGGTTGTGTATTGAAACCTGGAGCGGTAGAGGGGCGTTTCAAAACAAATAATCTGGACATTTTTCATATTAGTGGATGAACGTACTTTGAGCACAAAGGTATTTATGATTATCGAAATATCAAGCGAAAAGTGGTGGAAGCAAACACTCGGGACAGAGTATAGGTGATTTTAAAGATAACAATTGGTATCTACACCTAACTAATAAATACTTAGCAGGAAGAGATAGAGGACCACACAGTTCGGCACTAAGTGAGATATCAAGTTCTTCAGTAACTGTCCTCCACCAAACGTCTCGGAGAGCGACTGTTCCTTCTAAAGCAGACTGCTGAGATGCGCTGAAACTGTTTGTAAAACATTCGCCACAATTAAACGAAAATTCCGGTGGTATGGTTGAAAGACTCAATAGTTTGACAACAAATTTGCAGAAGTCTATTTCGTAAATGTTGGATTGAACTTCCAAATAGCAAATGCATTAGAGTCCTCCAGCATTTACGGTGTTAAGCTGGGAGAATTCAGGATACAAAAGCCTTATACATGTAGACGTTCGTTCCTCTGTTTTTGGATAGACATTTTGTGTAACCTCTAGTCTGAAAATTCTGCATCATATATTAATCCTACTCGAGCATTTATATTTTACAATGCCAAATACCCGGTACACTATTGAATAAAATAGTTAAGGGAAAATTACATATTTACAGAGTTTAGTAAGGGACTATATTTTGTGGCGAAAGGTCAAAAAGAAAATGAACAATTTTTCATAATTCAATAGCTTTAGAGTACTGTAACTTTAGCTTCTTAATTTTCAGTGCAGACCAAACTTCCATACAGTTTGGGCAATCGGGTATCTTCATGTTCTGAAAAACATATTTGTTTGTTTTTTTTATATTTCTATCGACATTTACTGGTTTATTAAGCCTATATTTCATAAAAGTCAAGAAAAAAATTAACTCCATTTTTGCCTTAAATTACATTATTTTATGCCATATCTCAAATTTTACATAATAGACCCATACTTTTGGTTTTATTTTCTGAATTTGTAAGATTTTTCTGACAAGTCTGTTATAATTTGAGCAAACGTTTGATACTTTTAAATCACAGGCACCTGACGTTATAATTTTTTCTCATAATAAAAATAAATACCCTATACCTATTTATTTTTATTATGAGAAAAATTTATAACGTCATGTGCTTGTGTTTTAAATAATTTCAAACAGCGAATTATAGTGCAAATAGGTCAAAATATTAATTAGGCGTTTTATTTATTTTAAATAGAATAAATTTGTATTTGATGTCGTGGTTCATTCCGAAAAAAAAATAGAGGGAAAAGCGATTTATCTGTAAGTTGCACTTTTAGTGCAAAAGGTCACTATAAATGCATGCACCGTAGCGCCGAAAAAAGCAAATGGACCCCTAATTTTTGTTTTGAATTTTGGTTAAGCTGTGTGTGTAGATTTTTAAAAAATACTTTAGAAAAAAACTTAAAGATTTCTGATCGCAGGATCCAATCTCCTTAAAGAGACATGGTGACGCACAAACCCATTTATAACTACCTCAGGGTTAAAACGATGTTCATTCAAAAGTATGAAAAATTTCCAAGATTTCTTCTTTGAAATGCCCCCTCTGGCTTATCAGGTTTCAATATACGGCTAAAAAATGTGGTGTCTACGAGGGTTTTTGTATTGCAACAGACCCGGATGATAAAATTGAAAAATTGTGCAAGGTATTCCGAGTGACTTCCGAATGGAGAAAAGATGTCAACATTCCCCATTATAAATCTCCGTAAGGCATCCGTTTTCGTTCCTGTGAATTTTTACGAGTGAAAATTGATAATGTGTGAATGAAGTTATCTCGGAAATTTTCCCTTTCATCTATTTCAATTACACTTCTTACACAGGTATGTGTATTTTCAGTAAAAATCGTCCAAAATATCTTGGGATATAGTCTATATAGCAAATCTCGAATTTTTTCACGATTTCCCTATTTTTTATTTATCATATGAAAAGGTGAACTTTTGAAAAATTACGGTGTTCAAAAGTAAATAAATTAAATTAAAAAGAGAAAAATAGAATTAAGCGTTGGGCCAACACAAAAATATTGAGTTTCCCTTCCGCTTCATAGCCACGCAAGCGCAGCGGAATGTAAATATATTGCAGCGTGGCATATGTCATGAGCCAGTGGCCTCTCATTGAAACCTGGTGTCTTCAAGAACTATATATTTATAAAGATGCACTCTCTATGAATGCATATTTCTTACCACAGACATCGAAAAGCTTCATATTCAATTTCTTTTTCGGTGTGTCAATCCAAATGTAGCTATTTTTAGACAGCAATTGCAATCACGTGACACTAAACAACTCGGTTTGTTTACGTGTGCATTTTCCGGATGAGTTTTAATGACTTATTAATGTAAACTAATGTTTACTTTTTTGACAAACTACATGTAGCTGCACTTCACAGCTACGATCACCAAGGTTGTTGTAAAATAAGTGTTGATTGTGTTTATTTTGAAAAACCAGCTTTTAATCTAACATTGAATTTAAATAATGTACAAAGTTACCTTAAACTTGCGTTGACTTTTTTTTCTGTCAATCAAGTATGAATTTTGAACTTCATTTTAGAAGAAAAATAATCGTCGACCTGGTTGTGTAATGAGGAACGTTCATGTACATTACTTGATTATTTTCGCTGGCTGTGACTGGGATAGCTATAGTTTATCAAAATGATCAAATCCTCCACAAAAGTTGTTCCCCGAAGGTTTGCCCGATGGGAATCCCATAGTTTCTGTAAAGCACTCACTGACAGCCAGTGAATATTATAAGTCCTTTACTCTAATCATAATATTGATGTATTTATATATTACTTTTACTTTATGTCTTTCAATTAAAGTTCAGATTCCGTGGCATGCAGATTTTAATTTTTAATGGAACAGTTGGAAAAGTTCACAATGCATAAATGTGCATATTTAAAATCATCATTTACTCATGCCAGGAACTTAGATAGTATACATTTTGAAATCCCTGTACATCCTAAAAGCAATCATATATAATCAACACACGATTTTACTTTGCAACATCAATCATCAAAAGTTTACGGGAAATAAAGATTGGCGTCATAATTTGAATGAATAGTCATGTAATTTGAGGGTAAAACATCTCATTTTATAAGCCGGTTGTTTCTACACATTATATAAGATCATGAAAGATATCTATCTAACCTCCTTATACTTCGTATAGGAAACAAAAGTATATACTTCCCTGTTGTTCAATCAGCCAAATGTACATAAACTGGGTTATGATAATATTTTATAGATCAGTCTCTCGTCTGTATAAGAAGAAATAATTTCATTTCTTAATATTTTAAATCTGATTTCTGAATTATTTTTATACTAGGCAGCAGCAATATGATATAATTATATAGTTCTAAATATCATCGGGATCGGCGTGTTACTATGTAATTGTACACCATTGCGCACCATACTTCAAGAAAATGGCTGCTTTGCGAAATGAAAAAAAACAACTGGGTTACCGTTATGTGATGCTTTTGTTGGATAGAAACAACAAACGACAATGTTAGGATGTGGTTATACTTGAATTAATGTGTACGTATACAGCATTTTTTTTTGGATGAGTAAAAAAAACTAATTCAATTTGAGTTAACACTGGTAAATATTTATACAATAGATAGTGTTACATCAACATTGATCATGAAAGCATACGAGCTAGATCTAATGACATTGGCACTATGATATCATTCCACTTCATATTGAACTGGTTGTCTCAAATGCTCTGCAGAGGAACTAATTTAGTATTATATACATGTATATGGTTTTATTTAGGGAAATATACCATGATATTTTCACTACTACAATATATTTATTGAAGCTTCTGTCCTAACAATTGCACAATGTATTCCTCCAGTGGTGCAAACAGTCCCCTTCTTTGTTTTAGTGTTAATACTGAGTAAAAATCAAATTAAAAACAAGGAAGCTTAAAATCAGGTGTTTGACTGTGCGTCTCAGATTCAACGTGATTTCACATCTCAAAATAGCATCAATTTATTCTTAAAGTAACCCAAATTACATTTGTTTGATAGAGCTGCCCTGGTGATCCATAAGATTAAATACAATTGGTATTTTGATTTTGTGTTTTCAGTTTGTCTCTCTGATCCTTTTGTTTAAAAAGTTAACCTTTCTTAGAACTACTTTTGAATATATATTGATGTTCAGACCAGTTTAAATCCAGGTGTCAGATAGCTGAGTTGGTAGAGCACCTGACTAGAGATTCAGGGGACCTGGTTTGAATCCTGGTCTGGTCAATCATTATTTTTTCTATCCCACTTCATTTGGCCTAGTGATCAATCCCTGGAACATGAAGGTAAACACCTGCAAGGAAAAAGAACGTTCATATTAATCTTCGAGGATGAAGATAATTTAAAAGGGGAAGGAGCTGTGACAGTCAGACCAGTTCGATCACCAGTGCGCCAGATATCTTAGTTTTTTGGATGAGTCAGGTGCTCAGCAGGTGAGCACCTGACTAGAGATCCTGGGGGTTTGGATTTGATTCCAATTATTTCTCCCATCCTGTTACAGAATTATACAGTTAAAAAAGGTTCATAATTGGTGATTTCAGAGCTTAATGTAAATAAACTCACTCACAGGTTACTGTTTATTTCACTTTTTTGACAATTTTAACCAAAAAGAAACATACCTTTATAACAAGTACAATTGGAATTCATGTACGGGAAAAATTCATGATATTTTCATTGACATGTCATCTTTTTAACTTCGTGAGAGAAATTGACATGAACAAAAAAAGATTTCTTTTGGAAACATACAATATAATGGGAAAATCTGACATCATTTTTCAATTACAATATAATAAATTTTAGAACCCCTCTCACAATTTTTTTACCTTATCATTTGTCGTAAGTATCGTATATATACAGGTGAATCTCGATAACTCGAACTTCATGGGACCATGAATAAACTTCGAGAGATCAAGAGTTCGAGAGATCGAAAGTTTTAAAAAATCTGGAAATTTTTGTGTTTATTTATTGTTTTGTTAACTTATAATTTTTTAAAAAGTATTTTATGTTTTCTTGATCACAGAATAGTTTAAATAAACACCGGTTTAATTTACCGTTAATTTCACAAGTTGTTGAAATTAATAGATCAGTTACAAATTAACTATCTACCCTTTGAAGGAAGCAAGGTGTAGTGTCACTTCCGTAATTAACCAATTAACACTACCACGCTAGCCCCAGGGGTTCACTCGATCATCCAGGTAAGGTCCACGCGGAGCTAATAATACGCTTGATCGGTCGCGTGTGTACACAGCGACCACTTCGAGTTATCAAGAGTCAAAAACAATGAAATATGTATAACGGGACCCAGGTTTTACTTCGAGAGATCAAGAACTTCGAGAGATCGGAGTTCGAGAGATCAAGAGTAAATTTGCTTAGTTATATAGGGAAAAAAATCGGGACTGTGATTTCACTTCGAGAGATCAAGAACTTCGAGAGATCGAAGTTCGAGCCATCGAGTGTCACCTGTATGTGATAGGGAGCCAAACGAATAAGATGCCCCTATGGATCGAGTGGAGACCATAGGAATAAATTTTTTCATGATGATGGTGACAAAAAATTCAAAATACTTTCTACATGCATACATGTTCAAATAAAACAGCGAAATGTTGTTGTTCAGTCAGTACTTTCATGTTTATTGATAACTCCGCCCCACCAACCAATCAGCGACTCATTGATTTAAATGTGGTAAGGAGACAGGTACTGTTTGTATTTTGCGCACCTGTCAAATCGAACTTGACACAATCAGTAAGTCGCACAAAAAAAGGATTTTATAATATTTCCAGTCTCTTCAGTGCGAAGCGGATTAGAGTCATTGAAGTAGACAATGTAGAAAAAGTGTCTCGTCTAAAGGGCATAACACAAAACATCATGTGATCATAGTGGGGCTTGATTGAACCAGCAACCTTTTGGTTACCAATGACCACTGAGTCATGTGCTACACTGGGTACTTACATGATATTGGGCTGTTAAGATACATATTTGCAAAAATTAAGGTTAAGAATTTATTACAAAAAAGAGCCAATTGTCCGTATGTGATCTTAAAGGGGCTATAAGCCAGTGTTTGCCACACAATAATCCATTTCTTTTTCCTTTATAGCCTATTACGGAACTTTATACCCATAACTGTATTATAAAGTTTTCAAAATATGATTTATGATAAAATAAAGTATAATGTAGGAATCCTTTAAAAATTCCATTCTCAAGAAATAGTAAGTTTGTAACCATGTTACTTTTACAGGATCCATTGTTGATTTCCCTGTACATTATAGATTTGAATGAATTGATGAATGCAGGATAGGGCATTTAAAATTAGATGCAGTATTTCTTTTCTATTGAGTTTGTTTACTAGCATGTATATATTTTCTAGGGTGACTACCTGTTAGTAATCAAATGTATATTTAGATTTTAAAGATAGATATATCAACACAAAATTTTAGTAAGTACATAGGGATGTATATATATATATTTATCACATATTTTTCAAAATGTGGTGTTAACTTACCATAACCAAGATTCCTAATGGGATGTGAATTTAACTGGTTTTTATTTCTGATTTTGCTATGACTTTGATAACAGTTATTTCAAAATTCTGTGAATCCTCTTTTCTTTCTTTGAATTTTATAGGATCAAATTTTGGAAGGTTGGAAGTATGTCTAAAAATTTAAATTTAAAACTTTAAGTTGGTGCATAAACAAGTCAGTGATCACAATAGGCCAATGACATAGTTTAATATTATTTACTGTCTGGGTCATTAATAAACAACACGACTTAATTAGTGCTAAATGACTGGAGAATAAACAAATAGCTGTGATACACTCTTTTGCTATATTGGTCCTGTAAATGATGCTGAAATGAAATTAGTATTCTTAACATGTTAATAGATAGCTTGCCAATAGGAAATTGCATTTGTAACTGCCAATAGATGAACAAAATGTCAGGTATTTTAAATTTCTTTTATCCAGTGTGTGATATAAAATGGTTCTTCACACTTGAGGAGCTTTTTATTTTTGACTAGAATTACTAGGTCTTTGGTGTTTTTTTTTTGTAAGATACCTCAATCCCAGGCCAAAGTTGAGAGCATTGTTTTTATGAAATTTTCTTTGGACTGGTATGAGCATTTTTGGAAGTATTTACCCTCAAGGGCAGTTGAAAGATTGTTCTGTTATTTCTGATATCTTGGAAGGGGATTTTATTAAATAGATTTCAATTTAATCTTTAAAATTTTCATTGTCGTATTTACTGCTTTTTGAATTTAGGATATTTAGAATTTTTAAAACCTTTATATTTTGATAAAATTATTTACCAATGTGTCTTTTTACTTTTGAAAAGTTTGAAAAATGTTTTTTTTCTGCGAGATTAAGACCTTAAATTGTCCTAGTTAGTAAGATTGTATGACATGAATATTTAGGGTCCCGCACAAGGGCTTGTGGTAAAGTGTAATTACATGTATACGTTCCTTTGTTTTCTTGGTTATCAATATCTTCAGTTGATTAGTAAAGGAAAAAAAAGCTTTCCTTAGCAGCAATGATTTTTGAATTCATAAAACATGAACTGTTTTTCAGCATGCTGGTGGATCATTGGAAATATTGAGTCATTTATGTGCAATTAAAGATGAAGGAAATTCCATTTCGTTTTGTGGGCTATGAAGTATGGTCCAAGCTGGCCAACAAGTTGGATCCTGACACTGGACTTATTGGGAATAACTGGAGAATGCTGGCAGAAAAACTAGGGTATTCCACAGAAGTTATACTGGTAAGTCAAAGAGAAACTAGGGTACTCCACAGAACTAAGATATTCATAAACTTTATTGAAAGACTTACGGACATTAATCATGATCCTTCATGTACATATTTCATTATATTCTCAATGGTAGTTCTATTTCTATGTCATGTGGAAAAAATTATAGGCACTAAACACAAATTGTAGAAAGGACTGCAAAGTTATTTTCCATTGTTGTCATAATTAAAGCCAGAAGTGAATTTCTTGAACACTGTAACATGCAGTGCCTGTTGGCATTCGAAGAGTGTAATGTTTGTATATTTTGTGAAATGGGTATAATAGGAAAGTAATATTGGTAAGTGATGTGAAGTGGGCATTAGAAAAAGGTTTTGTTTATAAGTGCTATGAAGTGGATGAAGTGGGCATTAGTTAAAGGTTTTGTTGGTAAGTGCTGCAAAGTATAAAGGTTTTGTTTGAAAGTGCCATGAAGTGCTATCAAGTGGGCATTAGAAAAAGGTTTTGTTGGTAAGTGCTGCGAATTAGGCATTAGAGAAAGGTTTTGTTGGTAAGCGCTGTGAAGTGGGCATAAGAGAAAGGTTTTGTTGGCAAGTGCTGTGAAGTAGGCATTAGAGAAAGGTTTTGTTGGTAAGTTCTGTGAAGTGGGCATTAGAGAAAGGTTTTGTTTTTTAAGTGCTGTGAGGTAGGCATTAGAGAAAGGTTTTTTTGGTAAGTGCTGTGAAGTGGGCATTAGAGAAAGGTTTTGTTTTTTAAGTGCAATGAAGTGGACATTAGAGAAAGGTTTTGTTGGTATGTGATATGAAGTAGGTACTAGAGAAAGGTGAAGTGCTGTGAAGTAAAAAGGTTTTGTTTGTAAGTGGTATAAAGTAAGCGTTAAAGAGAAGTCAATTTCAATGTCGATACAAACTGTAAATGTATTTTTGGCTTCTTTGATTTTTCTGATTTATATTAAAACGTTTTTACTGTTTGAAAGATATTCAGTAATTTGACAATTATATCAACAACCAATTTTGAATCGGATCCAAAATAAGAATTCAAGGCCTGGAAAATTTTGGAGAACAAAAGCCTCAATTTATTTCTTGACTGTTAGTGTAAAACAGAGTCTGAATTTGGATCCCTTTGGTTTTTCAAATGACTTTAATTTGAGTGAAAAATCAGGAATCAATTTGAACTACAAGAAACACTGTTCGGTTAGATTGGTAATAGCGGAGTAGAGGTTTGTGTTTGTGCTTGGTTGACACTTGATCTGAATGTTAAGGTGGTTCGACACACCAGTGCATTATTAGATGAATCGATAAAGAATTAGTTTTGAAAATTGATTGAATGAAAATGCAACCAATATCGGCGTTCAATTATTTTATATGAATTTTTAAATTAAAACCAAAAATGTTGTTTCCGGCTGCGAACAGGATAATTTAGAGCAAAAACTTTGGTATCAATTTATGCACGATATAATTATCTTTAAATACATATCAAAGCCGGTGAAATAAACTTTATAATATTTTTGAAAAAAAAAATACATATGAAAATGGAAAACAAGAAATGTTAATATTTTTTAAACCTATGATAAAGAACTATAAATCAACTGTCACAGGCATCAAACAATTGCTATTCAATCATATTTCAACAAGAAATTGAAACGAAATAGTGAATTAAAAAAACCCCGAAAAATCTTAAATTTGAACTGATCCCAATTGTAATTTAGCAGATCCCAAACAAAATAATACAAAGTTGGAATATATCACAATTTTGCAAAATTCTACTGTTGTTTAGCTGTAAAATTGTTTGCTTATTTACTGATCTTACCATGCATATCAATTACTCGGAATTTCAATTTTAAAATAATTCTGATAGGGATAAGTTTTTTTTTCTATCGGGATTGGTTCAAATTTGATAAATTACAATTTTTCTAAAATTTTCGTTTCAGTGTCTTTGTAAAATATTATTGTTTGATAAGTGCTTTATGTGACTATTTGTTATTCTTTAGATTTTATCAATAGATTTAAAAAATATAAAATAATAACAATTTTTATTTTCAGAAATATAAATATAACCCATTTGTCAACCCTGAATTGATGAACACTATCTATCCAGAGAAATGGGGTACTCTATATGCAATATTTTTGCAATGAAATAACTAAGTTCAACAGCTGGTATTTTTTCCATAAATAATCAGAAATCAAAATCCTAGCAATATGCACACCTCTGATATATGTACAATTCATCTGCAAATGAACAACTATCGATCTTGAAAACTGTAGGAGGAGTTATCTGTACAATAGGGATACCCTGTATGCAATATTTTACCCAAAAATGACTAAAGTTAACAGCTGGTATATTTTCATAAATACTCGGTAATCAGAAATTAAAATCCTAGCAATATGCACACTTCTGATACATATATGTACAATTGCTCTGCAAAGAACAACTTCTTATCTTGAAAACTGTAGGAGGAGTTATACGTACAATAAGGGTACCCTTTAATCTATTATCACCATTTCAAAAACCGGATTTTTCCTTGGGAAAACCGGATAAAAAATGCAAAAAAATTCATAAAAAAATTATTGAAAGCCGATATTGGTCTCTGTTTTGTAAAATAATATTTCAAAAACGATTATTTATCGATCCATCAAATAAAATTTTGGTGGGTCAAGGAACCTTGAGAGGGCTTGATGGCCATAGCCATTTTTAGACTATTTCGATCTCCTTAAGAAGAAGAGCTCTGAATAAATTTTATGGAAAATGATCAAAATTCAAAGCTAAAGTATTTGGATTTCTACTTTATTAAATGTTAGTTTATGACCATAAATATTACATGTATATGTCAGAGTTTAAGGCAGATGTGTTGGTTTATTTGTTGACTACCCAGCCTCCTTAAAGATGTACCATATATTGTTTTCTGATCAAGTGAATTTCTATACTCTGTCCCAAGTTTTTGCTTCCAGACCACCACTTTTCGCTTTATATTTCGATAATCATAAATACCTTTGTGCTCAAACTACGTTCATCCACTAATATAAAAAATATTCAGATTATCTGTTTTGAAACTCTCCCTCTACCGCTTCAGGCTCCTATACACAACCCAAAGTAGAAAGTCTACAAGGATTTTGCATTGCAGCAGCCATGAAATAGTCCGGATGATAACGTTTAAAAATTGTGCAAGGTATTCAGATGAGTTCCGAATGGTGAAAAGATGTAAACATTTCCCATTATAAATCTCTGTAAGAAATTTGTTTTTGTTCCTGTGAACTTTCATGAGTGAAAAATGATAATGTGTCAATGAAGATATCTTGGATATTTTCCTTTTTATCGATTTCAGCTGTATGTCTTTCACAGGTATATGTATTTTTATTAAAATTCATCAAAAAATGATGGAAGCAATAACTTGGGTCAGACTATAGTACATGTTTATCCATTTTATACAACACTGTCAGTAGAATTGCTGGGGTTGATAGCAAGATAGTCTATATTGATTAAAGTGAATTATTCAGAGCAAGGCTAATTATCACTTTCCCTCGACATTTGCTTTTCATTAATTATTAATGTCGATAATATCATCAAAATGAGCCAAATATAACCAGTGTATGTGACACATCATGCAACATGTTTTGAATTAACACTTTTACTGGGTCAGATTTAAAATCTAAAGTAAATTAATGAGGCCGGGTCTGATTTGTTCTGCCCTAGATTTTTTAATGAAATTTTTTACATGAATTTCTACTGATATAATTATTTTTAAAAAAAAAATGAGACATCTACCACATAGTTTGTTTAGGGGGTCATCTCAAAGTTTGGTAATTTTTTAACGTAAGACCCTATGGGACTTTGCTTGAAATTATCAATTTTGCACATTTTATTTATAATTTTAAAACTTCCGCCCTGGGGATTTTTTATTCTGTTCTACAAATGAAATTTATTGCTAAAAGTCATCCTAATGATCAAATTAAAAAAAAACCTTTTACCTCCCGGTTTGTTCCAGGGGTCTTATCAAATTTTATTTTTTGGATGACCAATTTCCCAGATTTGTTGGATAATGGCTATTTTTTTATTTGACAAAAGCAGTAAAGGTGAATTTTATATTACTGTTTAAACATTCAATCATATTATTAAAATATAAAATACATGGTCACTGTAAGATACTGGGTAAGAAAACATGACAGAGGGCTAAGCTTGCTAAACCCTCCTCACGTTTTCGACCCGAGCCTAAATATAGCTCATACTTCAAGACATTGATGTTTATTCTACAAAATAATACAATGTATCAATTTTACGCCTCAAACGAGTTATTTTCAACAAATTTTGCTGAATATCTGCAGTTGAAACCATAACGCAATGGCGTCAACCAAGCAAAAAGATGACGTCACAATGCAAATGAAACTTGCGCAAAAGTGTGCTTACTCGAAATGTACTTGGCCTCATTAATCAAAAACATTTTGATTAAAGTGAATTAATAAAAAACATGTTGATTTTCATATTTTTTAGAGGGGTTTTGCTGACACTGTACTTTGTTCTACCGGTACTATGGAATCAGTTCAGTCATGTATAGGGCCAGGCAGAATGTTTTTTTACTGGTCCTTTGTGCTATTAATGAGGGATTTTTCTGGTCAATTAAAATTTTACAGTCCCATTGAACCATTCTGTACTGGGTATGTGCAGGAAAAGATTTAGAAAAAACTAGCCTAAAGAGCAGATGCTCACATCCCTTACTGACTGGTCCCAGATCATCTTGCTTTCAATAATATCCATCAGTGTTTTGCAATTTTGAGGATTGTTGAAGGCATGCTAATGTTTAAACTAAAAAAGAAGTTATGATTCATTAGCTCTTTATTTCATGTTATAAAAGATGTAGAAAATTCCAAATGAGACAAATTTGATGCATTATTATGGTTTGATAAGTGATCTGAAAGCCTACTGGTGTGATATCTGGTCTGACCTTCTTGATAATAAGTTTGATATCATAAGTGATGGCTGGGCTGACCTGTGTGAATGTGATGGGTTGGGGAGATTTGTTGACAATAAGTTTGTGTGTATATGCCTATAAGGAAGTAACGAGTCAAGGTGAGAGACAGTCTGTGATTGGCCGTCTATTTCCTGTTGGTCCAGTGATGGCTTGCATTGTTTAGTTAGGTGACTCAATGTGAGGTGTGAACACCAGCTTATTACAGACTGCAGATCATCTTTACACTTTGATAAACTGTACTTCGTGTACTTCATTAATTACTGCAGTACACATTTTTAGAAAGGGAAAGTGTTATTCTGGTCAGTCAGGCATGGAATTTGAGCACGGGGAGTATGACAGGTATGGATTTAATGTTTGTTGTGTATGACTGTAGAGGAATTTGACTCTATTTTAATTTTCTTAGAGTAAATTGGGGATGTTTTTTTATTTTTCCAGGAAACATTGTAAAAGCATATCAAACTGTTAGTAAACATCTGCTGAGGGATTTTTTTGTTTGGAGAATAAGACTCCACTTATCTGAGGATTTAAAAAAAAAAAATTATCTTTTCTTCTGACTTAAACTTATGAATTCCAGGTGTCATTTTTGAAGGAAAACATTGTTTTCATTTACCAGGATATAGGATTATTTTTGTGAAACTTTGCAGGTATATGTTTCATAGTATTCATTTTAAAAGTCTTAGTTTTCCAAGAATTGCTATATAACCACTTAAATGGAAGCAGCAACCATTTGAAAAAATATTTATACAGACATATTCAAAATCAACTTCTTATTCATTGATTTTAGGAACTTTTTCATCCAAAATTAAAGTAAAATACAAGCTTTTTTTTAAATCTTTAAATGTATTACTTAAAATAAACTAAAAATACATTTAGCATGTTTAATAAAAATGTGTTATTTACCTGAAATGTATTTGAAATGCAAAGTATATAATTCAAACTAATTGTTAATAAACTTAAGTGATATAGAGAATGACATCATTACAAAGAATAACATATTAAACCTAGAATTATGATGCATTGTTTCCGTCTGTTGAACTTACCACAAAGGTAGTGTAGAACCGAATTCAGTGACTCTGTGACAATGCACAATGTGCTGCTTACTTACTTGTCATCTAATTACGTATAGGAAAGTAAAATGAACCTTGGTTTGTAAATGCTTAATTAGTCCTAGAATAATTTAACAATAATTTAATCGTTGTTTACTTTTTTGGGGAACATTGTTTTGCAATAAACTTGGTTAAAACAAAAGGGATTCCAGAAGTTTTTAGTTAAGATCATTGTAATGTAAAACTTAATTCAAGAAATGCAGATTTGAATGCCTGGGGCATGCCTGCGATGGATGCATTGATGTCTTTTGTTTTATGATAGCTTTAGGATGCACAAGAGGTGTGAATCAAACAATGGTTCTAAGCCCTCAGGAACCAAGTTCTTAATGATCTTGTTTGGCCACCTCATGGTTGAGTGTACTGGTTTTGGTGTGAAAGAAGACATCTTTGGTGTCGCTCGTGTGTGTTTGTTGTGATACAGATTTAATTAAAGGTGTACATCACTGTCAATAGGTGAGGTCTTGTATTGTATTTTAATCTTATTTCTGTGGCCATTCCAGTTCTTTGACAATGTGACGGTAATATAATGGTTCAGAAAGAACTGGTAGTTTGATACAATTTCACCTTTATTCAACGTTTTGCTGGTTATTTGTTACTTAGTATTTACTATTTACAATCTTTCACCAATTTAGTTTTGCATACTGGTATCTTGAAGTTTATTAAATGCATGTTAAGTCACAAGTCATGTGTCAACCAGCATCTGCCATGGCCTAGTACAAAGATAATGAAAGTCAGTTAATGGATTCTGTTATTTTGAGTTATTGACATCTCAAAATTTAAGTACTGTGGAATCATTTTTATTCTTGGGGGTCAAAGTTCATGTGTATCCAAAAGTTTCCTGGTTCATAGGGACATAATTTCATTGGTAGTGTAGTTGGGATAATTTTGATAAATATTAAACATATGCTTGTATATAAGTTTGTGGGGATGTAAATTTGATGGCAAGGGTTCCCCATAAAAGGCACAAACATTGGTCCCCCACGAACAATGATGATTCCACAGTATATCATCACAGGGGAGAAAAATATACAGAGCTTTTACATGATGTGAATAGTTGTTGATTACACTCATATGCCAGTGCCCACATACCGGTATATTTGGTAAAAATAAATACATGTACCTGGGTGATTGTGCATTAATCATTATAATTGTTACTATATATTTGATATAATTGAGACTACATATTTGTTATAATTGAGACTACATATTTGATATAATTGAGACTATGTATTTGACTTCTGTACATGCATTCATGAAGGATATATGATACAAGTTCCTTGTTTGCGTGCCTATCTGATTTTTATAACAGTATAGATATATACTTAAGTTTATCAGTTTCATCATAAAGACCAAAGGACAATTGTTTCAATTGTATATATATGAAATGAAAGAAGTTGTACAACATTCAGGTTATCTGTTGGTCTCTCCTTTGCAAACTTTGCAACTTGAAAAAAATTTGAGAATTATCATTGGAATAACTGTATTGGGTTTTGTGGCTTGTTGTGATCACCATTGATTTTTGGTTTTATGAAGAAGATTTTTCTGAATTATGATTGTTACGTTCATGGCTAATATTTTTGTTTTCAGTGCCTGGAGTCCAAGAAGACCTCCCATGGCCGTAACACACTGACTCTGTTTGAGGAGTACATCAAGAGACGAGACTCCTCTGTGAACGCCGTGATGAAAGCGCTGGAGAGTATGGAACGCAAGGACGCACTGGAGGTTCTGCAGAACTCCATTCCAGGTAAACAGTGTTAGGTCTTAATACACAAGCTTCCTGCTTCCTCTTTCTACCTGTGTATAGCGTTCTGTGAATTGAAACATATAAGGAAGTATTGAAATAAAAAAAAGAGCTTAGAAAAAGAAAGGTCATTTAAAAGTCTTTAAATTATGAGTAGGAAAATCTACCAGACAAAATCTGTTTTAAATGACAGTCTTTGTGTTTCAGTAAATGAGTCTTTACATTTAACTGTGTCTTTACATTTAACTGTATCTGATTCCTTACAGATTAAGATTTGATAATACACAATTTTTTTCACGGACAAAAACCCTTTTATTACACTACGGTGTTGTAGAACAGTCACGATTGTTTTTGTAAAGTTTCCAAAGAAAATCATTCATCACTTCCTACAGTGTTGACTTGGCTTTGTCTGATGTTTCAGAGATTCAGAGGCGGTACGATGCTGAGGTGAAGTGCAGCCTAAAGATGGAGCCCCAGGAGCACTCCGAGTGCTCGCCTTGTTATTCATCCTATACAAGGGAATCCATCCCACACTCCCACCACTCCAGCTTCAGCCATTATGGTGTACCTTATCCCCACATGAACCCCCATATGAATATTGTAGGACCTTCTCATTCCAATGCTTACAGCAATCTGGAGCATGACATGCCCAAGAAAATTAATACCTCATCAGCTTTCTCAAAGCGTGTCACAAAAGGGGTTTTACGCATGAGGGATTACAATCACTCAGGAACACACACACATATGTCCACCAATGTTCGTGGAGGAAGCATGGCTGTTCAAGTGGACAGGCGAGATAACTACACCAGCGACGAGATCGAGATGGGTGAGTTATCGAGCCATCTCCGAGATGACCCGGCACCAATGGCTGCCGTTCTCCTCCGGA
This sequence comes from Magallana nippona, assembly GCA_033439105.1. Lineage (NCBI taxonomy): Eukaryota > Metazoa > Mollusca > Bivalvia > Ostreida > Ostreidae > Magallana > Magallana nippona. Next base: position 2,643,698 of record CM065926.1, on the reverse strand, counting down.
AACAATACATGAACCCCCTGAATCATGTCCAGAGGAACATGATGAATTCACAAGACATGTCCGTTGCTAGTGAGGAAGTGGTGGGGACCAGTCCTAGCTTTCAAGAGCCTATGGCTCCAAAGCATGGGTCTCTGAAGAGACAGAACTCTGTGGAGTCCAATGCAAGGCAGCCAGTGAATGAAATGCAGGCTAAGAAATTGGATTCAAACAAAAAGCTTGCACTGAACATCCCTATCTCATACAACAGAACTGCCATGCAGTCAATGAAACCCCAAGATGCCTTCATTAGCCCAAGTCCCAGTCAGACCCCAACCTCTTCCTCATCCCAGAATCCACTAGAAAAACTCCAGCAGATCACTGGCTCCAACTCGTACATGCCGGACGAGAAGTACCAGAGCATGATCGAAGAGAAGAACCGTGAGGAGATGCTGTACAACGGCACCAGGTTTGGTTCGGAGGAGTTGTTTAAGAAGAGTCCTATGTCCTCGTGTCAGTACGAGGCTGAGCTGAAGAAAGGGGTCATGGGACAGCCGGGTGGAGAGTGGTTCAACTTTAAACCAGGCTTTAGGGGACACCACCAGGCGGCCAACCATCTGAAGCTGATGAAGGACCAGGGCCCCAGAACCTTCCCCCTGAGGTCTAAGTCCTTGACCATGTGTGAAGGGGGTGAGAACGATTCTCAGGACCACACCAATCTGTCCAAGTCCCAATCCATGCCTCACGACATGAAACCAGCTGAGTACAGGAAAGGTTAGTCAGTGAGGGTGCTGATTTAGTAGGGTCTGGTCACTCAGTTCACAGTTTAAGTGAAAGATTGAATGAATGTTAAGTTTTAGAGTTTTTAAGAGCAGTATGAATTATATAATGATGAATCAACTTTAAGTTTTGTTTAGATAGAAATAGTCAATAGAGTACTAAAACTATCGAAAAGATTATTAGTAGACACATGAACATAATGATTTGCAAGTCGATGGTCAGTAGCAGAATTAGGTGTTTAAGAATGAGTCCATCTGCCACATGTACTCTGTGTGTTGCCTTTAAAGAGTTATCTCTCTTTCTATTCTACAAAACATGTGTCATAAATTGATAAAAAAAAAAAAAAAAACTTTACAGTTTGCATTACAAATAAATGTGTCTGTTAATCATATGCTGAAAACAAATTTTCTTTTTTCCAGCGTTTCGGCACATCAAGGTTTTTGTGACATACTCAGCAGAATCAAAGCGACACATACAGAAGGTGCTGAATCTGTGTCGCTGCATCGAGAAGAATGGGTTCACTTGCTGTATGGACATGTATGACCGCCGAATGCCCACAGAGGACAAGCTAGGCTGGGTCAAGGAGAGGTTTGATGAGGTGAGAATTATCAAGGAGAAAGCTGGTATTTTTATGTCTGAAATACATGTATGAGCCGGTCCTACGATATCGCGGTAGTTAAATCATTTTGTCAAAAAATCTATCAGTACGGAAATATTTCCAGAAACTAATGTTATTGTGAGTTTCCTTTATTATATACCTCAGTGATGTTCAGCGTGCCTCTGTTTACTATGTCTAAAAATACCCCGACATCAAATGTCATTTTCAGCGCTTGCTACTATATGTAAACAGAAATACCGTGATACCATAGAACCCGCGATATGATAGGAAACAAGTATACATGTATACTTTTTACTCCCCTTCTTTTTATTTGCATGTGTGTGTGTTCTATTAATGAAACTGATCTTTTGTGTCAATTTTGGAGATAATTAAGTGGGATGTACTGGACTTCTAAAATAATTTATGTGTTTATTTAAGTTTTATTTGTTATTTATTTAACAAGACATACATAGTGCAATTTGTTAGCATGTTAATTAAAAAAATTGGGTGTTAAGTAAAAGATTTTACCTATTAGAATCAATTTCTTTTTTTTATCTGATTGATGACCCATTGTATGGGTCCAATGTAGACAAAAATAGAAAAGTATCTAGAATGAAATTCCTTTTTTTCTCAGGCCGATTTCATTCTGATCTGTGTGTCGGAGACCTACATAAACGAGACAGAGAGGGGTCAATCCGAGGTCATCGAGTCAACCACCGACAAACAGCTGCACACGGACTACATCTACCAGCTGATGGTGCACGAGTACAATCAGATCGGGCGGAACCGCCGCTTCATCCCCGTCATGCTTGATGGCACCACAGAGGAACATATCCCCTCCTGGTTACAGAACACTCTCGTCTACAAGTGGCCTGTACATTTCCGTGACCTTCTGTGGTTCCTGACCAAACCGGAGACCCGGATCAAAGCAAAGACTCTGACGGAGCAGAAGTCCTCAGAGGAAGAAGAGGAAATGGTGCCCGATTCGCCCCCAGCTGCTGCAGCAACATAAAGAGGATTTTTTGTTTGCCGCAACAGCAACCTTAGATAATTTTTATTGCTGTCTGCTACAGCAACATTAAAGAAGTTTCATCATGAGCTGCTGCAGCAACCTTAGAGAAGTGTCACTCCTAGCTGCCTCAACAACATTTCAGTGCTAGCTGCAGCAACAATATGAAAACAAAGACATATACATGTTGCTTCTCAAGACTTGCTTAATGCCAGCTGTTACAGCAACATAGAGAAAAGACACACTTCTCAAAACTGGCTCATGTTGATGATGAAAAATTTACATGAAATTTCAAATGGAAAAAGAAAAACTAGAATATTTTATAAGGTTATTTTTATGTAAAAAATAAAACAGCTCTCCTTACTTTTGAATTCAGTTCAGAAAATGAGTAATCTGACATAGGTCCCCTGACTGTTATGGTGGCTGATACACAGCCATATTTGTTTCTGATGTCTCATGCGTCGAGGTAACCTTCCTGTTGTTCGTTTCGTCCCTTTACTGTGTATCTTGGTAAATGATCTCAGATCTCTAGGATGTTGACTAAAAATAGAAGTGGGTGACTGTTATTGTGCCATAGAATTCTACTAAACAATCAAAAAGGTGCACTTAAATGCTTTGTACATAGGTTTGCATGCAATGGTTCAAGTAACAAGCAACTTATTTTCTCCCCCTCTTCTAGAAATTTTGCAGATTTAAATGAAACAAGATATTGTAGTCATTTGCTATGAAAACAGAACTGTAAAGTTCATTGCCATTGTATGTGCAATACAGTTCAGAACTGACATGCTTTAATATTAAAAGTTTATTATTAAGTTAACTTTAATGATATGTGCTCCGAGACATATTTTAATTGAGGAATTACTATCTTTGTCAGTCTGTCTGCACCCTCTCCCACTGCAATTGTTTTCATGGATGTATTAGATAAGTATATTTTATAGTGAACATTATTACCATTTTTAATAGCAGGGTAAATGATTGATAATCTAGAGATGCCAGTGTACCTGGTACTGGTATGTTTGAAAAATCAAAATCTAATTAATGATGATTTAAACAATGAGTTAATTATGTAAAGGTCACAAAGAAACCAATAGAATGCATGTATCTGAGTGTATGCTTCAGAAGATATAGCAATCTAAGAAATCTTTGGAGAATGATATGAAATAGCTTTTTATCTTTGTTGATTAATAGCACATGTAGTAAGATTAGGCTGGATAAAGCCTATTATTGTGATATTGGTCATGTAGCTGTAATCATGTATGGTGCATTAAGATTGTTTGTATATTGAACATTGTGTTTTGTATGTATGTACAAAGATTTATATTAATAGTGTAAGAGCCATCATTTAAGAGAAAAATGGTTCATACTGATGTATATTACACAGACGTTATGATGGATTTCTTTAAAGTGAACAAAGTTTATATGTTAGTTATAAAAGGTACTGTTACATATGTTACTGGTTAATGTTATTTGAATTTTTATAAACAATGGCTTAAAACTGTTATGTTGATGTTAGATAAATATATATATATGTATATATATATCAGCTCATAAATGTATGAGTCCATGTATGAGTTCTTGGAATCAGTCTCGTTATTTTATCTTTTCATTTCTAGAGGGGATGGGTGGGATCTGTGGGATTTTTTATAATTGGAAGAAAACCAAGGAGTGGCACTGATCTATTTGTTTTGATTTCACAATGTTTTAAAATACTTTTATCCAAAGAATGGTCTGACTTTAAGAAATGTTGGTATGTAGTTAAATACATTAACCAAAGATTTTTTTTTAAAAATTTAGTTTTAATGCAGTTTGATCATCTTTTTCTTCTGTTTCAATTATGTTCATCTAAATGACTTATTTTTAGCCTGTATACCAGATTTGTTAGATTTCATTCCAGTTTAATGTATATTATATACTTTTAAAACATATTATCTATATGATTAAACATGCATTCCATTTTTATTGTTCTAGATTCCAGATTATGGCAACATTTATCAGAGTTAAGTTTTAAAAAATTTTACTCGGCATTTCCACTTAGAGTGACGGGCATTCCCTTGTTTTTGTGATTGGTCATTTTTCATGCATTCCAATTTTTAAAATGAATTGTTTTATTAATAATTCATGTTATTGATTCCTTTAAAATATTTTAATTTTATCTTTTTTATGTAATCGTAACTTTCACATTACAGAACCTGTTTAAGTTTTTGAATTTGGCCTTGCTTGAAAGTGGATGTTGCCTTGTCCTTTGATTTAATGGGCTTGTGCAATAAATGGAAGATATTCAAGAAAAAGGAAATATGGGTGTAAAATAAACATGGATTGATTGAAAGCTAGGAGAATATAAAAAGATTTATAGTAGCTTTGTGAATGGATTGAGCTATATTTTATTGTACAACAATCCAAATCCAAAGAACTAGGCTTTACTTTATCATTTCTGTTGAAGTCTCTGTGACTTCTAATGACTTTTGGATGTTTGTCTCCACTTTGTAAATCCTGTCTGATAGTGATGTCACAGGGATGATGTACATTTGTATTGCCCTGCCTTTTTAATCCTTTATGAGTCATATACCACTCCATGGAAGATGCATTGTTTATTGGTCAACAGCTATACAGCTCATAGACATACACAAGACAATTGATATTGTAAATTTATTGCCTTTGTAGATTCTTGTTAACAAGTGATATCACTAAGCAGGGAAGATATTTTGTCCTTCTACCAGGATTTACATCCCAGCTGATGTTGATACCAGTATCACTTAGCAGGGAGGATGTATTGCCCTGCATTTACGTCCTTGCTGATATTGATATCATTGAGCATGAAGGATTATTGCCCTGTCTTGTACATCCTTACTAACATTGACATTACTTCAGGTAGGATGTATTGCCCTGCCTAGTATATCCTTGCTGACAGTGATGTCACTGGGAGGATGTACTGCCCTGCCTTGTACATCCTTGCTAACAGTGACATTACTTCAGGTAGAATGTATTGCCCTGCCTTGTACATCCTTACTAACAGTGACATCACTGGAAGGATGTTGCATTGTCAGGGTTTGATGGAATTTGTCTTTATGTTGTTTTACCCTTGGAGTTGATACACCTGTTACATTATTTTTCTCATGTTGGTCATTGTGTGTGGAATTTAAGCATTCATTACATGGGTATTCATGGCCCCTTCTTTGATTTTATTCATTGTTATATAAAATATATGTAATAAAATTGTATTTTAATTCTAAAAAAATGTGTGCTTTATTATTATGTACAGTTTGTTTTCAAAGAAATTCTCACAAAGATGCACTGGATGAGAGCAAATAAACGGTTCCTTTTTTTCTAATCATGACTTGACATTGGATTACCTATTTCCCATTTTTCAGTTTACCCAGTTTGTAACACTTCATACAGAGTAAGGATGGTAACAAACTAAGTCATCTTTTAACCATGACCTTCCCTGTGACTTTGACTTCATTATTCCTTATTTTGCGTTTACTTTAGTTTCGACAGAAATTTTCAAGATATATTCACCAAACATTATACTGATACAAACTGGTAAGGAAAGTTTTTAGAAAATTGATTCAATCATTATGAATGTAAATGCTGTCAACTGGGATCAATACGAAATGCAAGGATTTTTTTCAGTTTGGTCAAAATTCACCAAAAGGCGGAAACATTATTCATATCTTAAGATTATATTTATATTGTTGGTAAATTAGCACAGCCATCACAAAGATTTATTTTCGCATTAACTATTTGAGTATAAAAATTAAAGCTGGAATGCAGGAACGCTGTATGCTGTATGCATCGAGGTCGCATCGTGATTAATTGGGTGTGAATCTCATTAAATAAAGGTCGGGTTGATTCAGGTCGTTGTATCTCCCAATATCATTGGCGATCCTGTTAAACCATTGTTTTCTTCGCCTGCTGATTTACTGAATCATCTAATGAGTGGTAAATCACTGCCACGATGACTCGCAAGAAAAGTAATCTTTTTAGTTTAAATTCAAAATGGAAAAACATTGCAAATTCATTCGATTTAAAAAAAAAAGCTTGAGAATAAAACATGTTCAAAGCGAAATAATTTTTTCTAAAGTAAAAAAAAAATTTAAGTTAAATGATTCCGACAACTCGTTGTTGGGGGTAGGGTAGGAGTGGAATCTTAGCCGCTCAGCGGACGAGTGGAAATAATATGGTTTAAGGACCCGTAGGTTGACCCCCCCCCCCCCCCACACACACACACACACACACACGCGCGCGCGCGCGCGTGCGCTCGCGTTAAGCTTACTTGCAGTTTGCATAATTTGGCGAGACACGGATGACTGCTATTATTTATTCCGATCCATTAACTGAAGCGGAAATCATTGATTACTGCAGTGATATCAAACTTGTTTTGTTTAAATTCCTGACATTATGAGTAGAGTGCACTAGGAAATAAAATGCTATTTATTTTACTGATATTTTCTGCGATCAAATTAACAGGTATGCAATCATTCTTTATTTAAGCTTTTACATGCCAAAAATTAAAAGATTTGAATCTGTAATAAAACGCACAAAAAAATATGTAAGGATTGGTAAATGGTATGAAGCAATCAAATGATAGATGTTTGTAAAATATTTTTATTTACAATTTTGTCTGTACGAATCTTTTAAATCAAAAGATTTTAGAGCGTTTCTGACATTGTACGCTTGGTAGATTCCTGGTGTCGCCCTAACGAGAGAGCGGACGTAGTGTTTATATTTGAGGAGTCCTTCAGTATGGGGGAGATGGTATTCCCCAGTGAGTGGGACTATCAGAAAAGTTTCCTCGCCAAAATCGTGGACCAGATGTACATAGACCCAGACAATGGCATCCGTGTAGGGGGCGTGACCTACAATACCGAACCCACCGTCCAGTTCTACCTGGACACATACACAACAAAATCCGACATCATGGATGCCATTCTAAATATCGCCACAATTCGGCGAAATAATATCTACGAGAACGACACTGACCTCGTGTACAAAGGACTGGAGACGGCCTATGACTCTGTGTTCTCGTCCAGCAGGGGGGATAGGGCGGACGCGCCCAACTATTACATATACACCACGGACTATATATTCCCGGATGACGACCCCTACACCACGGGGCTCAACATCCGGATCACGGGAGACAGCTACATCTGGGGTATAGGGGTGAAGTCTGCCGCTACCCAGACCGCTCTGGTCCAGTCTGTGGGGTCGGACGGGAGGTACTACACGGGCTCCAGCTTCCAAACCCTCAACACCGTAGACCACGCCAAAGCATTCTGGGAATTATTCCGAGGATGCCCCTTGATAGACCCTTCAGCTGGAATATACTGTGAGTTTATGAAACACTACTTGTATATAGTAAGGTAAATTAACCGCGAAATGTAGTTATCGTTTTATTTGCTTTTGTAAAATTTTTCACCCTGGTACAGAGATACAATGTCCTGCCAAGATTACTCTGCAGATCTAACCCGTTGGTCTGTTTCAGATTGTTTTTCAGTTCCATTTCTCTACTTTGAGGACCCAGCTCTAGCAACATCTAGTACAGAGACTTGCGAACAGGACGAAGGTACGTTGTCTCTTTTTAACGTCATAACGTCATATTTACATCTTCTTAAAAATGTGTTACCCCCACACACAAGCAGAAAGTTCCCTTTTGTGTCCTTATTGATATTTTTAAATAAATTAAGAAATTGTCTGCCCTTTATTGTTTTATTCCTCAACACCAGCCAGGAAACATGATATTTGAGGTCATTGTTAAATATATCAGCAGATTTTAAACCCAGCCCTATACAAGAGATCATAATTTTCCAAGAATGGCCTGTTTGTATATAAGATACACAATGTAGCAGTTATGGGCTTTTATACAGATCTGTACCCGATACACAGACGCCATCTACTGGAGCCATCGTATTTGCATTGCATTTAGTGGTATGATTCAAGGAAACGTTACCATACTAAGTATCAATTCACTGTGAATGATAAAGGGAATAAAATTTAAGCTTCACACATTTCAAATACCCGTAAAGAGAATACCTACATGCGTGATTTTTAGATTTAACCACCCACCCCCCTTCCCATGTTTTCCAAATCACTTATTGTACTGCGGCTATTTGAAGTCTTTTTGATAAATCCAAAGTCAACATCCAGTTCAAAAGCAACTACATAACGTTTCTGACTGTATATGTGTTTGCATTTCTTTTGCTAGAAATGATGTTCTTGCTGCAGGATTCCATGTTTGAGATCAACTGTTGTGGGATCATCACGGCCTGGGAGTTCTATCCCTGTGCCCCGGGGGTGGTCCAGTTCATGGTCTGGTCCCACATATCTGGGTCAACATACGAGCTGAAAGCTATACAGGAAGTGCACGTGACGGGTAGGTGATCAAATAATTGGGATAGGAGCGATGCCAAGTCTTAATTGCTGAATTATTCGCCCTGTGAAACTTATATAACAGCTTTTTATATTCAACTGTAACCTAATGCTGAGTTAACTTGTGTTTTGTTTCAGTCGCAGACCTTGGAACCTTTGTAAACTACACGATTCCGGAGGAAAATCGAATTGCTATCGTAGAGGGGGATAGGATTGGATGGTATGTTGGTCGTTAGAAAAATCCACCAATCCTTGCAATTGGCCAGAAAAAGATGGTTGGTTGTAAATTACGATTGCCATTTTTGTTAGAGCAATGCATGGTAATTGTTTTTACAGGAGGACCAAAACAAAGAATATAATATCTTATCAATCATGTGACTACCAGAAAGATAGGTACTGTCCCCAAAACACCTACCGCACAAAGTTTACGGACGAACCATCTGAATACATGCTGTTTGATTGGTCGGAACAGTTAGTTAATTCCTCCTATGTGGAAAAACTACCCAATCGAGGCTACACTCTCAAGGTGTATGCCAACAACAGTAAGTGTTCCAAAATTACTCCAACAATTTCATTAGTTATAAAAGTTTGCCTACTAGTATATTGTACAAAGTAGCATTTGTGTTTCACTATCTTTTTATGTCGTTTTCTTTTTTTAGACACTCAAGTGTCGTTTGATAAATCGTATTATTTGACGTCAGCCGCTGATCACTGGCCAATAGGAACGCGCTTTACGTCATTTAAAATCTTAGGACAGGATTACAAGGAAAACGTGACGTTTTCATGGATCGTGGAGAGTCCCTACATATACCTGAACGAGTCGAACAGTAAAACTAATTCTGTACCTTATAGATACCATAAGGAACTCTGTATTTGTCGCCAAAATGTTCCTTATAAATCATTTTCTGTAAATATGCATGCAAGCGACAAAATCATACATTTCTTTCAGATTAAAAGACACTTTTAGAAATTTAATATTTTTTATGCCAATGCATTCGCCTTTGTTTGCAGGTTTGGTTTAATTAAACAAGACACTGTCTTTACAGGGTTTACACAAGTTGGGAGGGAGTTGGAGTCGGCAGGGAAAGCCCAGGGGATGGTGGGATATATAGCTCAGCTACAAGTGGTGGACACGTGTAGACACACCTCCACCGCTACCTTCAGTGTCGAGACTTTCAACAGGGTAGGTGACTAATTACTATAGGTATATGCATGTTAACGTACCATTGTATCTGTGTATGTGTACAAGATTGATAGAAGCTATCAATTCCAAACATTTCAGCCTCCAGTCATTACCAATTTACCAAAAGAGATGTCTGTATTCGAAACACAGAAAGGTGATGAATTTCTGTATAAAGTGGACGTGTATGACCCAAGCGTGCCCCCTGACCCCGTGTGCTGCACCCTGCTGGAGAACGCGCGACCTAAAACTGTGAACTTTGAACTCAGACATAATGGTTCAGACTACTTATTGTACACGTTTAATGAATCCGTGTTTTCCTATCATGATATCAACTCTTACATGTTAACTGTGTGTTGTGAGGACGGGTTTGGAACGGTGCAGGGAATCATGAAAATTGACGTCAAACAGGTGAAAGAAAAGAAGTACTACAAACCACCGCGTAAGTTTATCATCTGTGTGTTGTTTTTCCAGCCTAATGATATGTTCCGTCTGTTTGATCCAGGTACTAATGTTTAAGTTCCGTATTGTCTTCTTGTTCTGGTGCTTTTGACTGTGTATAATGACTTCATTAACCTCCCAGTGGGCACGGAACGTTGTTTCAATGTTGAGGAATGGTTGAAATCAAGTTGCAACGTTGATCAACCATTATTCAACGTTGATTCAATGTTGAGGTTTCTTTTTGTTCATTTTCCTACAGCCTAATGTAAAACATTATGAAATGCCAAGTTCAATTTTTTAACGAGGACTTAATACACAAGCTGTTTAGCGATCGAAGGTATACTCGAATATTACTAGGATTTAAATGAAAGATGAATTTTTACATTTGGATCTTATCATTTTTATATTAAAGTGTCAAAACACAAAAACAGCACAACGTAATAAAAAATATGTTTATAAGCAACATTCTACGAAAAAAGTCACTTATTTTTAACTTATTTTCAACGTCATATCTACATATTTTCAACCAGATTTCAACACCATTTCTACGTTTAATCAACGTTTAATTGTGACGTTGAAACAACGTTGCATTTTCAACGTTGTCTCAACTTTAATATGCAACCTTATTTCAAAGTTAATGCCTGACGTTGAAACAACGTTGTTTCAACGTTGAAATGCCCGCTGGGAGCTGTGTCTATTTTGTGTTGTCTTTTCCAGCCTAGTTTTCGTGTTTAGAATTTGTTGTATTTTCTAGCATAGTTTTCTTGTTTAGAATTTGTTGTATTTTCTAGCCTAGTTTTCGTGTTTAGAATTTGTTGTATTTTCCAGCCTAGTTTTCGTGTTTAGAATTTGTTGTTGTATTTTCTAGCCTAGTTTTCTTGTTTAGAATTTGTTGTATTTTCTAGCCTAGTTTTCTTGTTTAGAATTTGTTGTATTTTCCAGCCTAGTTTTCGTGTTTAGAATTTGTTGTATTCTCCAGCCTAGTTTTCTTGTTTAGAATTTGTTGTATTTTCCAGCCTAGTTTTCGTGTTTAGAATTTGTTGTATTCTCCAGCCTAGTTTTCGTGTTTAGGATTTGTTGTATTTTTCCAGCCTAGTTTTCGTGTTTAGAATTTGTTGTATTTTCCAGCCTAGTTTTCGTGTTTAGAATTTGTTGTATTTTCCAGCCTAGTTTTCGTGTTTAGAATTTGTTGTTGTATTTTCTAGCCTAGTTTTCGTGTTTAGAATTTGTTGTATTTTCTAGCCTAGTTTTCTTGTTTAGAATTTGTTGTATTTTCTAGCCTAGTTTTCTTGTTTAGAATTTGTTGTATTTTCCAGCCTAGTTTTCGTGTTTAGAATTAGTTGTATTCTCCAGCCTAGTTTTCGTGTTTAGGATTTGTTGTATTTTCTAGCCTAGTTTTCGTGTTTAGAATTTGTTGTATTTTCTAGCCTAGATTTCGTGTTTAGAATTTGTTGTATTTTCTAGCCTAGTTTTCGTGTTTAGAATTTGTTGTATTTTCTAGCCTAGATTTCGTGTTTAGAATTTGTTGTATTTTCTAGCCTAGTTTTCGTGTTTAGAATTTGTTGTATTTTCTAGCCTAGTTTTTAGTGTTTAGAATTTGTTGTATTTTCTACCCTGTTTTTGAACAATCCTACATTTACGGCTCTGTTGTTTCTGTGTTGTATTTTTTTTTCTGTTTGGTGCATTTATGTTCTTTGTTTGCTATTTTATGACGTGTTGTTTTGTTCCAATTGGTGAAGATGTTTACTATCCTCCAACATGGTTGTTAATTGTTTTGTCTGTTCCAGCCTAATATCTGTTTCTGATATGCGATGTCTTTCTATTGTTTTACCAGTCTGGTTTTGATTTTTCTGATCGTTGTTGTCTTTTCCAGCCTGTTTCCGATCTGTGTTGTCTTTTCATCCAGTCTCTGGTCTGCGTTGTCTTTATCGGCCTGTTTATGATCTGTGTTGTCTTTTCCAGACTGTGTCTGGTCTGCGCTGTATTTTTTCATCATGTTTCTGAATTGTGTTGTCTTTCCAGCCTGTGTCTGATGAGTGTTGTCTTTCCCACGACTCTTTCGGATCTGTGTTGTCTTTTACAGCCTGTTTGTGATCTGTGTTTATTATCTTTTTCAGCTTGGTTCATCGTCGCAATGGTGGCCAGCCTGATCCCGATCTCGATCCTGGTGACGTCAGCTTGTGTTCTCCTTGTACAGACATTCTTCTTTGTCTAGGACAGGCTCTGTCGGGGGTGGTGTGATGTACTTTCCATGACGTCATGACCACCCACATCAAGTATCCCTCGTCAGTGATTGGGAGGCTGTTTCCCCATTTATCTGTATAACACTGGTGCAATTCTACCGATGTCATAATGTTGAATTTATTTAAAACATTTATATTATGTTTGTTCAAGTTACACGTCCTCATATTATATCTCTCTGTTTGCGAGAGACGCCAAGCTAATGAATGTGATAGCCTCTATTGTTTGTTTATCGTTGTACAGTTGTAGATGTCTTTTTATTTTTATTTCTATACTGAAAACTGGTGTTCCAAGATTTAGCTGTGATATTTCTGTACGTATACCAAACATTTGTTTCTGTAGTTTAATTGTTGTATTCTTTTATTACATAAAAAATGTGTCCTTGACGTACATATATCTTTATTTGTTGCTACTAGTATGTTGGTGAATACTCAGAACCTAGTTCAATCAATATCATCATTGTAATGTTTATATCAAAAAGACAATCATCTCAAGTCATACACCATCAACAGTTTTACTGTTCATGCGCCGATTCGAGACCATTTTACGTTATGTAACGATTATATATACTGCAATACAATATACCATAATAAAATATTTCAAGAAAACAGAGTTTTGATACTTATTATTTTAAAATGTTTTAATACTTATCAACTTCTGTAAATATTTGTACACAATCTGTACAGTTTTTCAAACTTGTGCAACCTTGGCCATGGTCAACTAGTAAATATGTGATAAATATTTATAATGAATATTTTGCTTATTTTTCTAAGTATTTCTAAAGTGACTAAGTATAAAAATGTGAACAATGAGTGCAGTATTTTAATTGACTGAGCAAACCTCATGGTTCCATGTGTTTGATGAAGAAAACAGATACCATGGACCATGGGCTGTTTATGTCTTTGTGAATCGCTCAGGGGTCGCTGAGTGTCACTATCATCACAAAGTGATAAAATGCCAGCACTTTGTCCGCGTTCAATTAACCGGGTATCATAGATCTATTCTGAGCGTCGATAGACCTACAACCTGTAAATACACGTCTGCGTATGAACACACCTGTAAATATACTCGTCAACTGTCAGATCTGGACAATCGGAGGGAGGAGATATTCGTCATTGCTGTCGCAATTGTTATAATTTGGGTGTATTTTTAGAATCCCTCTTTCTGTGGTCCGAAAAACATGACAAATATTGGGACGCGATACCGTTTACTTTGGAATATGTTAAAATAAAATAAATTAAATATTAATTGCGTAATTTCAAAGCGCACGTATGTTTGTCAGAACTAGTATATGTACTTACTTGATTTGACATACAAAACTGGTGACTTAATTAAATTAATTTTAATTAAATAAAGGGTTGGATGGTCACAGACATCTGTAACCTTTAGGAAATAAGATCTCTAAATAAAATACTTGTGATCTATCAAATTCAATTCTAGTTTTCGGCTTCCTTCTTTACCAAAAACTCTCAATTAAATTATGCCTTCCAATCAAATTGTTCAACATAAATAAATATAGTGATCAAGGAGAAAGTGTAACTTATTATGTCAAACTATACAAATATTGTACATGTGTATATCAAAAAACTTTCACCATAGACGTAGAGAACACAATTGCTTTATGGCATGTATCCAAAATATGACATTTTAGAATAGGAGCACACACAAGGTCTGTTGTATAAAAAATTTACTTGTCAAAAGTTGCTAATTTTTTTTTTAATAAAGAATTTTTAAACAGTTCCCCCATTCACTATTCGTAAGTCATTCCAGAACGGACTATCGCCTAACTTTTCCGGGTAATCGGTTACCGTCAGTTTCTCCGGGAATAACAGGTAATTTCAACTCGTTTAATGCTGCAATAACATGTTACATATTATATTATGAACTTATAATTAAGTTCAACAGCTGGTATTTCTTCATAAATAATCAGAAATCAAAATCCTAGCAATATGCACACCTCTGATATATGTACAATTGATCTGCAAAAGAACAACGTTCTATCTAGAAAACTGTAGGAGGAGTTATCCGTACAATAGGGGTACCCTAATTGCAATATTTTGCCAAAAAATGATTAAGTTCAACAGCTGGTATTTTTTTCATAAATAATCAGAAATCAAAATCCTAGCAATATGCACACCTCTAATATATGTACAATTGATCTGCAAAAGAACAACGTCCTATCTAGAAAACTGTAGGAGGAGTTATCCGTACAATAAGGGTACCTCTATGGCAGCCGCCCGCCCACCCGCCATTTTCAACATTTCAATAACCGGATTTTTCCTTTGGAAAACACGGTTAAAAATGCAAATAAAATATGATTAATACATAATTACTTGTCTTTTTAAGCGTTGAGTGTTTACTTTTCTTCACAGGGGTTCAGTTGTCGGATAGTGCAGTTATAAAATATTTGTTCTTAAAAAGATTAAAATTGGTAATCTTATAACATTTTCATGATTTTAAAGTCCCGGTCATTTTCTCCTCATCATTTTTAATTTGATCGGGTTCGATATACAAATATTAATGAAAGTGAAAATAGCTACGATGTCGACGTGGGTAACACAAAACTAATGCTTAAATGTTATGTAGGGGATATATATCTTAACAATGGCAAGTACAGGACCCGAGAGTCCGATCAGAACTGATGAGATCAACGATTTCTTCACCTACATCGCCTCGGTAAGAACTCAAATGACACTAAGGTTGGCCGGGAAATATCGGTGTTGGGAATTATCAGTGGTAAAATACCGGTATTTACCGTCCCGGTAACAATGGTGTGTGAATGAACCGTGTTTGGAGTATTCATAAGTAGATGCCCAATGCATTACTGCATAGTCAAAACTTGTTAAAATCAAAGACAATGATAAAATGTCATAGCTAAAAAGGTGTACTATTGTCTACATCCCAACAGATTTGATTAAGACTAAGTATGAAGTACTGCTGTGTCAAAACTTAGCTTGGTTTGCATATAAGTGGGAAATACTCATATTTTCCAGGACGGTGGGAAATACTGGTAATTCCCGGGAAATTACTGGTATTTCCCGGGAAATACAGGGAAATAAAGTACAACTACATACAACGGACTTTATTCTCTTTTGAGAAGTGGACAGGCATAACCTACATCCACTTCTCTTCGCAAGCCCTCATATTTTGATTCTGGAAAATGTGTAAATGTCGGAACCGAAGACGGTCTATGCTTCGACCCATGTTTCGACTCCAGTTTCCCTGAATTTTCGTAACAGAACTATTATTTCTACATTTTAAACATTAGTGCACGCATATTTCACAATGAAATCAACACTAACCCGCTGTCAAATCATTTTCTCAACTTCTACATTCCGGGTTTAAATTATGTGAGGTGGTCTAAAAAGTAGAAAATTCAAAATCGGAAATTCTGGAAAAAAAATTGTTCTGTGTGTATGATTGTAGACTTCAGATTAAACATATTTTTCTTATGATTTAAAGAGGTATAAAGAATGGTTTTACTATTTTAAGAACATTAGCAAAATACATACATTTAAATAATTGGGTCACAAAAAATGATTTTAATCTTTCTTGCATGCTATATTTATCAAAGTTCGTTTTAATGTTTAAGAATAGATGTATAGCAAATTTTGGGTTTATCGCCAAAAAGAGATGGTTAAAAAGGGAAGAAATACCACTAAATAATTTTGTGACTCACTTTTTGTTTGTACATTATAAGATTAAGTTGATTCAGTGACGTTTTCGGCATTATTTTCTTTAAAATGCTTCCAATTTTATCCGAAAGACAAACATTTAAGCTGCGCTGACCTAGATAAACAATGTGATGCACAAATTTAAACCCGGGATGTAGAAGTTCAGAAAATGATATAACAGCGGATTAGTGTTGATTTTTTTGTGATATATGCGTGAATTTATGTTTAAAATGTAGAAATTATAGGTCTGTTACGAAAATTCAGGGAAATTTGAGTCAAAACATGGGTCGAAGCGTAGACCGTCGTCGGTTCCGACATTTACACGTTTTCCAGAATCAAAATATGAGGGCTTGCGAAGAGAAGTGGATGTAGGCTATGCCTGTCCACATCTCAAAGGAGAATAAAGGGACTTGTACTTGCTCGTGATTAATAAAACAATGTTGATAAAACTTCTTGCAAGTCTGTGATTCAACAGGAGCGTTACCTATAAAGTCTTAAAAGGACATTGTACAATGGAAATGAAGACAGTCGCTTGCAGTCACTAGGTGCTTCATAGATTTTTTATTCTTTGACAATATCTTTTTATTAAAACAGATTAATCCCCTTTGTCTAAAAGACAAGAAAATTCACTTGATTGTTGGCTGAACCTGTCAAATAACATGTTCAGACAGCCATGCATGCTTGTGTAAATCAATAGGAATTTTGAAAGTCTCAGACTGAGTGTGACTGAATCTCAAACAGTGAGGCAGCAAAGTTAAGTTTAATTATAGCTTAGTACCCCAGTACACCAATATGGTACTGACAGGTAGCTTTTATTATGTGGAATCGTATTTTCCTCTTACAGATTGATTGGACAGAGAAATGGCTAATAGCCTTGGTAATGTTCCATTTTACTTGTTTCTTCTTGATTATTGTGACACGTAAAAGTGGATTACTCCAGGCCATCATATTTGTTACTTTGCGTAAGTATATGTACTACCCTGCATAAGTACGTACCATAAAAAGTTCACATTTTCTTAATTTAGTAATTAAGGAACCAATGATTAGTTCTACAGTAAAAATTTCTTTTAAACACTATTAAGCCATCCATCCTTTAAAATTTAAAATTACACATTGGCTATACTTTTATCTTCAAATAAGTTTTTTCCCCAACTTGCCTTATCTTTTTCAGTTTTGTCTGTGTATTTTGCTGAAAACTTAAATGAATTGGCAGCTAAACATTGGCAGTAAGTACAATTCATTAATAATACAAATATAAAGTTTTTTTGCATAAGGGTACAATTTTTCTCTTTAGATATCAAGATGATACTAATCGCAATACAATTACATATATAAAGATTATTATTATCAAGTTTACATGCATGTATTTATAGGGTGTTTACCAAGGAGCAATATTTTGACAGTGATGGTTTGTTCTTTTCAACGGTTTATTCCACTCCAGTGCTTTTCAACTGCTTATTGTTGTTGGTAAGAATTCTCTCTCCTCTTGTACTGGGCTGCGTTCAAGATCGTAGTAGCTACTAGCCTAGCGCTAGGTCATAAATACCTAGGTCTATTGAACAGATCGCTAGTTTAGCCACTAGGTCTCTGGTTTGAAGTGAAAACTATTCAACTAAATCTAATTACATTGACATAATTTGTTAATTTCAAGCGAAAATCTAACATGTTAAAATTCATTATAACTCATAAATAGGATGAACAAAATATCACTAAAAAAGATAGATTTTATGTTT
Source organism: Magallana nippona (assembly GCA_033439105.1). Taxonomy (NCBI): domain Eukaryota; kingdom Metazoa; phylum Mollusca; class Bivalvia; order Ostreida; family Ostreidae; genus Magallana; species Magallana nippona. Next base: position 2,625,700 of record CM065926.1, on the reverse strand, counting down.
GTTACAAAGTGGTAGCAAAGGTAGCCATCTTGAATTTGATGCTTAGCGTAAAAGATCTAGGCTACGAAAGCCTACGTAGCGGCTAGGTAAGCTTACTGCTCAACAGTGTAGCTACTATGTAGCCCTACGTAGCAGCTACGATCTTGAACAAACCCCTGATATACATGTATAAATATAGTATGGAACCATTTTATGTGGGGTCAACATTTGTAAATTTTTTGGGAGTAAATCTTGCCCAAATGTACATCCCCATTAATATTGACATGCTTCAAAAATATTCAGGAAAAATCACCATCCTAGGAATTACATTCCTGTGAATTTTGAATACACCACAAAATTTGTTCCTCTTGAATTTGGCTGAATCAATTCTGTTTGAATAACACACATGGGAAATATATCTGTTAGTTTTGTGCAGAGAAAAAAGTTTACTGTAACGTTTCTTGCTATTAATGCTGTAGATCCAAATTAATTAGGTAATATGTACATTTGTCTTCTAGTTTATCTGGATGTCTAATTTGGGAGCAGCTGTCTCTGAAATGAGGCAAATGAAAATGAATGCCAGAAAAACGGCAGAGGAAAGAAAGGAGAAGAAAGAAAACTAATAAATCAACCAAATACATACATGTATAATATTTCACACAAAGATACTCATTTTTGCATGCTACAAATGGATTAAATATTTACTGCCTTTTTTGCTTAGTGGTATAGAAGCTACATTGTAAATAAGGAGGCAATCTCGGGTAATAGGTCCTACAACCTCACGGTTTGTGCCATAATAACTTTGTAGTTGAGTGCAATAAAATTTTAACTTGTCTTGAAATTGTTGCCATTAAAAAACTGTTTTGTTTGTATGCATGTGAATTAGCAATTCCTGATATTTATCTTGGAAAAATGAGCCCCCCTCTCAGCAGGAGCCCCATTAATACCGGTAGTTTGGTCCATGTCTTATTTCACATGTCTGGAATATATCGTTCTCCCCTTAACCCTATCTGGCTCAACATCACCTATAGAGAGCCTTTGAGAAGAGGATGTACACTGACCCTGAACCAGTTTTCGACATAAAATGTTGAGGTAAAGAAACATCTCTGGAAATCTTTGTCCGGACCAGATTTTCTCTACCCTTGTCTCTATCTGGCTCATATTTAACTCGGAGTGCTTGTAAGTAAAGAGTGTCCAGTGACTTTGAATCAAGGTATTAGTTCCTTGGACAATAGTGCAGCAGACTGGTACCCATATATTATGTGTACCAAGTAACACATTAAGGAGGCTAGCATTCCAAAAGAGTGTACCAGTTACCAGTTCAAAACCAATGTGGGAGACATGTAAAGCATAATTGGATTGATAATTTGTTTATTAAATATTAATTGAACAATCATATTGATATAAATGCAGTGCACAAACCACTGTCTCATCTATTATTGATTAAACAAATGTACCAATACTGCATCCTGACCATTTCTATCTAATATTTTTGATGTTAAATTCCATTACTATATTATCATGAGCCAGTGGCTTTGGATCTTGGCAATGGAGACTGTCTTTGTTATAGTTGTGTAATAGTCAATGAAGTTACTTAGGAGATATTTCTAGCTGTCTCTGTAATAATCGTTGAAGTTCAGACGTAATAGGAAGTCTTGAAGATGGGACTGGTAGCCACGCTTCACCAGTTTACTGATCACTGAAAAATTAAAAAGGCATAAAATAACATGCACTTCTCTCTTCCATTTAATATAGCAATGATAAAAGATGCTAACGTCCAGAAAAAGGATTACTTTACATTTACATGTATGTTAAAAATTAGAATATTTCCATGTAAAATATTTTTATGTCTTGCATAGATTCTAATAATTTTTAAAAATTCATACCTTTAAAAAGGAACACGGAGTACTGTTTAAAGTTTTGGAAGCACTTGAGCATTTGGTTGAAGTTTGCGTGAGAAATTTCTCCTGTGGTTTTATCCCGCCTCCAATCAGCAGCTACCAAGAGTGTACGGAACTGTAGGATCAGTCCAAACATGTCCCGGATTATCTTCATTACCTTGGCAGCTTTTGTGTTCAACAAACATCTATCAAATCAGACAGCAAATATCAGGAATAAGTGACATGAATATTAATTTGCAACCAAGAGACTTAAGATAAACTTTGAAACAAGTTTTTGATGATTAAAAGGAAATATATCTTATGTCAGATTACTAGAAAAATCCTTTAAACCTGAATATGGCACGGTCGAGGTAGTCGTCATGGATTTTGATCAGGTCGTCCAGATTGGTTAAGTCTGTCTTCAGGGAAGCTTTAAACTCATTCCATGTGACAAAGATCACTTGATGTGCAATGTAGCTTTGCATCACTCGAACGAAATGCTGCATTTCTTGTCTAAAAAGATTAAAAAAATATTTTTCAATCTCAAAAGATTTTTCAAGTTGCGCTTTTAAGGTCCCAAATAATGAAATAGATAAATTTGTATTTTTATCAAATTGTTTATTAACTTTAAATCAGTTAGTTGAAACTCTTGACTAAGGACGGGTAATAACAGCTGAGAACTCAGAATTCAAAGCACTGATCGCTACAAACCTGTACAGCTGCAGACGTCTGAACTGAGAGGCATTGCCAGCTTTGTGAAGGAGAGCTGAAATATCAACATCACATGAAATTGATGATTTTATGTTAATGTAGTAACTTGTAAAACAAATAATAACAAAAACCCCCCCACAAAATACTACTTTAAAATAATAAATCCCTCCCCCTACAAAACATTATCAGCTTTATGCTTTGAAACAAACCAAGATAAAAAGGTTTTTGGAATGAATGCACTTCATGTACCTAAAGTAGTTTACTACCTATAGTGTAAAATCAGAATTATAAATTTGCATTTCATGACACGATGAATGACTCAAACCTACTACAGACACTGTATTTTTAAGGGTGCAAGGAAACAGTTGTACCAACAGGTGGGAGATTATATGTGGAATGACTAAAAGCCACCACATATCTCTGAAGGAACAACTGTACTGACCTGCTCGCTTGAGTCGGTGCCACACGTCCTTCAGGACCCAGACGGTCTGCTTCTGCAGCAGCATGAAGGAGAAGATCTGGTTGTATTTGTTGATTGACTCCTCTGTAATCACTGTGTTCACTGGCCAGGCAACCTGATAGACACACAAAAATACATAGTTACTAAAATTATGAAAGAGAGTACATAAAGAAATTTTGATATATACATTCCATTTCCCAGTTCACTATAAATGTATAGCTGTTACATGTTTGCATGTTAGAGTATATGACCACCACTGAAAATGATCTAAGGTGTTATTTTTTTTTGAAAAAAAGAATGCCAACTACTGGTATATTAATGTCACATGTTTGATCAAAAGGTAAACAAGACTTTACAACAAGATCTAGCAATACTTACTAAGTATCGAAGTTCCAAACAGTCAAGAATAGATCTACCTAATAAAATAATAAAAATAATGACTAAGATAATTAAATACTGTATCTCATTACCAATTTCGTTTCTCAAAGACCATCTACAATAATGACTCCTTCTGTACACTGTTTGATGTGATGGGACCACACCCACCCTACCTGCTGGGGGAGTCAGTCCTGGGGGGTACTTGAAGGCAAAGCTCAGGTTCTCGGCCAGTTTCTCGTCAGTCTGAGTGGAGGACTTGAGAGCCTTGGAGAGGGCACCATTCAGGAACAGCGGGGTCAACATCTCCCGGGCACTCAGGCTGCTGGATATCTGATATCAGAGAGATATTGATACAGTGTGATGCTGGAGTTAAAAATGAAGTTATAAAATAAGCTAAATGTATTGGCAAAACATATACAATCATGTAATTCACAAGTTCCCATAAAACATAATATTGTTTCTTGCTGTGAACAAGTCCATTAATGCCTTGTATTTGTTTTATGAATATAAAAATGCTTGATAGCAAAATTACTTACCAAGAACCAGTGTATCACTTTTGATTGAATTGTCAAGAACTTGTGGGTAAAGATTACATCATGTTGGGAAAATGGCATTTAACATCAATTTAAAGGAAAATGGCTGGGAAAGTCCATATTCATGATGTTGTATACAATCAATGAATGTATTATTTTTAGAAGCCTTATTTTTCATTGAGAACTGGATTACTTCACCCACAAAACTTTACAATACAATAACCTTGACCTAGATCTTTTGTGTAGGTGGCTCACCTTTTCAAACAACATATCGCTGAGTATCTGAGCAAAGTCGCCGTTTTCCATCAGGAGGTAGCGTCTGAGAGTCTTCAGGTGATCCATCAGGTGTAGCTCCACAAAGAAGAAGTTCAACAGTGTCTCATTTACCAGAGAGATTCTGCAATAAATTAACAGGGTCAGATGCTAAAATGTGCAGATATGATGTAAAACTATATACAGAGACCTAAAATATTGGCAAAATTTTTTCACCCTCGAGTGAAAAATTATATAGACTATAGAGAACTTACTGTGAGACAAGTGGCTCCACCACAGACCTCTCCATGATTTCTGTCAGGGGGAGGTAATCATACACATCCACATCTGTCATCTGAGATATCCCATAATCCCCTAGTCCTCCATACACCATTCCTGATGACATCGTCAGTAAATCAACGCAGGGAGGCTGACCTATTGGGAAAAGTACAATGTTATTACTTAACTTATCTAAAATGATTATTTTTGATATTTTTGCAATGTTAAAGATCACAATGTTTCCCTGTCACAGATGCAAGGTTAAAGCATCTTTATAATATTCAAGCATTCTAGGGAGCATATATGTATTTGTCATCAAACAAATACCTGTAACAGTTTTTCTAGCTCACAAGAAAAATATGCAAAATACTTCCCTCTGGACACCAGTTTTAACCTGTTCCCAAGTAGCCAAAATATAAGTGTACTACCCTACACCTGTATAACATAATGGTTCAGCATGAATCAAATACATGCAATAAAGCTCTTACTGCATATATCAAAGTTTTCCTCGTAAGGTACAGGTGTATACTTGATGGAAGATGTCCACTGAATTGGGGGAATATCTGGTTGATCTTCTGCTACTGTTCAAAGAAAAAAAGAAAATTTTGAGTCTGATAACTCTCAAAAAATTTAACAAATGCTGCACACTTTAATCAATCATTTACAGGTTCTATGCCTATTTTGACAACAATCTCTTTGTACCTGTAATTAAGAGCTTGTGATTAAAACTGGCTGCTGCCCTATGCTTACACCGACACAGTGTGGATTCTGACCTTTGTTTATCTTGGGTCCATACAGCAGGGCCTGTACTGTGGAGTCAGATGAGTGGCCGTGGATGTTCTGCTGCTTGAACTTCTCTAGCCGTAGCTGATCCACATCCACCCACTCAGACTCCCTGGTGGAGGACATCGTCTTGGAGAACTTGATGCCTGACCGTACGACCCCACTACTGGCCTCAGACTCTTGGGTGGCTGACATGTGCTTACTCATCCGGATCCTGGGCTTGATTCCATAGTCCTTGTAGTCTGACTCCAGGGAGGCGAAGATCTCCTCTGGTCGCTTCAGTCGGGGGATGTTAATCTGGAATTCCTGTTTAGACAGCTGACTGACGTGACCGTACACGCTGGCTGGCTTCACCCGCCACTCCTTCTCCTGGGTCTCTCTTGTTACTCCTGACCCCTCTTGCACTTTACGTTTGGGGAAGCTGTCCTCCTTAGTAGCTGTCGATTCTTTGGAGGAGAACATGTCTTTGTTAGACTTTAGGTGAGGTTTGTAATCTTTGGCCACAGTCTCTGTAGTTGCACTCATCTGACTGGATAGTTTTACTCCAATCTTTGCCTTTACTTCTGGCTCTGATTCTTTAGTAGCATGGCGGTCAGGCATCATGTGGATGTGTGGTCTGGTAGGCTCACTGACTGTAGTTTCTTTGGATGGATGATGTTCATGGAAAACATGGATAGCAGGTTTAGCTGGAAGTTCCTCACTTTCCAGATTCACTCTCCTCCCTCTCTGTAGCTCAGACCCAGAGTCTTCCAGTTTTTCAGCCTTAATGCTGTATTATAATGAGTATGTTATCAAAATTAATATAACGTATGAATACAACTTTTATGCCAAAATACGCAAATTATTAGTTCATAACAGCATATTTTGTTTAATTGACCTTGAACAGACCTTGACAATCTCCTGGCTGCCCAGGCTGGGAGGTCCACTTCCTCCGGTTCTTCGACAGCAGGGACGATAGGGGCCGGCTTTGCCATCACTCTCCGTGCCCACATTGGTAAGTCCGATTCTTCTCTCTCTGATCTACTGACCTCCCACAATGCTCGGTCTATTTTTCTGCCCTGTTATTACAGAATTATTAATCCAAATTATTAACAAGTTTCAGTGACATTGTTTTTAACAAGCTGTACAATGCTATAATGAAATCTTTCTTCCAGAAACTCTACAACTGTATGTGTAGTTTTGTTTCAACATGTGTGTTTTGAGTATTTTTTTTTCACTTTATCTGTTATATAGACTACTTTCTTAGTAAAGTTTCAACAATACATATGAAATTCTCAAGATGTTTTACTTTCATCAACTTCCTTTTTCCAATTATTTTTAAGTCAACATCAACAATACAACCTGATTAACCATGACTGTATAATTCAGTCCAACAGTCTTCTTGTAAGTTTATTCTACTGTGTGTGTGGGGGGGGGGGGTGTTACCTCGGGGTTGGCCTCCATTTCGTCCCTCCATGCCTGCTCATCCTCGGAGAGGAAGTCATGTCTTGCTTGATCGAGCACGGACCGGCGGATCTTCCACATGGCTCTCTCTTCTCTCAGGGTCGCCTCCTTTGTCAAGTTTGCGTAGTAGTTGATGATCTCAGCTCTATAGAACAAAAACTTTTTTGTCAGGAAAACTAGAAACCTTTAGCTGGAGTTTTACTTTATAAAATTCTTCAAGAAAGACTCAGACAAGGACTTTATTTTTTGATCAGTTGTAAAAATTCACTTGCATAATTCAACTGACTTTCTGCACTACAAAGCATAGTACAATTGATTATCATTATTCTCTGGGTTACTTGTCTGATAATACTTAAATCATATATCTAAACTGGTCGAATTGAAGGGCTTCATCCATTACCTGGCCTCATCTTCCAGTTCCTTCTCTTTCTCTGTCATCTCTCTCTCCTGGATCATCAACATCTCCATCCTCTCTTTGTCTGTCTTCTTCTCGGCCTCCACAGCATTGGATCGTCTCTGGAAAACAAACATCAATGATTTACACAGTGGGTTATACAAACCAGAAACATTGTCATTGTCCTTAGCATGACAGAAATGGTTAGTATAAATAACATGAAAGTACTTTACCATAAGATCCATTTCCATTTGCTTCTTTAGAATGGTAAATTGCTCTCTTTTCTTGGCATCAGTTAGTGTTCGGTTTTTCAATATTGCTTCTGTGAAATATGACAAATTCAACATATACATGTACAGTAAATTAAACCTATAATGGTCCAGCAACTGTAAAAATTGTCTGTGTTGAGTAAAGGAAAGAAACAACAAATAGGAAATTCCAATTTGTAAACATGCCATCCATTACATCTATACAAATTAAAATTCAGTTTCAAAAAATAAAAAATTTTCTTCTTGTCTACTAATATACTGGAAATATTTGACAGCACTAAGTTTTAGGAAATGACATCCCCATGAACAAAAACTTGGGAATTCTAATTTTGCATTAAATTCATGGATCAAATGACAGAGTAAAATTCCTAAGTTGTGTATGAATAGATAAACTTCCAGACAAGTACCGACACTGACCCTGTATACGCTCTACTTCCTGTATGGCCGCAGCTTTGGCCCGCCTCATCAGATCGCGCTTCCTCTCTTTTGCCTGCTCCTCCTGTGCTTCTCTGTAAATACAGTAAATCAAATTTCATTGAAGGGCAAAAGTCAATGAGAACATGTGGAACACATACTAGAATAAAAACTCAAAAAAGTTAACATTCACAATCTGAGAGCACTGTAACAATAAATTGGTTTAATAAATACCAAACAAGCACTTAGCCATGTATAATGTATTGCTGTACAGTGACTTTATAGGTGTGCTGGGCTTACCTGGACAAGGTGTGCTGTCTGGCGATCTGCTTCATCTTACTGATGTACATCTGACACTGGGTCATCGTGTGACGCAGCTCATCCTCAGAAAACGTGAGAGAGATTCGAGGAATATCCATCTCCTTCACGCGACACAGAAAATGCTGCAAGACACAAATCACAATGTGTCACATTTTTTCAAACTGAATCTGAATACAAGAGTGATATCACCCCTATCTTGTCATTTGAGATCAAGTATTTACAGTAGAAACATGTTGACCAACACAAAGTATGTTAAACCACTTTATTTTCTTTGAATTAAAAACCACAAAAATTAGAAATAGGCAATATATAATACCAAGGTGAAAAAAAAACAATGTACCCTAAATAAATGACCATGACTTTTACCAAAGAACTAAATATCTTATTTTTTTCACAGTTTTGTTGATTATTTTTACTTTTATATATCCAAGAAAGATAACTCTTGATACATACACCCGGTGAGCAGGCCCTGAGAAGGTTAAGGGACTTTCCACAGATAAAAATATCACTGGCTAAATTATGGAGGAATCCCGGAACAAACTCCACATCGTTGTCCGTCATGGTGTAGCTGTGACTCCAGTAGTGCTTGTCTGAAACAGTCAAGTTTTACTGCAAATGGGAATCATGGAAGAAGGGTTTCTGATAAAATAAGATCTTCTACATTGTGTGTCAGGAACAGATTAACTAAAACATAGCACAGCTTCTTGTGTTCTAAACATAAAAAGCTCAAGTATATTTCCTAAAATAAATTACCGATAATAGAGAATTCTCAAGTGGCCAGAAGGATATGATTCCAAGAGTGTTGTGATGTTATAAAATTCAGTGAGCGTTAGCTGCCGATCTTACCTCTGAATCGTAGATAGTCATCATTAACTGTGATCATAAACTCTCCGTAAATGTCATTAAGGACTCCATGATAAACCCACTCCTTCACAAACCTAGTCGGCAAGAAACTCTCATAATACAGAAACTTATTGAAAAACATGTTAACTGTATAATATAAAATAGTTTTCTCCTCATTGAAAATAAAATATACAATAATGTTTGTTTTAACATAAAGACTGATTCAGTCATCTTACAGGTTGTAGGGTCCACAGGAAGTCTGTAAGATGGAGAGCATCATGGGATAGTTGTCCGTGTTTATGGACTCAGTCGTCTCCTGGTACAGATAACTCAACAATTCCACACCCTGTCACAAATCACAATATCAACTCAGGTAAGACAGAGCTCCAGTAACTACCACTTAGAACTTGTTAAACAGCATTTCACTAGAATAATTTACCTTTGGAAATTGTTCCAGTTGCTGCATTCCAACAGGTTGCTCACAGCGACAAAGGGTGGACAAATACCTAAGCAAATGGATCATAAGAAATACATGTAATTAAGAATGACGAAAGCATTAGGGGAGATCAATAGCTATCTACACATGAAATAAAGCTTACTTCATTTGACTGAAGAGATTGTGACATAGGAACTTGAGATGGAGTATGTTGAGACTGCCGCTGATAGAAAGGACCACAGCTGTGTAATGGTGTAGCACGCGATTCAAAGCCACCAGGAATGCCTGGAATATCAGTCCACCATTATACAGCATACTGGAGGCACAGAAAGCCCGCAAACGACAGTATCGTGTTCCACAGTCGATGAAGTCATAGACCAGATTCTGAAATGCCTCTGGCGTAAGTCCATGAAGTTCACAGCCATCTCCAAGGCGAAAAGTCTGTAGCTCCTGAAAACAACCACACAATTGTTGAGTAATCAAAATCTCCAATAGCTTAATAATTCTTATGGTAAAGTTAAGAAGGAACATTTAAATTTATAGTTATTGCCTAAGACACAACCCCTCCAATCCCTTTTTAATGTCTTCATTCTAGGTATCTGTTTGGACATCAGAGTTATCTGATTACCAGATATTGACTGATATGACAAATCTACTATAATAGTATTTAAAGATGGTCTCTATTTGAACTCATTATTTAATGTTTTAGTTTTCAATTTTTTGTCTAGAATGATTGATTAAATGAAACATTTTCAAAGCTTGACCTAGGTGTGAGGGGATGCCGAATATCAGTACCTACTTTGTTGTGAGGGGATACCGATCATCAGCGCTTACTTAATTGTGAGGGGATACCAATCATCAGTACTTACTTAGTTGTGAGAGAATGCCAATCATCAGTACTTACTTTATTGATGACAAACAGGTGAGATGGGATGCCAATCATCAGGTGAAGGAGGTCCTGTGTGACCTGCCCTGGAGTGAACCTCCGGATGGGCGGTGGCTGGAGATTGGGGGAGAACACACACAGTTCCCGACGCTTCATGTGGCACCACTCCTGGACGCCACGCGGTCCTAGCTCTGTCATATAGGGCCTCTCCGTAGGACCTCGCCTAATGACAAAAAAACATTGTTTCAAATTTTTTTTATCAAATAATCGTTACTGGGGTTTCATTAGTGTTTGTTGGCATCAATTTTTGAAAACTTATTGAAATCACAGTTTCAAGGATATGTAAATTTTTGGCCAATGATCCTGTCAATACAGTATTATATCAGATATTGCACTTCAATGAACATTTTATTTCGTGGGTCAACCTTACAACAAAATGTATGAAAATCAGTATTCAACACATAATGAAAATCTACAGTATCTTAATATCATTACTTTTCTATTTAACAAAGTCTTATAACTTCAAATAAAATATATTTTTTCTAAATATGTAATTCATTGATCAACAATTCAATCTAACAAAATTAGACAGGTGTCAATTTACCTTCCCCGCTTGTCCCAGGTGAAGAACTGACTTTGTGATACGTTCAGACACTCGTCCCAGTGAGCTGTACTCGGTCGTAATTGGACATTAGAAATAAAACCGCTGGATGTTAACGAGATATCAAGAGTATCTGGGGGTGCCCGTTTCTCTCTCCGTTGTGGAATGTGTATCTCAAATATTCTAATAACAAAACCAGTCCAATAAAATACATGCACATGTTTATTATTATTGAAGTATGAAAATCTACATTCAAATGACATCAAATGAAAACTCAGAGTAATCAGTATGGGTTGCTTCCTTACTCTTAATCTTTTTGGTAAATTCATACATGCAAATATGTCTTAAAATCAACTGACCCACTTTCAGGAAAATCGGGCAATTCTAGTTTGTCATTCAAAGCAATTGGCTTTGGTTGAACCAATCCCCCAAATAGTGAGCCTTTGGATGAAATATCCATATCATCAGATAAAGAACTATCCTAGAACACAAATATAGCCAATTACAACATTTTCTGCATCTTATAAAAACTTTGATTAAGAATGAAATGGTGAGAGAGAGGAGAGAGAGAGGGAGAGAGAGAAAAGGAGAGAGAGTTATAAAACTAAAAGATACCATTGATAAATAGCCCAGGTCTGTTAGTGGTTCTCCTTCGAACAAACTCCTTAAAAAAAGATTTATCACATCAATAATTTTTATTATCAACTAGCAGAGAAGTGGAATAACTTGCTGAAAAATCATCCATATTTTTTATAATATTCATTATATTTTGTAAGAGCAAAAATAAATCATCAGCTGACCGAGACTGGCTATAGAAAGTGTGAGACTGTATAAAGAACCGCTTACCTTGGATAATGCATGTAGTGGGGGGAGTCAGGCCTGTAGGTCACAGTGTCTCGGTACAGCGACGGACCCCGAGGCAGAACATGGCTGTCATTCTGTTCATTTAAATAAGAATAATCCCTTTTCATGACTCCCATTAGATTCAATGTTTTCTCTTTTCATAAAGATACTTTAAGAAATTTTAATGGCTTGCATTATCTATTTTCACTATCATTATGGGATTTCAAAATGGAAAGTTAATTGCTGATGTTGCTGATGGTGCACTGGTGATAAATCAAAAACTCTTCTGTCGCTGCAAACACTAGACACTAGGCAAGCATCTTGAAAATGAACTTTCTGGCCAGCTTCTGAACATAATTGGCTGACCATGCATTTTTTTCAATTCTTAATCCCTGTGTAACTGCATGAATAAATACATCACCTTTTTATTGTACACAACAACCGGGAGATACTGATCTTCATGCCCAATGGTCTGTGTGGGTCGCTTCACACAAGTGTCAGCAAGCAGGAGTAGAATTGTCAAAACGGAGTCCATCTCCGATAAGTCCACAGTTTTATCTGAGAAGAGATTGACACATATACATGTATCACAAAACTTCTCGGCATCAGTAAATAGAAATGTCATAATAGAAATACATACAGATCGAGACTCATTTATTACAAAATTGGTATATTGAAAAGTTATAATGAAGCTATACATACAGAGCTTTAAGTAATTACAATGTCAAATAAAAACAACAGTGTAGCACTTAATAGTCTCCAACTTTCATATATCATTTATTGCACTTCAAATAATTCATTGATTGTAAAAATAATGGAGATGTCAGTGTAGACTTTTCAAACTGAAATGAAAAAAAAAGATAAAAATAAACAGTGAACCATTCTTAAGGCTACTGAACAGTTCCTCCAGTCTGTCCGCTTTGTCGAACTGTCTTTCTCTGCGTAGATCATGTATGTACTCGTACAGCCACAGTTCTGGTGTCATTGAATGAAACATGTCAAGTCTTTCACTGGAATTTATAAGTAAATTGTTTATCAGTTCTCTGCAGAAATTAAAAAACCCAGGTGTAAAATTTCCAAGCAGAAGAAAGCTTTCTTGGTATTAGTAGTGTTCTTACTCATTCTTGAGATCTCCCAGATGATATTCAAACAGAACGTCATAGAGGGTTCTGACAGCCTTACGCTGGATGTTGGACCTGGAGGTCTTCGGTCTGTGTACTGAGAATTTGTCTTCGTCTCTAGCACAGTGGAGAGTACACAGGTGTTTAAACAGCTCTGTGATGCTGTTTCCACATGATTCTGCGGTGCCTGTCCACGCCATACTGATTCTTTGTGGAATGATGCTTACATTTTTGTTTGACTTTTTCCTTACAAATTTTCAAAATATCAATTCATAACATCGTCTTCGTATATGAGCCGGTTTATGTAAACACTTCAAAGATATTGTGATCTGCTCAGTCTTGTCATAATTTCAAATAAAAGTCATCAAACTTCACATTCATTACATAATCCTTAAGAAAGCATTATTATGCTATACATACAGCGCTATCAATTAGTTCCAACAAAAAGAATGGAAATGATCCATATTAATTACTGAAATGTTTTTGTGAATAACTTTTTTTCAGTTCGAGTTGAAGTTTTGTTTACCGCTGAAATATACAATTTTCTGAATACCGATCCCGAACTTAAGCTTTTTTTTTCCAAACCCGAACTGACACTTGATTCGCCGGTCCTCCTCTATGCAGGAGCTTCGAAGCATTGATATTATTGAGCGTGTACACATACATTATTTTAAATTATTACCTTATCAAAAGGATTTTGTTGTTTTATTACAGATTAAATATTTTCGTCTATTTTGTATGTGTATTCAGGTTTGAAAGTGATCTATGGAACTGCCGGTCAATAGACTGCAATCTATTAGACCACCGGCCAATAGACTGGGATCTATTAGACCGCCGGTCAATAGACTGCGATCTATTAGACCCCCGGTCAATAGACTGTGATCTATTGGACCGGCAACGTATTTTGGAAAAAGTTTAATTGCTACAAAATTAAAAAATCACTTTATTATGTTTGTTTTACTATTGTTCTTAAAATTTATCATTTAGGTCATCTTGGTATTGATTAACAATGACCTGAATGCATAATGGTATGAAAACCTTCTGTAATATAGAATTGTGAACACAAAATACTAAAAATGAAATTAGGTAATAAAACAATTATTTAATGCCTAAACAGTCAATAGACCAGAATTTTTTCCCGAGGTGCAGAGAACAGCTCAGTGTGCTCTATTGCCCTCGGCCGTTGGCCTCGGGCAATAGAACACACTGAGCTGTTCCCTGCACCTCGGGGAAAATATTCTGGTCTATTGACTGCTCAAGCATTAGATAATTGACTGTATACTATTAAACATATTCTTTTATGGTATACGGAGACACAGGTCGATTTCTTCTATTACAAAAGAATTGTTGGGGGACACTGGACAAAACTGTCATGAAAGTAAGATTTGTGTATTATATATATATATATATATATATATATATATATATATATATATATATATATATATATATATATATATATATATATATATATATATATATATATATATATATATATATATATATATATATATATATATATATATGTACCGGTTTTTTAATAGTCATACAATAGGAGAAATATGAACAATTATAGATGGCTTACTTGTAGAGATGTGGCAGATGTGGCTTATCGCGACGCATTGTAACGCCTGGTAACCGAACCCTTTATAAAAGATGTCAAGGTGGTTTTAAGCCAAACTTTTGTTGTAAAGACTATAAATGATGCTTCTTTCACGAAAATTAAGAAACACATTTGCGACGGTTTAGAATATCTTATAATCACCTGCCAATATCTATAAAAAGAAAAAAGAGTGTAATTTAGTTAAATTAAATTTAGTTTTGTTGTTGTTTAATAGTAAACATTGCTTACAGTTAAGTTTAAAAAAAAAACAACATATCATTGAAAGATGATAAATGTTAAAATGAAAAGGATGGAAAAATGAAAACGACTTTAAACAGATATTTAAACATATTATATTATATAATTAACGTAAACTGGATATAAGCAAACAAGGTATAGGACGAACAGACTCTGGGCGAATGGACTCAGGCGAACAGGTAGATACACGATACCCAATAGAAATTGATCCTCAATGATACGAACGAGAAGTTTATTACATGTAACATGTTTATCAAATTGACAATGACAGGTGCTTTAATATTGCAACCATAGTTGTTTACTCTTGTGACAATGGAAAAGCAAATGCTCAAATTCTCTAGAAAACATTTTTTTAAAGTATATATGCCGTTTTAAATGAAAATTTTTAAAGAAAGAAATGCTTTCATTTTCCCATTAACTTGAGCTACAAAAGTTATTAACTTTCTGCAAATTATACAGTTTAAATCAGACGCATTTAAAAGTATTGAAAATAAATTCGAATTAATTTATTTACTGACCGGGCCGGTCAAAAAACGCCCAATTTGAAATATTCATTAGCACGTGATGTGACAATCTAAATTTAGAACGTACACAAGATGTCGACATGAAAACGTAGTCGGTCATTTGGCAGCGGAATAACAAGTTTGGAGAGAAAAGAAAGAAACAAACAGTTTGACAGAGAACGTTGTAAAATTAGAATCGATATTGAAGACCACTTTGAGCGGTGGACACGTGTTTGAAACTTCATGTTTAACTATGAGCTTGCCGGCTTCTTGCTATAGACAGGCGAGTCACACAGCGATGCGTTTTCTTTAATACGATATCTATTCATAAAAGAAAAAGAACTTATGTGTTTGGTACGATATTCATTGTGTGAATATAATAAAACTTGTATAGCTATCACTCGAATACTTAAAATCTATAAATTGTATGTGTTGAGTCGAGAGGTACCAGAAGAGGTAATTTTGACGTTCTATTTTATAATTATATATGGTGTCAAATGTATGAAAATAATGGTCAATTGCAAAAGAGCTCTCACCGATTGTCATCGACACCGAGACGCAACCATCTTCATAAAATGCAGATGACAATATCTGATATTTTTTTCTGTTAACAGCACACACACCTGTTTATATGAATTCAAACAACTGTAAACAAACCTGTCGTAATACATCGTTCTGCATGCTGCTTTTCTGAATTACTATTCCCGCGCACATGCGCAAATCCTCCTCAAACGTTAATCGTTTTTGAATATGCATAAGCAAATCGCCGTTATCCATTTTCAAATTATGGCTATCACCTCGTTAATAATTATCAAAAAAATGCTTAATTTTCTATAAACTTGTTTTTCATATAAATAGTCATGCTGACAAAATTTGGGTCTGGTTTTCAACATCGCAAAAATGCCGTTAAAAACGGCACAAATACCTTTAAAGGTCAAGATCTAGTAAATAATGCCAGAGTGTCTTTTTGGTGCTAGAACCATTATGACGTCATAATTGATTTGATGAAAAATGTTCCCGTACTGTATGGTTTTAAAGGAATTATGTAGAAAATGAAACAGTTTCTTCACATTCTTTATAAAATCACGGAAAAAGTAATCCCGATACTTATATTGAATTTGATATCATTTTAAAGAGGATGTCAATAGCTTTTTTAATGCCACTCTTGGAGAGACTGTAGGCATTCTAGATATATTTCAAAGGTCAAAAATGGACAAAAGTCCGAAATTTGTTACTGATTTCCTTCATATTACATAAAAATTGACTGTTCAAAACGTGGTTTTTCACTGTGTTTATCAAAACTTTAAGCCCCGGTACACCCTATCAAACAAAGCTATTGTTGTGAAGCATCATTGAAAGAATTTAATTTAATAAACCTGTAGGCATCTTTCATTTACTAGACCTTGACCTTTAAACGTTTTGCTTGCTTGATAGTTAAATATTCCACTGGGCCTACATGCGTTACTCATCAATATCGAATACACCTGTCGTTCGATGACCTCTTCCAAGAGTGTAATATGGACATACAGGCATAATACTGACTCCTGCCACTGCACTGATGTATCAGGGGACAGATTGGACAATAAGACGGGTACATGAACAGGTCACAATTCATGAACCGGCCATCAGTAACACGCATAATGATTGGTAACTCTCCTGTTATGACATCACATGACGTCACAACACCACGCATGCGAACGAGCTGATACGTAATGTTAAATCACAAAGAGGCTCTCGCCTCGTTTTGATTACTTCATTTAGTACGTAGAAAATCTACTGGCAAATTGAGTTGTACGGGCTGACCAATCGGATTTGCTAAATATCGGACTCAGAAAATAAAAAAGAATGAAAACTAAGGGACTATAAAAGACGTTAAGGGTGGTGATACATCATTTAGACAGCAGGAATAGGTCGGAAGATGAAGGTAATTAATGTGTATGCACGAGAACTCACGATACGATTTTGTCTATGAAAAGGAAATTATATATTTGAAAGTGAAAACTTAGATGTATGAAAAAGCAAATTTTGAAAAGCCTTAATATGAGGGCTGGATGGTCGAGATTTCCGTGAGAAGAAGAGCTCTGTGGACTTAAGGATATGATGAAATATTCATTCAAATTTTAAAGCTAAAATATTTACAAATTTATAGTTTATAGCTTAAAATTTATGTCTGAAAATTTAAAGGTAGAACTCGTTGACCATCCAGCCTCATTTTATTTTTCCTTATAATTTTTTGTTCAGTGTTGTATATTTATGATTCTGTGTTTAGGTTGTAAAAGTTTTGACGTTATTGGTTGTTGTGTGGGGCGCCAGTGCCCAGCAGTATCTATCAGGCGGTCTCATGTCCACACCATACGTTAGCTTTGACGGGATAGGGACGTTAGCAGGAGGGTCTAGGTTTGGTCAAGGTTGGATGGGACCCGGAGACATGTTTACGAACAGTATCATGTCCGGATTTGGACCCCCTCAAACACTCATCGGTGGAGGATTCGGGCAGAGTATGTTCGGCGGGGCCATTCCAATGGTATCCGGAGGAATAGGGGAACTCGGTGGCTTTCCGGGGATCAGTACAATTGGAGGACTGAGTGGGAGTATAACTGTAGGAGGGGGCTTGGGGGGAGGGGGACTACCCTTTGGGTCCTTCATAGGGCCTGAACCAGGGTTTCTCCAGGGTAACAACGACTTTGGCGGACCTTCCGGCGATTCCGGATTTTCCCGAGGTGATATCTCTTGGGGAAATGATGGAGTCGATCCCGGGTTTTCTATTGGCGGATCTGGATCATGGGGACCAAATATGGATCCCGGATTCTCTAGCGGTGGATCTTGGGGAGGACCAACTATGGGTTCTGGATTCTCTAGTGGTGGATCTGGATCCTGGGGACAAAGTGTAGATCCTGGATTTTCCTTTGGGGCATCCAATTCTTGGTCAAGCGGCGGCGGAATGAACTCGGGATTTTCCGGTGGATCCTCGAACTCGTGGTCACAAGGGTCTTCTTCATCATCACCAATTTATTGATCAGTATTGTTGGCATTTGTTGAATTGTTTCGTTTTTAATAAATCGTAAACAATAACAACTATTTGTTTGTCCAATATGTTTATTTAAAAGGGCGTGATCACAATTTTGGTGAAATTTTATTTTTCAATTTTTATTATTTACAATGTTTTGGTAATGCTTTTCTAATGATCAACCAAAATTTGAGTCTCAGTCGTAGAATCATAAGCAAGATACAGAGCTCACAATTCTTTGTTATATAAACAAACTGACTAACGGTTGACTATTAGAAATGCCTTACTGAAGCATTTGTAAACATTAAAGACGGGAAATTAAATTTTGACCAAAGTCGTGACTCTGCCCCTTTAATAGTCGGTTTCACAATAGATGTATAAAAAAAATCATATGATATTTAGAGAATTTATTTATCGTATACTTGCTAAAGTACGAATTTTAGAAATTTGTGATCAAAGAAAAATATCCGGAAAAATTAAGGGTACGCTAATTTTACCCCTATTGTTTGATACATCCGTTTAAACTTATACATTGTAAATATCCATGAAAGCTGTAAATATACATGTACCAAATATGATAATATATATACAACCAAATAAAGAAGTGCACAGGGTCAAATGCACATTCATTGACTCTCCAACCTCTGTACGATATTGACTTTTACCTAAAGAGCGCTATATAATATGTTTTCCTTGTTGTTTTACACGGGATGTAAAGGCCGCGATCTTTGCGGTAGCTGTTTGTGAAATAATTATTCTGCAATTTTCGCAGACATTAAACCATTGCGAAAAACATATGTTTTATTAAAAGAATAGGAATAGTAGCAAATACTTATCCTTAAATCGTGCATCAAAGACAGGGTCAAGGTATTATACAGACATATATGAAAAAAAGATATAATTGGAAGTAGAGGATTTCATAACTTTTTCATAAAAAGAGCGAGAGTAGGATGACTTATCTTAACACAACGATAAACAACTAAGTGTTTGGTGTTTTCCTGCATTTTTATTCTTGAAGACAACTTATTTTGTAGGACAAGCTAAAAAAGGACAGCATTAAATGCATTTCAAGCAGAAAGTTACGAAAAAAAAAATATGGCACAATATAATTCACAAGATGATCTCTCTCTCTCTCTCTCTCTCTCTCTCTCTCTCTCTCTCTCTCTCTCTGGTATCTCTCCCCTACTACCCCCCCCCCCCCCCAATTTTGATTGATTCTCAATCACCGGTAAATATTCATCCTAAAGCCCGTGTTTCAAATATCACGTGGCTTAAAATTACACGATATCGGCATTATGCCACGTGTTTTAACACTCTACATTCATTCACACCTTTCACACTCGTTCTATCACCGGGATTTATATAGTTATCTCATGTCTCACCGGGTACATCTAGACAAGTCTTTTTTTCGCTCCATCTCCAACTGGAATTATTCCAGGGGTTAATCATGCTATTCTATATTTATTTCGAACATAAAAACTACTAAAAATTAATTTTTGTCGCCAATGTTTGAGAGATGAAAAGACTTGTCTAAAACACTAATCGCAATGCAAATACATGTATATCATACGAAAACTAGTACAGGCTCTATACTAGAAGGATTCTTATATGTACAAATTCACCGGTACATATTCATCCGAATTCGAAGCAACAGGAGCCCTGTTAACTAAGAATTAAGGCACAAAAAGAGCAATAAATGAAGATGCTTTCTCTCTGCAGCCAGCTCTGTGAATACAGGAAGTACCCATCCATACACCACATGCATACAGCGGAAACCATGACACCAAGAGGTCTCCCAAACATGTATCCCGCAGACACCTTATCCAATCACACACTCGCATACATTAGACAAAAGATAGCACTTAAGCAGCAAAGTATCGCACACATTTACGCCTCACCGGTCAGTTCATCCATATGTGCTGCATAAATATTAAATTCAGTGGCGCACACTCCTGAGAATGCAACTTAAACAAAACAAGCTGGGTATGACACGGAGCACGGATCTGCAGCGGTCGTCCGTCCCCGGCTTCTTATGGCACGTTGTACACGGTACTCGAGCAGAGTAAGTTATGGGTCCCGAATAAGGGGTCCAGTATATATAATGTACATACATGTATAAACAGGTATCACACATCAATACAATTATGTCAAGTTCTCACATTTTTACTAAACAAATTCAATCTTATTCATTCATTCTTTCATATAAGTGAATTATCACAGTAAAACACATTTATGTAACTTCATTTGAACTTGTACTCACCAAACCTCACTCAAACACACTCAACGCTAGATTTACCACCCATTCATAAAATAAACCCACAATGGGTCGTTTCACCGGGATGGGATTCATCCGCTTATGCAGCAGTGTGCACAATATTGAGATTACATTGTAACAAGTTCAAAACACAGAGAAACTAAATAATCAGTCTTCTTTCCCTTCGTCTTCATGTCCCGGGATGTCTTAATTTTTCCCTCTCCTTGCAATTTGCAGTACATTTGATGTAACAGTTGGACAGTGATTGTGGTCAATCCCAACAGATGGACAGTGATTGTGGTCATCCCCACGGACTGGCCCACCCCTTCCCTGATGTTAGTTGGACCCTGTGTCCTCATTTAGCAGGGTGTCAGCTAACTCGTCTCCTTACCGATCTTGGGTTGTGAGCAAACTTCTTGGGGACCACTGCCTTTAAACGAAAATGACAAATCAAACAATTAGTAAGTGTGAATTAAGATGGCATATTTAATAATGCCACGGTGTAAACGACCTCGTTGGACCTAACAAGAAAGTCCATAAACAATATAGGTTTGAAGAAAGCACATGTTTTACACGGTGACCAGACTATTCCATATAATTATCTTTACTTATGAATAACAACGAATGAGCAATAAATAATTAGGACAGTCTTCGTCACATTTTAACCATGAAAACTGCGTTGAAGGGTATGTTAAATCAGGTCGCTTAAGAGTACATTCACACAAATATTGAATACGTCAAAGGGTAATGACCTTTTTCTACATAGCTATTGAGAACACATATTTTGACTACGTCACTGGGCAATGACCTTTTTCCACATTGCTTAGGATACACACATTTTGACTACGTCACTGGGCAATGACCCCTCAAGTGAAAATGTTTGTTATATTTTGTGACTTTGTTAAAGTATTGGATAGTTTCTGCAGTTTACTATTTTAAAGAGCTACGTGTATTTGTTAAATTTAAAGGAGAGTTCATGTGATATTGAATTGAATTTCCATAAAAATTCTTTTAGGACATAATCATTATCCGATGTGTGAGTTGTGGTTTATTCCCCTTGTGCATGTTAATTAGTTCAACCTTCAAAATAATAACGCATGAAATGATGTATTAACTGTGTGAATTGGTAAGTTATCGAACAAAAAACTGAGACTTCAAGAATCAAAAAAATTTAAAAGATTACAGTGTTCAGTGTGGCCATAGATTGTTAGACGATTTCATGTTTTAGATAAGAGTTTATATATTTCTTAACTCATGTTTTGTAAATCACAAACCTTTTATTTCCAATTAATGACACTTTGTAATATGAAACAAATCGATCAGATCTCAATTCTACCTTTCCAAGTTCATTGATTCTCATTTGCAAAGGACAATTAATTTCTAGAAGTTTGATTGAAAGGAAAGAGAGGAGCACCTGCCGAATTCAAGCCAAATGGGCCGACTTAAAGACCTTTTGACTAAAATTTAACTGTATGACACAGTTTTACGAAATGGTCAAATATCTTTTCTTATTATAATTATAGCTAAACATTGCAGCACTTATTCAATATGGCCTTGATTTGTTTATCGACAGTAATAGCGAAGATGATGTTCATATAAATAACATCTGTTAATAAATAGTTTATATAGACATATTTATTCAATTTGGAATCATAGTGAAGACTACATGTAGTGTTAAATTTTTGTTTCCTAATAAGATATATTGCTACAATTAACTACACCAAAGTTGATATATTTTGACAATTTCTAAATCATCAACATCATTAATAAACATCGTTTACTTATATTTATATACACATGTATTGCTGCAAAAAGCTCCACATGGTCAAAATTATTTCATCGTGAATATCCACGGCTTTTTAAATGGTCAACATCTATTTACATAGGGTTAAACAATGATGCAGAGCTCAACAAAGACTATGTGACTAAATGTCACTGTATCAGTATTTACAGTTATTTCAAATATATAACTAACAATTGTTTTGTGTTAGCAATATTTCATATGTTCTCCGGCGATGTTCGTAACCCTATTTTTTCCCAAATGGCCAACGTCGGTTTATCATTCAATATTATGGCAAGATTTGGTTATAGGATCATACTGTTTTCGAAATGTATACAATAGAATTTCAAAATTTCAGATAACTCTTCATAATGTAGAACCAATTTCCACAAAATGTTAAAATATATTACAATTCAACATGGCTGCCTGCCACATCTTCAGACCCCTAGAGGAAGCCGGGAACCACCGACTGGAATTAACAGAAACAAGGAATAACATACCTGATGAGGCTCGTGGTCCCCTCTTTGGTCCAGGTTCTCTGACCCAGTAAGGTGATTTGTTCTCCTAACCCAAATTCAGAATCTTATATATACTCAAAAATGGGGGCATTTAAGGTGAATGAACGAAAAGTGGTGATTGGTGGGAAACTAGGGCAGTGTGTTTGCGTGACATACAGTCTAGGGCTGATTGACCCGACCCCAAAAATCTGAATATGCAATGTTACGTATATTGAATTCCAAGATGGCTGACTAGGTCAACGCCCCTTTATACTGGAGGTTGTTGAACCGAGCTTGGATCGTTAAAAAAACGGGAGGGATTCATCTCAAGTTAAAACAGAATAGGAAAATAATTGATTTTCTTAATCTCTAGGAGTTTCTCTTTGAAAGTATTCATATCTAAACCGGTACTTATATTTAAAATAAATTATTTTATCATGATGCACTGGATAAATTTTCACTGGAAAAACTGTTATACGTATGTTTACGTTTCCTGTAAACATCCTATGTTTATTCATTTAAAGATGAAGGAAATTATGAAGGCTTGTTTTGCTTTATTCAGGGAGAAAGTGTTGATCATATCCATGTCAATGTCCAATATTATCGTATAAAAACTTGGTCAATCTTTTGAATGATATATTGTTTCGACCATATTAAGCCTAGAAGATGATATGATACTAGTAATGCTCGTTTTGGTCTTATACAGTAAGATGGCATTGACCTGGTCACTCAACAGAACAAAATCTAATGTAATTTAGTTTATAGACAGTAGTTATGTTTAGGAACTTAGCGACTAAATGATGATTGAAAACTTTTTTTTAATTTTAAATTACCAAAAACTGGATGATTTTTTCTCAAGAACATGACGTTGACTTTATTGATGTCGATAGTCAGTATTCAAATAAAAATATGTTATTGTAATGGTCAGTTTATTGTAATAGATAAAGAGTACACAATTGGTATTGGTCAGTTACATATTGAAATAGAATACTATTGGTCAGTTGATAATGAAATAGAATACTATTGGTCATTTGAATATTAAAATAGAATACTATTGCTACAATATTGAAGTAGAATACTATTGGTCAATACAATAACGAAATAGAATACTATTGGTCATTTAAATATTGAAGTAGAATATGTTTGGTTAGTACAATATTGAAATGGAATACAGTTGGTCAGTTAAATATTGAGATAGAATACTATTGGTCAGTACAATAACGATATATTAAAATACTATTGGTCAGTTAACTATTGAAATGGAATACAGCTGGTCAGTTAACTATTGAAATGGAATACAGCTGGTCAGTTAACTATTGAAATGGAATACAGCTGGTCAGTTAACTATTGAAATGGAATACAGCTGGTCAGTTAACTATTGAAATGGAATACAGCTGGTCAGTTAACTATTGAAATGGAATACAGCTGGTCAGTTAACTATTGAAATGGAATACAGCTGGTCAGTTAACTATTGAAATGGAATACAGCTGGTCAGTTAACTATTGAAATGGAATACAGCTGGTCAGTTAACTATTGAAATGGAATACAGCTGGTCAGTTAACTATTGAAATGGAATACAGCTGGTCAGTTAACTATTGAAATGGAATACAGCTGGTCAGTTAAATATTGAAATAGAATACTATTGGTCGATACAATATTGAAATAGAATACTATTGGTCGGTACAATAATGAAAGAGAATACTATTGGTCAGTACAATATTGAAATAGAATACTATTGGTCATTTAAATATTGAAATAAAATACTATTGGTCAGTACAATATTGAAATGGAATACAGTTGGTCAGTTAAATATTGAAATATAGAATGCTAATAATCAGTTAACTATTGAAATATAATACAATTAGTTTGTAAAATATTGAAACAGAATACAATTGGTCAGTTAAAATAAAGTTGAAATATATTACTATTGGTCAATGAATCGAACATATAAGGTATTAGTCAGTTTATGTATATTCCAATAGAATGGAAATAGTCAGTATATTGAAATAAAATGGTATTGGTCAGTATAATGAAATAAAATGGTTTTGGTTAGTTTATTGTAATAGAATGGTATTGATGAGTTTATTGATATAGTATTTCCTGTTGACATTAAAATAGATTTGTTCTTGGTGGTATGTTGACATAGAATTGTATACTGGTCAGTATATTGAAAGGAAAATAAAATGATATTGGTCAGTTTTTTTTAAAGAAAATTGTGTTATCAGTATTTTGAAATAAAATGGCAATGGTCAGTATATTGAATAAGATGGTATTGGTCAGTATATTAAAATAAAATGGTATTTACAAGTATTATGAATTAAAATGGTGTTGGTCAGTTTATTGAAATAAAATAGTGTTAATCAGTATTTTGAAATAAATTGGTATTGGTCAGTTTATTGAAATAAAATAGTATTGGTCAGTATATTGAAATAAAATGATAATGGTCAGTTTATTGAAATAGATTAATTATACATCATTGGTATTGAACATTATTTATGACTATATATAGACTTAAAATTAAATACCTCACATAATTCTGATTAGGTTCAAATATATCAACAATGGCATTTGCATGAAAATGTTTATTACAGTATTTTCTAATGGAGATACATTCATGACATTGGTCATTTTATGAAATTGACTAATAAATCATGTTTAGAAATGAATTAAAGCTATATGCAGTATTATATTGAACATTTTTGCAAAATAAACTAACAGTATATGCATAGAATTCGTCATTTTGAAATAGATTGATGGCACATGCATTATCTTGGTCAGTTTTCTTTTAAAGAAGAAAAGATGATTCTTCGCTGAATCAATTAGCTCTTCAGCTTTTATTTGAAACACGTTGAGAAAATTAATCATAACACAGCTTTCCATGCCGCTAGTAATTGTACTGATAGCATTGAGCGTAGTGATATGGAGTCAACGACCTCACGCTCTCCTTTTAGTCATTCTAAAATATATAATGGACGTAGGGAGGGTGAGTGGGGGCGATGTCCTGTCTTGTATAGTGGGCGTCAAACGAGTACAACGTTCTTCTCTATCTAGATAATCGATACTCGTTCGGACAAAAAACTCCAACCATACAAGAAATTTATATCCAGGTTAATATTAATCTTTTTGACAGTAGGCTATGAATATTTAATGATTACAAGTGATAATTTATGTATATCTTGCTTGGAAAGATATTAAAATACTAAAGTGTTGGATATTTCCTCTAAAATATGATACTTTAATTGGTATTCCCCCTGGAGCGTGGAAGGCATTGATCCGTACAAAATATGTCATGTGCATTCAGATTATCTAATGCTAACTAGATCTGGCAACACCAATACACAAAATAATGGAGAGAGAGAGAGAGAGAGAGAGAGAGAGAGAGAGAGAGAGAGAGAGAGAGAGAATGTCACCTGCGAAAAACGAACTAAAATAAGTTAAAGTGTAAATAACGTTCCTAAAGATAGTTCTTCTTCCTGCTTTCAGGAATGTATAACTCTCATCAATTGGAAATTCCACTCCTGGTGTATACCCACTCTTTGCCTGACAATCAATGCGCGGCAGTGTACGAGCGGTCAGTGACCCTGGGACATGCTCTCCTCGGCACGTAGTAAATGTCAAGGACGCTCGGTCGAGCCTTTAATGGGTCGATACCACTCATAGCCGTAATGCTTGAAAAGATAAATATTGAGAGAGAGAGAGAGAGAGAGAGAGAGAGAGAGAGAGAGAGAGAGAGATTTAGAACATGTTTCATTTCGTTATCTTGTGAATTATATTGTACCTTATTTTCCTTCGTATCTGTAAATACAATACTTCTGCTTGCAATACATTCTATGCTGTCCTTTTTTTTATCTTGTCTAACAAAATAAGTTGTTCTCAAGGATAAAAATGCAAAAAACACAAAATACTTAGTTGTTAATCTATGTGTTAATTAAGATGAGTCATGCTACTCTCGCTCGTTTGCTATATTCTATCAATGTGTATCTCTTGTGATCGGGATCCTCCCCCTCCCCTCTGCCTAATTCTACACCCCCTCCCCCGAAACGTCAATGACCCGGAGAAAAAAGCAGGGCGATGGGAATATATCTGATTATTACAATGTATTTGTGCATCAGAACTTCACGGTATGCTAGTATATAAAGTGCGGCTGAGTCCTCTACAGTATATACTAGTAGTACGTATACATAAAATTAGATAGGCACATGTTTACACGTTAAAATATGCTTGATATTTTTTGCTTTATTTAAACAATTATTTTTTGTGAATCATTCCTGTAGTGGTAGCAAGCATTGCATTACAGAACAAAAACTTTCATGAGGTTTTTTCCCCCCTGCAATTAATGAAGTCATTTTTAAGTCGAAGTACCTGACTGCATAAACATCGCCTACAAATTAGTTTAAAAGTTATGAAATCCTCAACTTCCAATTCTATGTTTTTCATATATCCCTATATAATACATTGACACGTGTCTTTTGATGCACGATTTAAGGATAAATATTTGTCACTATTCGTATTATGTTTTTCGCAATGGTTCAATGTCTCCAGAAATTGCAGAATAATTATTTCACAAACCGCTACCGCAAATATCGCGACCTTTCTATCCCGTGTTAAACAA
This sequence comes from Magallana nippona, assembly GCA_033439105.1. Classification (NCBI taxonomy): domain Eukaryota; kingdom Metazoa; phylum Mollusca; class Bivalvia; order Ostreida; family Ostreidae; genus Magallana; species Magallana nippona. Next base: position 2,598,360 of record CM065926.1, on the reverse strand, counting down.
GGAAAACATATTACCCGTATACAACGCTCCAAAGGTAGATACATGCGAATGCCTGCCCCCATTACAGTACTTGTCTTATGGTCAGTAGATGGAGCTTGCCTCATTAATCGATTATTGTTCAAAACTAAGCACCAAATACATTTTGGTGGGAATGATGCATCGTCGCAAGCCACGGATTCTGCACTATTCCATTTCCACAATTAGAATGAACACAAAACCCGTGGCTTGCGACGAAGGCTTTTATGCGGTGAATAAATAGTATCTATCCTGTTTTCAAAGCTGAATACAACAAGCGAACAAGGACATGAATAAATATATAATAATTTATTTCTTCATGAAACTGAAGGCAACAGTTTAACAAACATATGACTAAAATTATATATTGTGAATGGAAACCGGTATACATGTATATTACATTACATTATTAACTGTAATAAGGCTGCCCAAAGTTAATTCTACGTTTAACGTAACCCTCGTGCGTAGGTTTAGGATAAATTGGGTTTTAAAAAAAAAACTCCCTATTTTAATTTGATTTTTTCCAGTTTGATAATACTTAAATACTGTAATCTGAGAAAATTCGAAATGTTTAGATCACATTATGGACTACAAATCGGATACTCAATGGGATTATCAGGAAAGATCACCATTTAAGAGGTAACCTACATGTAATTTGAATACCCACTGTATTTGTATTAATGTAAATGAATGAACATTTATGTTTGTTTTAATTTTATCGGCCTTCCTCGTAGGTTTGATATTTCTAAGTGACGTTACACGTAGAATTAATTTTGAGCGGCCAAATGTGCGAATGAAAGACATTTTATCAATATGAATCGGTCAGTCTATATGGATATAGCACAATTGTTTCACTCATGATCTAAATTTCTGCAGTATGTGCAAACCCCACAGGGTACAGAAAAGGTTGATCATATGTACAGGAATCAGCGCTTGAGATTTCCTCACACTTTGTGTCTATCCCTTTGACGAGTTGTCGTTCTTTCCTTTCCTGCGTCTCGTTTTGAGTTCGTTTACCAGAACCAATGTTACAAACATCGGATTCGTTTTTACTATCACTCTCACAGTTATATCCGTCAGTGAAATTTTTCAATGGGAGTGGGGGAGTTTTCACTGACGGCGAAATGGGAGTACGATGTTCTAAATTGCGCAATCCCTGAAAAGATTGTTTAAAGACAGTCTCATCGTTAAGGAACTGATCAACAGGGGGCACACGCCTTCTCTGCTGCTCCACGGCCAGCAGGAGTTGTCTGAGCGGTTCCAGGTATTCAAACCCATCCGAACCACTTATCCCTGATTGGGTTTGGGTTCCCGTAGAGTGATCACACTTTGACGGCCCTTCTCGGTTAAGAGTTTCATAAATATGGTCCTGTGCACCGGGTAGAGCGTCTGGGTCAGATTCCGGACCATTGGGACCATGTTGGGGTGGAATGTAGTTACTATCATGAGCAATCTGAGTTACACTGTCATTAGCAATCATTATTTGTTTAGAATCACAGGGCTCTGGAATGCATTCGTTGGTCGTATTTGTATTTTCTCCCATAAACACCCAAGAAGTCACACGTTCCCCGGACAAATTTACGAGATTTGATTTCTTCTTCACTGGATATGGATTTTGCAAAGGTACACTTTTTGGAGCTGCTTGAGAATCATTTTGAGATTGAACATTGTGAGGAGGTTTTACGTTTGGCACGTCCAATTTCAAGTTATTTTGTTCATGAACAGGTGATTTAGGAGCATCGATGATTACTCCACTGTCATTGGACTCATTGCTGTCAGTCTTAGTACACCGACACTTATTGTCATCACCATCCAGTCCAAAGGTTACTTTGTTTCTTACAGCATCACTCGGTTTTCTTTCTAGCTGGTTGTAGAAGTGATTTTTAGTGTTAAGTTTTTCAAAGTTTCTGATTTTGGAATGCATTGATTGGGAGTATTTGTGTTTGATTTCATTGAACGCTTCAGAGGATGTCATGCTAAACTCATCGTCGGAAGGATAATCGTAGAAGATTCTTCTGTTGCGGACATCGCCATTCTCGACATCCACAACCAAATTATGCTTGTACAAAGAGTCCATCTACCGACGAAAAAAAATCAAGACGTGAATCTCCACTAAACATTTATGTATCTACATGAATTATACATATGCATTTTATGATAGGTTATGAAAGACCAACATGGAAGTTTCTAGTGATGGCCTTATGTGCTAACCAGCACGAAGAGGCATTTATGATAATGTATTTCATACATTACATTATAACATACCTGACTCGGGACAGACGGATATCGCTGTATTGACTTTGATCGGCATTGGTATACTATTGCAATAACTGTTGCAATCACAACAATGGACGTCGGAACAGCAATGAGAGTTATAACCAAAGGATTGAACAGTCCTCCCCACCAACTCTCATCAGACGGGGACTCTTTCCTGGAGGTAAGTCTACTTACAGGAACTACCACCTAAAACCATATTCAAAGGAAATGCAGACAAGAGTGATGGGGACATAAAAGCCACAACAACAGTTCTTTAAGCAAAAGAAATAATGACGACAATAATTATGGTCTTATACTGAAGATTCATACCGGATATCCTAATATAGCGCTCATTTTAATGTCCGACATCTTTTGAAATGCCATTTCCGCCAATGAGGCACTGACCACTATCCCATTGTATGTTACAAGGAATATAATTTCCACCCGTTCCCCAGACTTTCTCTTCATATCTTTTATCTAAAACCACGAAAAAACATCTCAAGTAAAATTAAAATGATCTAAAAGTGAAACATGTTTTTTCAGGCAAATGTGATACTTACTTTTACGAATATTCCAGTATCTTTTGTTTGACTTTGTGAAGACGACCTTCGCTTGCGTTGAGACATCCCTTCAACGTATATTGTAGTGAGACCTTGAATTATAAACATATTCATTAAATTAAATGCCAGATAAAAAGTTTATTTTAGAAAAAGAAGAAATAATATTGAAAAGATAAACCACGAGTCTTTCATACGTGTACCTTCTTCTAGTTTTTCTTTAAAGTTTTCCTGAGAAATATCTATTCCTAATTTTACATCAATTTCGATGACAAGAAGGTTATTTTCCGGATAAGAGTACACTATTATTGACGAAGATGGCACTGCATCCGTGTATAACGTTGACGGTAAAGTTGGTTTCGCATCCAAAGAGACACTTGAACTTTCAGTGGTGCGTGTTTCACTTGACACTTTCATTGAACTGTCCAATCTAACGGGTTCTGATGTTGATATTGTTGTTTCACTTGAGCCTTTCACTGAACTGTCCAAACTAATGTGTTCTGATGTTGATTTCGTTGTTTCACTTGAGCCTTTAACTGAACTGTCCAATTTAATGTGTTCTGATATTGATAATGTTGTGTCAATTGACCCTTTCAATGAACTGTCCAATCTAACGTGTTCTGATGTTGATATTGTTGTGATCGTCTTAGTTGTTGAGGCATACAAATTCCTGTTGTTATAGCTGGGTGTGGGTGAAATTGCAGATTCTGAAATGCTAGACTGAGTTTCCGAAAGCTCACTTGTTTGTTTTTGCTGCAGATGTATGCTTTCTGAAACCCAGTCACTCCTTTTGGATGATAAGGCTGATAACATTTGGTTATCTTTCAAAGATTTGTCATTTGACAGACCTTTCGTTTCTGACGTTTGAAGAATCTCCGGTGTGGTTGTCGTTTGCTCTATTATTGCATTCGTTAGTGAAATTTCATGAGTACTCAACGGATCTTTAATCATGGATGATCCAATGTATTTTGTTTCAAAGGCAGTGACCCCTCTTGAAAATGAGAATTCAATTAGAGGTTGATCAGATGAATATGAAGATGAAAAATAAACACTGCGACTCTCACTATCAAAAGCATCCGATTCTTCTTCAACTTTAACTGATAAGTCTGCATTTGTGGATACACTAAAAGACGATGTATGATCTGTGTTAATTTGGGACTGTACATCTGATCCGGCAACAGACATGACTGCTTGACTCATTGTTATAACAACATTGTCGATAAGCTTCGAATGAACTCTGGGAAAGCTCGTACTAATCTTTGTTGAATATATAGGAGAATTAGACAGCAAATTTAAGTCTGATGTCACCTGGTACACATACTTTGTTTCTATGGACGACTGAGCAGGCGAAGTCTCTGCATGTGATAAATTTTGCATTTGAACAGGTTCAGTATTGGCGTACTTAGGTATACTTGAAGATAATATCGATTGCGGTGTAATTTCTGCATCAATGTAATAGACTGAAGACATGATGGAATAATCTGTTGTGTATAATGGTTTTACGGTTCTGTTTTCAACTCCGTTTCTACTAGCAAATCGGGATAGTGATGTAATAAGTGGCATTTCTTCGGATGTAAATTTCGAGCTAGTTTTATCATAATTTACGAAAGAATCCATAGACGGAACTACTATTTTAATCACGGTGCTGTGTAAGTCATCAGATGACAAATGTCCCCCTATTGTTGAATGTAATGAATACCCCACAGAGTCCCCAAAACTGGAATGTATGAGAGCGGAAGGTTTGGTAGTCGTTTTACTTGTAGCAGAAGCAGTCCTGAGCAAATCATCAATTGTGGTTTGAAGTTTACTTTGATAGGCATACATTGCATGGGTTTCTAAGCTGAGGTTGTTTTCCTTAAACCTACTGAGTAGTTTGTAGTCTGCGTCTGCTGAACTTGCTAATTGAGAGCTCATTGTTTTAACAAGTGTTTCGGAAAAGACGCTGCTCATCTGTTCTCCAGTTTGTTTACTTTGAGCGTCGATAGTTTCTTCACTAGCTGCATGTTTTGATAACAATTCTGCAGAGCTATCACTTGAAATGTGCAAAGGTTCCGTCGTGGTGGTCCAATGATCCCGCTCCCCTGGGGCAGAGTGGTAGGAAGTCTGCAGATCTTGAAGTATGCTGCTATAGTTGGACACAGTTACGCTGGAATGTATGGTCTGATCGCTTAATTTCATCGGTGATATCATCTGTTCAGTGGTGCCGACATGTACCGACTGAAACATAACCGTGTTGATAGGAGTTGCTTTGATTTCATCGTAGAAGTAAAGTTGGGTTGACTTTTGGTCGTCTGGCGTATCTTCAGTTTTCCACTCTCTCACTTGTGAGCTAGTTTTCATGGTTCTTGTTTGAAGCACTGCATCGTCCGATGAAAAATGACTTTCAATAGTGTTTAATTTTCCTTCTTTTACACTAGATTTTATGTGATTAACTTGAAACTCAGAAGCTGTTGAAAAAAGATTTTCCTGATATTTTGACTCTCCTGTTTGTGTGCTAGATTTCAATTTGTTAACACAGTTTGTTTCTAACTCTGTTTCGGTTGAAAACAGATTCATCGTATTTTTTGATAGGAATTCTCCCTCTCGTAAACTAGATTTCATTTTTTCAACTATATTAGTTTGGAAATCTGTTGTAAAAAGTTGCTGCTTTCTTTTTGATTCTTCCATTTTTGTGATGAATTTCAATTGGTCGAGAGTATTTGTTTGAGGCAGTGAGTCGGTTGAAAAAAGATTCGCCGTAATTATTGATTCGTGTGAACTAGTGATAAGTGTTTCAATTCTATTTGTGTTAAATTCTGTCGTTAAATGATGTCCGCTAGATTTCAGTTGGTCAATTGTATTTGTTTGAAACACTGCATCGGTAGAAAAACGAACATTCATAGATATCAATTCTGTTTCCAGATGACTAGATTTAAGTTCTTTCACTTGTGCACTAGATTTCAGTTGGTCAATTGTATTTGTTTGAAACTTTGAATTGGTTGGAAACAGATTTGTCACGGTCTTTATCTCCTGTGAACTAGATTTCAGTTTCTCAATTCTGCTAGTTTGAAACTCTGTTGAAAAAGGATTCATTGAAGTTTTCGATTCTCCTAATTGTGTTCTAGATTTTAATTGGTCAATTGTATTTGTTAGATACTCTGTATCAGTTGAAAGTTGATTAATCATAGTTTTTGATATTTTTACCTCTGAGGCAGTTTTTAATTGGTCATTTGTATTTGAGGGAAAACCTTTATTTGTTGAATAGAGATTCGCTTTAGTTTTCGGTTCTTTCACATGTGAGCTAGATTCCAGTACAGCAATTGAACTAGTCTTAAACTCTGTATTGATTGAAGAATACAATTCTTTTTCCACAGCTTTAGTTGCATTTTCTTCTTTATGTGTAATTGTAGTGGTAAATCGGTGGATTTGAACAGAAGATGGCATGATGGCGGATGTTTGAATTTGTTTGTTCGGGAGAGCAGTCATTATGTCTGATTCTTTAACACTACCGAAGACATTGTTTGAATAAGTGTCACTCCACGAGAGTTCTCTTCCCGTTCTCGTAGCTTCAGTTTCTTCTTTTTTAAACGGACTATCAAGCCTATCACTCTCACCAGATGGCACACTTGAAAACAGAGACAAGTCTGAATGAAAAGGAACAGTAGTATGAATAGTTCCAGTCGTCGAACATGAAGAGTCCAGCACGTCAGATAATCGTAAGATAGTTGTTTCAGAAGGTTGAAGTAAATGTGCATTATAAGAACTACCTTCCATATAGGACGTTGTATAGAATTCCAAATAGGTGGATGAAAAAGATGACGCTGATTTGTAGATAAAACCTTGGGTACTAATTATTTTATTTTCTGCTATGCCCCCTCTTCCATCTTGTTTTACGGAATATGATGTTTCAACCATAGGACTAGATTGGCTAAAATCACTTATAAAATCGCCATCATCTTTTGGGGGATTCATCACAGAAACTGATGTGTCCCATCTGTTACTTTTTATAACCTGTATAGGTTCCGTTGTCCTGTGGTCCTCAGAGAGAAGCACGCTTGTTTCGGTATTAATTGACTGTTGAAATCCAAGGGGTAGAGAAATGTAATGACTTTCTAATAAACTGTGTTTTGAAGATACTTTAAAAGGAAGAGCATGTTCAGTAGAAATATCTGGCTTAGAAAACACTATGTGATCCGATATATGCGTAGTGGATTTAAAGTTTCCTGATGTTTTGCCATTGTTGTCTTTTTTCGATGAGTTTTTTCGAGACAAGTATAGTCTTGTGGCATTTTGTCTATGAACAGAAGATGGCCATTCGATCACAACCGGTGACTCCGTAGGTGCGGACGGAAAAGTGTTAGAGATTGGTGTTGATGTTGTAGACAAGGTTTCATTCGACCGCAAGTCGAATGGATATAATGAGGATGACGGGTACAGAGTTTGGTCACCTACAAACTTGTCGACTGAAGAAAACGAAAGGTCAATGCTTGTGGATGACGTCTGCAACGAATTAGATAGTATTTCTTTGATAGAATATGATTTGAACGACTTGGATGTTGAGTAAGAAGAATGTGACATTTCAGCCTTGTCTCGACTTTCCTGTAAAGAAGACACATTTGGATGTGGTAATAATGATGCCTCGGAAGATTTGGTCGTAGCTAGCCTTGTGTCAAGTTGTTTCGATGAAATTACTGAATAAATGTTTGCAAGTTGTGTGCTCATTGAGTGTAATTTGTGTATTGAATTCACCCTGGAGTGTTTGTTGTTTGTTCTCGGTTCTGAACTATCCAATGTCGTTGAATCAATTTTATTTGTTTCCTTTGTCAAACGTTCCCATACCAATGTACTAGAAGAGGTCCACTTTTTGTCATAGTTACTTGTTGGGGTCTGCGTGTCAACTGAATTGACCAACGATGTGATTTCTGTGGTAGAGGGAGGTTCTCCAAAAAGCAGAATTGTATCCGAGTATCCTTGGTTTTCTGAGAATTCCAGATCGCTGGTATATATAGATCTTGAGATCCCGTACCAATCTCCGTTAGTCTCCTTAAGTCTGGTAAACACTTCTGATGACGATTGTGTGTATTGAAGTGATACGTCCGATGTCCATGGATAAGTGGTTGGATTAAATATGTACCCTGTCTGCTTGGTCGAGAAAAATTGCATTGATGATTTCAAGACTTCTGAAATAAAGAAAAAATACATAACTGATTTGTGGTATGTGTATAACATGTGAAAAATATGAACAATATCAATATGCTGTAAATATTTTTCTCTACATTTTTGTGAAATCATAAACACAAATTGTAACACCTCATTAAAGTGTTTACTACAAAATCCACTTGACATCGGAAATTGTTCATCTACATTCGTGTCGATAAAAAGATAAGTTGCCTTTCCATGAAAAATACGGAACATATGACGTAATTTTGGCATTGTAATACTTCTTACTACTCGCTCTAAAGAATTATATGGGCCTATTAATTATACAATTTTGAATGAGCAAGTTCAACACTTGAGGCTAATTACAGCTCTTGCAACAACCGATCACACAGCACGCTAATGCATATGCGATCTGTAATAATTACCATGCTGAATTTGACACTTTTCAGTCGGGCTCGAAAATCACGCTGTAATAAAACTAACACACAATCTGATGGGTAGTCAATGATATTCCAGCAGGGATGAATCATAAAAATGCATTTTCAAAAACAGCATCTGCCAAATTGAAGACAAAGTTCTGCTCAATATCCTGGGTATAGTAAGTCATGACTCAGAACTACTCTGGAAATCGTTAAAATTTTAAAAGCGTGCAATGAAAATAAATCTTATCGTATCAATCTGTGCAATTCATAAAAGCCGTTTGTTAGTGTAAGAAATTAATGTTTTTCCTGTGTATTCTACACGCAGTTGTCTTTCTATGAGAAGCTCTCGTTGATTGACTCAGATTCCTAAGTCACGGCATCTACGATCTCTTCCATGTACTACACTTAGAAAACTTTCTCCGCGACCTTACCCACTTGAAATAATGGAGCCTCTTCTATTTCAATCTTACTTCACACAATTGTCACTTAGCATTCTCAACAGGAGTTCCAATGTTGGCAAGTCAGAGAAACAAAATTTTCGGATTTGGGGGCAGCGTGTGATAATATTCAATCAGATTTTCCTATCAAAATACTACTGTGTCGTAAGCCTATATGAATTGTTTCATTAGAGAATTTGAGTTGAGTATGAAGACCGACTGGGTCCACATTTTTTTGGAATCCGAATGGACTTACATGTATGAACCCAACGGACAGGTATAGATGAATATCAACCAAAAAAATCAGTATTTTCATATTGTTTGATGCTGAAATTTGTCCATAAAATTCCAAAATGAAAATTAAAGTATGGCTTTTACAAGGCTGAAACAAGGCTGAAACAAGGCTGGAACAAGAAACACCCTCATCAATATGTTAGACAGATAACCCCCTCTCCATACTGTGTCACTTTTATTATATAAGCTTGTTTTTATGGTTAAGTAGTTGGCGAGTTCTTGTCGTATTCTCAAAGTCTCGGCAGGAAAAACATTGAAATGGATGGATCTTGATAAGACTCACTCTAAAACATTAGTTTTATTTACAGAGCGTGTGTTTTAAATGAAAAACTTCACAGCTCATTTCTGAGGTATTCAAATAATGTTCCAATTCTTAAAAAAAAAAAAAGAAAAAAGTAACCAAATAATGATAATGTCTATAAATAAATATAAAGCTAGATTTCACAAAGTTATCATACCAATATATATAGGTTCTGCTGGGAGAAAATGCAATCAAAATTAGAAAATAAATACTCATAAAAATTGACAATAACTTTTATTGAGTACTTTGATATAAGTTTGACAGACATCTGTTTCGGAAAATGGAACTATGAGATAAGAACCAGAGATGGTAATCGTGGCCCCTCGTTCAGGCATTGTGAATCGTGACAACAGGGTGATACAAGGAAGGAATTCCGAAAACAGCTGTACAACCCGACCTCTGATAAAGCTCCACGAGTTCCGAATCCAATTACACAGTCCATTTTATATAGGATATTGCTATTATCGTGGGTATTATGTAACTCTCACTCCTTGTGACGACGTATCACTCTGTAGCTTGTTTGCTTATCATAATTGAATTTAAATTCAATATTACAAAATTCATAACAAATTAAGATATATAGGATATCAACTCTCTCTCTCTCTCTCTCTCTCTCTCTCTCTCTCTCTCTCTCTCTCTCTCTCTCTCTCTCTTTTCAAATACACGTATAACAAATTACATGGCTCAAATGTGAAGAATATTCTTTTCTTAAATTTCAAAGACCATTGTAACAAATCGAAGGGATAAAAACCTGCAACAGAACCTAGAAGAGCAGGAGCAGCTACTAACAGAACCAAGATAAGACTCGGTGGGACATAACAAAGACGAATTGTAGGAGTCTGGAAGCAGAGGAGCGTGATTACCATAAGCCACACTGTGATTAATAAAAACACTAAGCACGGGCAGATAAGGAAAGTCATCAACACTCGGCGATGTAACCGCTGTTTTATTGGAGAACGCCATTTTATTCTTTTTTCAAAACAACTTGTAAATTTTTTTGCACCACGGATAAATATTTCAGCAAGAAAATTGAAATGTGCAGACGAGTGTGATGCAATTTATTTTAGAAACACGAGAATATCTAGAGAATTTTCAGAAATTAAATTTTTTAAACATAATATCATGGAAACCAATCAAAAGTGCCAGAAGAAGAAATGTTTGGCAAAAAAGTGTCAACAATATCTGGAGGTTAGATGAGATATGGTCGCCAGATTCTAATTGACTTTTTACATCACTGCCTTCTCGGTGTCGTATAATTGTCAAGTCAGGGTCTGAAGTTTCTCCGACTATCGACATGATAACATTCCCTCTTGACTGAGAACACAGGAAACAAAAGATGGCGCAGTTGGAGACAAGGGCAATCAGGAACTATATATTTGAGTGTGAAATTCTTTTTATAGTGTCAATCCAACTAGGATTGAAATATCTGAAACGCAATTATTTTGATTCCTAGCATCACAGTTTTCTCTACTTATTTATATGTACATCATGATATCCATCTACATAAAATGATTATGCTTTGGCCTAATAAAAAGTGGCAATATATTGAAAACAATGTATAAAAATACCTGTGGAGCTGGTATGACCTTGGACGAAGTTGTATAAGGTTACAATGACCAGTGCTCTCAGCCAATCGTTGTCATTCCTTTGACATTTACCCATAATCCCAAAACACGTTTGCCGTTCTCAATCACCAATTAAACTCCACAACATCGAATTTTTACATGCTTGGTAGTATCTCCATCTTGTTGGAATGAAACCTCACGCTTCTATCCATGTTTACTGTTAGTCAAAACGAACTTTTTAGAAACTGTTTTGCAGTTTCTCTGATAGCACTTCAGATTTCCCAAGCATCTTAAGCTTATAGTACCTGTTTTGAATTTCTGTAGCAAAACATTACTTATATATCGGTGTATAGTGAAGCAGCATGGAACCAGCGGCAATGAAAAACTTCCTGATCTAAGCCGTCGTCCCAATAACAGTTCAAAGAGACCTGCGCATATTTTAATTGATCGTTAGCAGTTTTATCTTTGGCATCTTCTGTTGCATAACCCTCCCTAACTCCTCCCGAAAATTTAAATCTCTAAGAGCACGTGTTAAGGGTGTTTGTGCATACCTCTTATGTGAACACAAACTCGGTTGTAATCATATATTGTGGTTTCAAAGCACTCAGATTCAAAAACCAATGCTTTCCGATTGCCCACTTCATTAAATTCTGCGAGTCACGTGGTGCAGGTCACGATCAAAATCCAACAAAATACAACGCACACTAAATTTAAATGTGTTCTCGCATCCAGGAAGAGTCGTTCGTTTTACCAAGAGGACTGAAAAAATGAAGTGCATTACATATTTATGTAGTTTTACATCCTCGTAACGTACAACACACACACACACGTGCATAAACAAAAACAAAAGAAACAGTAATACATATACAAGCACCCACTTTATGTCATAACTTAAAAAGCAGTTTTTATTATTGGAAGAAGGTCACAGAACGATGACCAAGATAAGGGTGTATACAATAGTGGGTGGGTGTGGGGGAGTTTGGGGCAACAGCCAATTTAACATTTCACAGAGGTCTCTTCATCCATAAATATCGAATCGGTAATATAGGATCTCTCATGATTTGCGATGGTATATGATTTTTATCCAACGAGTTGTGTGTTTTCTATCCCCGAGCCTTGGCGAGGGGATAGAAAACACATAACGAGTTGGATAAAAATCATATACCATCGCAAATCATGAGAGATTCTTTTTATCACATGTTTTACCACGTTTTTTGTTAATCTCAATTTTTTCTGTACAAATTATAATTGTGAGCCACACAACACATTAACTACGAGACGTCAACAACTTTACGCATGGAAAAAAGTTCTTTGAAGTTTAACCAACAAACATTTCATTTTCAAACAATTTCTTTATGAATTCATGAAAAATAAATAAAAAACATTAAATGATTCACTTTTACAACTCAACACTATTCAACTGTATTATTTTTTTAGCTTTTCATTATACGTTAATCAACCTGCTAAACCTACGTAACGTGGCGTAAGAACACACAGTGGAATATCAAAAATTTATCCCATGAGTGATATCCACCGCATATTGAGATAAACATGTGATAAATATTTATATATATGGCAATGAAGTTTCGCAAGAAAGAATATATACAACGCAAAGAAATTCTAAATATGGTTAAAGTATTTATTAGTATGGGATATCTAATATGTCTTTCACCTTCCTTTTTTTCCCTTTAAAAAATCATAAAACACCCTTTAATATATTTTTCTTTAAAAAAACCCAGATTTTCAAAACCAGAAAAATTCCTTATGCAAGTTTGAATGCGTTTATCAATTTACAATCACTGAATATCAATGTGTTTCAGAGCGGAATCTGCAAAACGAGAGGGTTATTTTAAAGAACAGCTTATTTTTAAGAAATAATGGTATTTTTTTTATTTCTATGGAAACGTTTGATATTCGGGGTATTTTAAAGAGGCTGAGTGAATATTTTACTACATCTTTATTCAAAGTTCATCATCTACAGGAGACTGTTATAGTTTAAAATTGCTACGATCATCCGGCACTCTTAAATCAGTTGTTGGGTGGTTTGGGGTAAAGATACGTCATGCCGAGTTGTATAATGATCTAACAAAAGCTTAAACTTTCTAGTGTTAAGGCCAGCAAGGAAAAAATCAATCTGCTGAAATGTCCAATATGTATAATAATAATTCAGGTATATGTAGAGAAGAAAACTATTTTAAGATCCGTCGTCTATAAACATGATTACAATAAGCTTTTATTTAGAAACTGATATTACAAATTGATAACTTCTTATATGATATATCATGATAATAAACCCATCCATCTGTACTTGGAACCGACCACGTTCTGATCTGTATTACCCTTTCCAGGAGCCGTTCCACAATGATCCCCAAAAATCTCTCTAAGAATTTTCCCACGGGACAGGTTGCAGGAAGAACATGAGGACAGCTTTATACACCCACGCCGGCGGTGTGGGTCGCGCGCTGTCCCCCTAACGGTCTGTATTAAAGAGCGCCCTCTATCCGACAAGATCATGACGATCACGCGGATTCCGGGCTGTCAATCACACATGTCATTTAAGGGGAGAGAGGGACGGTATAACAAACAACTTTCTTGTGTTGACCTCTGATGTCCACTTAGATCACTATAAAGATCCTTTTTTTCAATGAAACTGTTCGACGTATGATGTTGATGTTTATAAATATATATTAACGGCATTCGACAGTCTTCGCCATTACTGGACACGATGCAGACTTTAGAGTGGGCTCTCTTATGCTGGATATGTACAGGACATTTAGCGGGTAAATATCTCGGGCAGCTCTTTATGAATTTGGATTTATATGTAAAAACATTATTATCCAGGACTTCTTAAAATAAATGTTTTTAAATTGAATTTGAATAATCGCAAGTTACATTTAACTTGAAAAATATTTCTCGCTTATTTACAAAGCTTAACACGTGAGAAGTGTACACGTGTGTATCCTAACGCCAACGTAATAACGTCAAACATTGTTACAACGTCTATGAATCTATTATATTTTCTGCTTGAAAGTTAAATTAGATAGAACCATAAAAAGGAATAACTGTTAAAGTTAATTTGGTAAATTAACTAAAGTTAGATTACGCGCGTAACAAACATTGCATTTGGTTGGTTAATTAAACTTTTATATGGATAACCAGATTGACTGCTATAATTATTTATTTGTGTTTAACAAACTTATCTTATTTTTGTTAGTAAACCCTCGTTTATTGTTTAAAACCAGCAGAATGTTTTTCTAACAAATAGAGTATGTTTTTTTGTTCATTGCAGGGTCCTTTTTCATTCCTTCCAAAAGAAATATAAAAACGAGAAATGACGAGAATACAGGCAGTCTTAGCGACATTCTGGGACAAATGAACGAGCTGATGAACTTCGCTCTCTCCGTCGCCGGTCCACTGTCCGGAACAAGGAAGGGCAAATCAGACAGTATCAAAGACAGCTTTGTTTGTCCCTCTTATAAATGCTCCGATCAAATAGAACCCGGATGTCGGCAGTCAGTGTATTACGTCATTCAGGGACAGAGATGCATGGGTTGTGACGTAGATATCTGTAAGGTGGAGAGACGCAGGGAAAACGCGGGAAAGTTATCGCATAATCGTTCAAAACTTAACGTGGACGGGACCATGGAGAAAGCCATTTCAGTGAACCCTGTTAGTTTTGAAAAGCGTTGGCTTTTCCCTAGAAACAGACAACAAGAACGATGGGACCGGCCCAATTCTCTTTTCCCGTTGCTGTCTGTGTCTGATGTTGACCGCTTACCCCCGGGGTCAGAAAATAGTTGGATTACCGGATCCCTGTTCTAGTCTCATCGCCACCCTACCCTATGATCGCTATAATTCCACAAACTCTCAAAATACCGACGAAGATATTATCGTATTCCGTTTTGGCATAATAATATGCAAAAATTATATATATATATATATATATATATATATATATATATATATATATATATATATATATATATATATATATAATATTCTTGTGTACTCAAAATATGGTTATGACAAATATTTTAATAAAAAATTATATTAATGATTATTATCTTTTTGTTTCATTTATATTTCATCACTTCTCTGCTGGATTACGTGACTAGATCTGACCCCCATACCAATGTAGCAATTTACCTTATCCACTTTTGGTGCACCAAATTGTAACCTATCTGGACACCGTCTTTTTGAACATGACAAGCACTTAATCAAAGGTTTAAATTTAATCTGAGTAGTCTAAGTGGAGGCAATTTTTGAACACGAATATTGGTTACTAATTGATATGCCCTATGGATCTAAAAACTGAAGGAGCAGTTGCGTTGTCCACAGCACGATCAAAAAAAGCTAAATGGTAATACATCGATTTATTGTCTTGTTTTGTACAATCGCTCTAATTATCCCATACATTATACCATCACTAACAGACATTTCGTTTTTTGTCATATACGATTTGGCTTTACTGGTATATATATATATCGCACAACTTTATTATAGCGTTATATACTGCCATACAAAATTAGATGGTAGGAAATTTAACAGATATTTCAGGAAACTTTTGGTTTCTTACGGTATTGTAAAAACATGATATGTACCCATAAAACAAAACTTTAGAAATGTCTGCACCAAAGTTTTCGTCCGTCTAAAGGGGAAAAACCATAGCATGCACTTGAAAAAAAAAATGTAATCATTAGGAGCAGTAAATGTTAGCTATCAATTTAAACGGCACTATAGATATACTTCATTTTTAGAATGTCCTTTTCGACATCGGAAATATCAATTACTGTATTGGTCGTTATATTCAGTGCGATGGCTTCTTGAATTTTACGTAACGGAGGCATTTCCGTCATTTGGTTGTAGTAATTTCATGTTCATTTTGGTTTTATTCTCACCACTTGACACTAAGACATTAACCATATACATTCGTTATCTCTGACATTTGATTTTTTAAGGAAATACTGGTAAAATTCTTGATAAATATGAAAATGTTTAAATATGTAGAAATTAAAATGAATAAGTAATGGTTTGCAGTAAAACAACAAATCAATCAAGGCTACAACACAGTTCCGGATAAATTTGCCAGTGCCAAGTTGGCATTTTTAACAAGTCAAATAGGTGCACCTCTCACCTCTGCAAAAAAAAAAATCAAAAGATAGACTTCTGTTTGAAGTTTTAATAACCACTTTTGATATTGATGAATCTCACCTGCCAGGTATTTTAACCTTTATGACAATTATTCTAAGGTAAATAATATAAATGTTGTAGGAAAAATAATTTTCCTATGGATATTTAGAATAAAAATCAACTTTGGCTATACAAAAACTTACTAGAATAAAATTACTTACAAAGAAAAATTGAATTCTAATGGGAAAGAAAAAATCCCTACAGGTTTTTAAATCCGCTAGAAAAATTAAATTTGTCCTTTCGTAAAATACTTACCGGAAAGAAATTCCTGCAGGAAAATGCTATTATAGGAATAAATTTTCAGTGGAACCGTACATGATTCTCTATAAACTCTGTATAGCCTATGGAAAATTATTTTCTCCATAGAATTTATTTTACAAAAGTGCATGTATCTATTAAGGTAAATAAGGTTATAAAGTGCCTGTTAGAACAGACATACTGAAACTAAAGTGGTTAAATATTCTGTATACAATTGTATTCCTTTGGTAATGATGATGAATTATTTTTTCTCAAATAAATAAAATTATTCTCGCCTGTCTCTAAAATCATGAATTAAATCAAAGAATGGAATAGGTCCTTTGACAGTTGATTGATAAATTCAATATTTAAAACTGTTCTGTTTTCATTATTCGTATCCATTATTGTATAACAAATCTCACCACTCAAAAAAAAAATCACAGTTGCTTGAAAGTTGATGAGTTTTTTTTGGTGAAAAATTAAATCAACCACTTTAGCGACAAGCACCACATTTTTTATCTATTTTTTTTTTTTTTGGGGGGGGGGGTACAAATGATTGTTTTGAAGTAACCAGCAAAATAGTTTGGATTTTTTTTTTTTTGCACAACAATAAATGTAAATGTTTTCAACACTAGGTGAAAATACTTGGCTATTTCGTTAAACAGATATGAGGATGTTTACCTCTGATCGGATCTGACCTTTGATTTTGTTTGGACCTTTTGATATGTTGTATATGATAGAATTATTCACCATTAACTACAACCGTAGCCCCTACCACTCCCATTTTATACAGACAACAACTGGAATGTTTATTTATTGAACACTGAACACGACAACTGGATTGTTTGTTCATTGAGCACGTAACACAACAACTTGATTGTTTGTTCATTGAACACGTAACACAACAACTTGATTGTTTACACCCCCCACACCAGATCGACAACAAGCTCTATAATCTTAGGACCTATCTGGGACGATATTGTTTTCTGACAGACCACAAACATCTGTGCTGGACTTGATGATCCTCCCACTGTCATTGTACAAGTCTGACACTGCGCAAACATTTAAAAACTTCATCAAAATGTCTAACAGACGTTCACACATGAATGAATGACAACGGTATTCCCCGTCTTTGCTGACGCAGGTATTTCTTTAACATCGCTCGCCAGAGAAAGGACAATTTTGACCCAGTTTTCCCAGACAGAGATGCTATAAAAGGATGCCTTATTTTGGACCTTTATTTATTTAGCTTGGAACATATGTACGACATTTATAAGACTATAAACACCGTCTCTGGCGAAAGGGAGGGGCGGAGAGTAAATCAAACTCTGTCAACCATACAGTATAGATCCCGTGACGTGTATTTCCTGGTTCAAACAATGCTTAAATGTTGTAATAAATGTATATCTATAAATGTTAATTTTATATAGTTGTATAACACACACGTCAGATAAAATCCCTCTGTTTACATGTGATTTTGCATTGTTTGGTTGATTAAGATCCGGTTGTGATATCATTGTTTACACCAGATACATGTATGTAATTTTAACTTTTACATTGTTCATTGCTTTTTACATACAGTCGACGGAGGCATTCGTCAACTCTTTTATTTTTAACAGTACATCCTTCATTGAAAGTTGACATAAGCTTGTTCCTCCCAATAGACTGATTTAGATCATATATCAAAAGGAATGTGTATTTTTTCGGCAAAGTAATTTGTGCTTTTTATTGTATTTCCGTATCAAACCAGTGTTGTTTCCGTATATGTTTTAAATTTTATTGTTGATATTACGTGATGTGAAATGTTTTGTTTAATTCAACTATCCGTGCCAGACGATGCAACAATTTGAACTCTGAACCTAAGGACCTCAACTAGGTTTTGTAGATGTTTGCAAGACCGCTGGTCGCCGCAATGACCTGGCACTTAGGTCCATTATCATCGTCGGAAACCCACAGCAAGCGTATGCAAGACTGGCCGTG
Source organism: Magallana nippona (assembly GCA_033439105.1). Classification (NCBI taxonomy): domain Eukaryota; kingdom Metazoa; phylum Mollusca; class Bivalvia; order Ostreida; family Ostreidae; genus Magallana; species Magallana nippona. The sequence continues at coordinate 2,579,967 of CM065926.1, read as the reverse complement.
GGTTTCCGATGATGGTCCATTATCCATAAATCTAAGTTCAAGTCCAAGTTCTGATTTAGTCAATACGCGCATTATTCCCTCTGACACCTATTCAAAATGAAAAATATGTGTTGTTGATCACAAAGCAAGATCTTATTACTTTAAGTTTTTATAAATTAAGCTTCTAGATATCCAGTTTGCAGCAAAAAGCCAAAACAATATTTCCAGCTTCTCTGAAAATAAACCAACCCAAAATAATTCATAAAAAATGATTAAAATCTTGTTTCGGTCTCTTATTTGTAAAATCATATATTTAAAAAAATAAAAAAAATAAATTTTATAGATCCATCAAAAAATATATATTGGTGTGTCTAGCCACCTTAAACAAAGTTGAAGACTATCTCCTTTATATGTATCGTCTCTGGTTCTTGTGTATATGTAGAGGCATTTTAAGAAGGCTCGATGGTCGTGGTCATTTTAGACTATATTGATCTCCTTTAGAATAAGAGTTTAAAAAGATATAGGAAAATACCCAAATTTAAAATGTGAAATATGTGGATTTTTTCTTTTCTAAATAATAGTTTAAACCAAAAAATCATATCTTAAAATTTTACGCAGATCAGGCCCCATGATCATGAAGCAGTCTTAGACTTAAGTCCAAACTTGTACACTGTCTTGTCTTGTTGTTATGTGATTGAAAAAAAATGAAATTCTTTTAAATGTGTCTCTATATTGCGTTGATAGTTACACATTCTAAGCGTATTTTTTTTTATGAATGATTAAAATTGGGACTTAAGTCTAAAAATGCTTCATGATCCCAAGGCCTGGTGATTAATTTGTTGACTATTCATCCTCCTTTACAGTTTTATTGTATATATGTAGATCCGTTTTAATAAGAGCTTGGAAGCTTGGGTGCATTGGTCTGAATATATTTTGCGATGAAAATTACTATTTTAAAAAAGTTTCCACTGATCCGTCAATCCATTTTGTATCTTATTATATCGATCAGTCGATGCTCCTTGGTATATTGAAATACTGTTATACTGTATTTTTTAAAAGATTATTATTTTAAAGCTTTAATTCAAAAATAAGTTGATTTCAGTCTGTAACAATTAATTAACAGTGCTATATTAATTCATTCTCAGCACAGAAATCGCTGTAAAAAATCATCAGCCTCCTGTAAATTTCCCTCATTTGATCCCACCTAATGGGGGCTGAATGTGGCCCCAGACTCCAGCCTTATTTGGGTACACATAACTCTAATTCTAATTGCGCCTCAACTGTTTCTCGCTGTGCTGTCGAACAGGTTTGGCGCTGGAAAAACTCGTAATTAAGAACCGTTGAGGGGAAAAACCCATTGTAATTATTATTCCAGTCACTCGTGCTATGTTTTCTATTTACAGCTCATTTGAAATGTTTTGATATTTGATTTTCTTCGAGGACCTATTTACAGGATATTAGGGTTTGACCTTTTGTGGCTTGTATGACCTATTGCGGAAGCTGGGGATATTTCTATATTTTTGTAGCTCGTTTCATCAAAGTAGAACGTGCAGGCAAACATAGTACAAGGACAAAAAATTCTGTTCTAATTGATGTCACCCTAATTACAATAATTGATTTACAACACAGATTTGAACTCTAAGATCACAGAACTGTTTATCACTTTTTTTTTTTATCTCCATTCTGATCTTGAGTATACTTGGCGATAACTGAGAATATAAACAAGCAAAGGGTGAGAAATATAGCCGGATACAGAAATTCTTTGAATTAGGAATTGGAGGTGATATTTGTACTTATCAATATAAATTGTAAGCAACGATTGGGGGGGGGGGATAAACATGCAAGTGGGTCCAGAAAACTGGATGGAAATTTCCAGGTTCATCGAATCCATATAATGAAGCCACACAACGTTGTACTTGTCACCCCCCTCTCCCACCTCTCAAAATAATATGACCTCCCTCGGACCCCCCCCCCCCCCCACCCTGTTCCCGTCCCCCAAAAAAACCAATCCTCCTGGATCCACCCCCCTGACATTATCAGTTCTTATTGTTGTGCATCATCTTATATCACATGTTTGTCAATGAATCATTCATTATGATGCAGCAGGCGTTTCATCACATGCTCTTGAATTATGCAGAATGATTACGAAACCTTAGTTTTTTGCAATATACTTGCGTAATTGATATCCGAGTCGTACATTGTGTTTCGATTTAAACATAAAGACTTTGGCATATTTTATCATTATATGAATAAGGTTCTTTTACTGCACATAAAAAGTTCTTAAAAGCTAAGTTTCACATGAAAAGTAAACATAAAGAGCGATTTGTCAATGTTGGGACTTTAATCTATTGCTAGTCTCCCTAAGTCACCTTGCAAACATTGTGCAAAATGTCGACACAAAATAATGCATTTTTTTAAACACAATTTTATATGGGATTTATAACACAAAAATAAAAATAATCCAGTTGTTTGAATGGTTTGTATGGTTTATGTTTGAGCTTGTTCAAAACATCCCATGATTTTATCTGATTATTTTCATGGTTTAATGTTTTGTATAATTTTTTTTTCATAGTGTAATTAAAGAGATACCTGTTCATTAAGATGTTTGTGAGTACAGAAGATATGAATTCAACCTTGTGCACAAAAACAACAAGTATTTAGGGATTTGCAATTGATTTTAAAGATGATTTTTTGCGAATTTTATAAGCACTATATGTATATCCCAAAACTGAGTAAAAAAATCATTTTTGACCAATAGAAAAAAATGGTCTGAAATCAATTCATTGTGCTAATAATGCTCATTTAAGTTCAAATGCGGATATTGATCAACTATGATAAATCATCCATTGACGACGTCAGACAGTTAAAACATTCAGTGTGTCTTCTGGGCGAACAATAAATGTTAAAAACTTGAATCTAATAATGCTCTCAATTGATGTGACAATCGAGCTCTCCACTTGAATGACTCTGGTATTTTTAACTCTGGGACAATTAATATCATTTCTATTTACCGTTAATTAAGATCTCGAGCGGTTAGGCTGACGTGTTGAGAACATCTCGAATTTGCTGAGGAAATACAATTTGCAATTTTGGGATGAAGAACTTGATTATATGGATTTTATTTTCAATTTTTAATATCATAAAATGTAAGTATAAATTATCTATATAAAATGTGCTAAAATCTCAATTGCAATGTTTTCCTTGAATTTGCTCTTTTGTTCATAATAATGAGTTAATCAAAAATTCGTTATCAATTTTTGTATTTATAATGGAGAGATTGTAAAAAAAAATATTAGCAGTTCATCAATATTGGTAAGAAATTGGAAACCGATTTCTTCATATCAAAACACCGAAAAGAAAATATTTTCCAAATAACATAAAACTGTCTATTGCAAGCAACAAAATATGTTTTCATTTCATAGTTAAGGCTATCAAAGTTATCACAGCAATAAAGGCAAACCCATGACTGATCGAATTGATCATAAACGTCTTCATCATTTTTAAGAGCACATATTTAGAACTAGTTGTTCAGATAGATCTGTTAAGTGAAAAAACCAGAAAATTAAATTTGACTGAGAACTGTAATTAGTATCACTTCCTTCATGTCTAGAATATATTACAGTAATTACCGCTAATTTTGTCTGATAAGGTTTTTGTGCACATGATTTCTCGGTGTGTTGAATATGAAATTCATTATTTCCTGACCTATCTCTGACATTTACTTCATTAGCAGGAGAAATAAAAATCACCCATGATTCATTGCATGACATTTCAAAACTTGTTTATCTCTTTTACATTTCTGAAATCCACGGTCACTTCACTCAGTTTGACAAATTAAAAATGATAACTGAGTCATGTTTTGCATACCAAGATATCGGTAGATGTTTTCGTTAATTTCGTTTTATTTATTTTTATTTTAAGGTCAGATACCTGCAATATTTTTCCCTCCAAATTTTGTTCGACACGAGTTTCACAGAATAGGACCGGAACTGCATCCGGCATGTCCGCCGCTACGGTGCGCTCCTGTCCCAGAGGGTTGTGCCCAGCCTCGTATAATGATGGTAAATGGACGACGCTGTCCGTTTTGTCCGAGAAACATTTGTTCAGATTCGGAACCTCCTCGGGAGGGATTGGAAGGAAACAGAATACTACTCTCAATAGCTGAATCTAATAGTCGACGAGAAAGCAACAATTCACCCTCTACCTCAACAAGAGATACCGAACAGAGAACAGGTAGACCAACTTCGTCAAGAACTGTTTCCAATGGTCGATCCTCTCCTGATCCAGACTCCCCCTTCTTTGCACCAAATGAACGACGTGTGGTGCGAACGGGGCGGCAAGGTGTGCGAGGGACACGTGTAGACCCCCCAGCACGTCGACTATCCGGGTCCTCGCGGAATCGGTCCCCGACGACAGGATCTCGGGCTCGCCCTGAGGAGAGACCCCGACAAACCGGGCCTGCTGAAAAACCACCCTCCAAAATTGCTCCAGTTGAAAACCAGCAAAACGCACATACCCTTTTTCCGCTTGAAGCTTTTAGAGAGAACGTTATTAGTGACACCAAGCCAAAATCAAATAAAATCGAAAAATCTAGAAAACGTACTTCTGTAAAAGCACCTGTCACACCGACACCACCCACGCCATTGAGCACACCGGCTCCTACACATGGCACTCGGTCCGGAAGGCAAACGCAGCAGAATGTTCGTTTACTCTTCCAAGCGCTGAACCGAATTGGACCTCAGTCTAGAAATCAACAATCTAACACAAACCAACCAAACAGACCTCAGCAGACGCCGTTCATTCCTCCGCTACACGCCCTCGCAGGTTCTCCGTTCACACAAGTCGTACAACAAGGCTCACAGAATAATAATGGACGGAATGGCAATACGCAGTCGTCAAACCAACAGCGACAACCTATAAACGGTATTCACCCTCTGCTGCCAATGTTCCTGTTACAACAAGCAAGGCTAAATAGTCTAAATGCCCCAACTCCAACAACAGCACAAAATGCACCAAATACTGCTGCACAAAATACTCCACCGAGAAACACCGCTCAAAATGTACAACAGTTACCTCCACACTTACGAGCTATGATGCCGTTTCCATTTTTCAATCCAACAGCAAACCAGCAAAACACAATTCCTGGAATGACTATGCAAGCCAACCAGGCGGGTGCAGCAAATGGCGAGCCCTCGGTTCCACCAGTCAGTCCCACAGTACAGGCCGAGATCAACCAGTGGATGGACCAGATGGCAATGCCCATTCAGGAAGTTCTTGGAGAGGTTTCACCTTCACAGCCTGGCAGTCGGCCGCAGCCTAATCTTAACCAGATTCAGAGAAACCAGATGACTCCTCCAGCTCAGCAACTGTTAAATATCGGCCAACAACAGAATCCCCAAACACAGCAGGCAACGATACCTAATCAGGCGTTTTTCCAGCAATGGCTACAGCAAATGGCTCTTCAACGACAACGTCATGCTGCAGGACAGGCACCGGGACAAATGACGCCCCAAGGTACTCAATCTAGAGCAACACCACAGACGCCGAATTTTAATCTTCTTTTCCAGAACATGGATCCATCTCGAATAAATACGGCTGTCCAGAACCCTGTAAACCCAGCGGCTTCAGCTCAGAATAATGCAGCGGGATCTAACGGTGGATTTACTCAGTGGTTAGATTCACTTGCAACACAGATTCAGCACCAACTCGAAGGTGGTTCGAGCCCTGCACAAACAAACGCCATTCCTCAACAGTTAGTAAATAATATGCCACCAAACATGAATAATATGCTTCAGAATTTGAACAATGCGCCTTCACCGAATCGAGGTGGGGGAGAAGTCAACTTTAATAATTGGCTCGAAAACATGGTAGCGCCTATTCAACAAGAACTTACAAGATCACCCGGAAATCCACAGGCATCGCCTGCAAGGGGTGGGACTGATGTTCCAGCTAGTACGTGGATTAATGAGATGTTAAATCCAATACAACAAGGCCTAGGTAGAAGGTAGTTCATATCAATCTAAATCTAATCGTCAATAACGAACGAAACAGAACTGTTACTACGTGACCATTTCTATCCAATGAATCCTACCAATTGTTTCAATGGCGGCGAAATGGTCAAGATTTCAACACATGCTTAATTTTTTCAGATACATTGCAGAAGAGATTTACCGTCCATTGTCAGTAAAATGCGTGTTAACGTTAGTTATGAATTACCCGTTTATAAATGTGTACTTGTAATAATTTGAGTATTTGAGTATTATTATCGGATGTGTTCTGCATCCGTAACTCGTTAAACATTTTATGTAACTTTGTATAAATTGTTACAAACTAAGTTACAATTGTCGTTTCGATTCTTGATTGACTTCTGTTGTTGTATATAGTTGTTTTCATTAATTTATGGGATTGTTACAAATAAAATTAATGTTTAAAATATTAGTTTTAAGTTATCAATTTAACGAACTCCTGACATAGACTGGTTTAGAGTCGCACACAAGACAATTACATATGTCAGAGACACTGCTACACGTGTAGCGACGTCAGAAGTTCTTGTCTGTATTCCATTTCGTGACTTTTGATTTCTTTGCTGTCAATGTTATATACCAAACGGAAATTTATTAATCTTAAAACCTGTACAACTGTCAATAATGGGTGATATATAATCAATTATGTGACTAATAAATCGAATATGATTATAATACTGCTTCTTTAGACACAATTTTTATATCAAATGAAGATGTATTGGTGATCTTTTTGTGTATCGTTCTGGAATAAAACCTAGCCTTATTTCCCTACCCCTCCCACGTAAATGTCATCTACGTGTACAGTCACGGCATCACTCTCCTTCCCCAAGCGGTTTACGCCCCTCACGGCGTAGTACCCGCCCTGTACCCCGACTTCTATCGTGTCCCTGTTTAACACGTGAACTAGTTCCCACACATCAGCCCTCAGGGCATACACAGCCCAGGACCTCACTGTGTTAGACGAATCAGGGGACCAGTGAAGCTTAAAGTCTGCGCTCGCGCGAACGTTTTGTGGTGACGAAGGAGCGGGTGCGGTAAGCCACGTCATTTCCGGTTGTAAGGCGGGTGTCGAGTATTCGCCTGATTTAAAGGTGTCACCTATTCCATGATTATTGTGCGAAAAAGTTTTTGCACTGAAGAAAACGTTTCCCAGACTCAATTGATCACGCCGGTCACGTGACAATTGAACTTGTCTCACGAGCTCATTGACTGGCCATGATTTGGCCACGATGGCGTTAGCGTAGTTTCCGGCATACAGATGGCGATTCATCTTGTTTTGTTGTAACCACCAGTCTAAGAGTGCTGGATAACTCTGTTGCGGTGGATCTATTTTCCAGTAGAGTTGTGGGGTCAGGTAATCCACCCATCCCAGTTCCAGCCATTTCTTGGAATCAGCGTACAATGAGTCGTAACTCGAGAGTCCATGGATTGTATGGGGATGTCCGGGTTTCCATATTCCAAAAGGACTGATGCCGACCTTAACGTGCAGTTTGATGGATTTAACTAGAGAGTATAATCCATGAACTAAGGTGTTCACACCGTCCCTTCTCCAGTCTTCCAGAGAAAGACGACCTCCCCCGGAAACGTACTCTGAGTAGGTATGGGAGTCCGGAAACGCTACTCCAGATACCGGGTAGGGGTAAAAGTAGTCATCCATGTGTACTCCGTCGATATCGTACCGCGTGACCACATCCCTGAATACAGATAGGATGAAATCCTGAACAACTTTGGCCCCTGGGTCCATCCATAGGTCACTACCATAAGCGTATGTATAACGTGGAAACCTGTTAGCCATATGGTTTGGTGCCAAGCCTGAGGTTGAGGCACTACCACTCCGGGCTCTGTATGGGTTAAACCAAGCGTGGACTTCCATGTTCCTCTTGTGTGCCTCCTGAACAGCGAACTCTAAGGGGTCGTAATAGGGGCTGGGAGGTCTCCCTTGTCGTCCGGTGAGATAGTAACTCCAGGGCTCCAAGGAAGAATTGTAAAGAGCGTCACCGGAAGTCCTTACTTGTAAGACAATGGCATTAAAGTTTAGGCTCTGTAGCCTGTCCAGCAAGGAGGTCAGCTCGTTTTTCTGCTGGTCGGTGGTCAGTGAGTGGGAGGACGGCCAGTCTATGTTAGCCACCGTGGCGATCCAGGCCCCCCGGAACTCCCGCATTGGCCAGGGCGAGCCGTCTGTAAACCGAAGTACAGACTTACATACAATGAATTAAGCATTAAAGGTGGAATGGTTTTACATGTATAAAGTATGATATATACACACCTTGAACTGCCTGACAGATAGACATCCCTAGAACAAACCCGATCAGTGTAGCCAGCATTCTGTTGAGGAAAAAAAAAACAACTTAAAATTTCTTTATAAAATTTCTGACACGTGTATTTTACTTCCTGTTGTCCATTATACACAATGTACGTTACATTTGAGTACTTCCTAGTGTATGTTTCGGTTCTTCATATCAATGTTTTGAAAATGTATCTCGAAGTAGGGGTTGGGGGTCTGATGGTCTTTTAGGGACTAACAAAAAATAGGGTTACCACCTTGGTAAAATGTCTGGCAGTGTAAAGGGAAGGAACCTCTTCTATAATGTCGGAGTAATGAGTTAATGTCGCCGTATGTGCATGTAAATATGTCATTACAGAATAGGGCGTGGTTTTTTTATATACAAGTTAGAGAGAGAGAGAGAGAGAGAGAGAGAGAGAGAGAGAGAGAGAGAGAGAGAGAGAGAGAGAGAGAGAGAGAGAGAGAGAGAGAGAGAGAGAGAGAGAGTATATCTAAGTGTGTGCTAGACATTCATAGTTATCTTCCTTAAAATCTTAAATAAGAGCAAATATCATACTTCAGGATTTTTACCCAACTTTTAAGGCGTATGAAGGGTCTCGACGTAAGAAAAATAATACATTCTGGCGACGATCAAAAAAAAAATTTGGGGGGGGGGGTGTTAAAAAAATGAATCTCCTTTATCGTCATGCAATATACATGTATTTATAGTATCAAGAATAAACATTAAACACAAAACTGAAATGTAACAATTTTTCCTTCTACTTGACCATTTCATACAACGATGCGTGTTTCATAGCGATTATATTAAAAGAAACTATAGCATATTTTTCGCAGTGATGATAAATGAAAGCAAACACAAAGCTTTGAGAATATACTTTCTTGGTTTTTTTTTTTTCAACTTATGAACTTTTTTCGAATATCCATTAATACTTTTATTCAGAAATCAATAAAATTCAATTGCACGATAAAGGGGATTGTTCTAAAGTTTTATATTCAAATAGTTTTTTTCTACTCAATACACAGAAATATCTAACGAATTCTTACCTTGCAGAGCGTACTACCGTGAATATCTTCCTTTCCGATATAAATCATGATAAGATAAGAAACGGGAAATGAGGTACCATATCATATAGTAATCAAAAAAGGTGTGTGAAGAAAACAAAAGATGCAATATAAGACTAATATACATTTTCCATTGACAAGCTAGCTACTTATTTTAATTTATAAGCATTTAAACATTTAAAGTTGAATTGTTACATCAAAGAACTACTACTTCTCTCTCTCTCTCTCTCTCTCTCTCTCTCTCTCTCTCTCTCTCTCTCTCTCTCTCTCTCTCTAGTAAATTGTGTATGAACCCTGCATACCTATAAATACCTTGTTATCGATTTCGCCAATTTTAGTTATTTATCTGATTGTGTAACAAGGTTGCAAGGTGTTCTTTCAACTTCCGGATTGCGAATAGAATTTGAAAAAAATTGGTCATGAGTTCTGAAAATACGGAACTCTGCACGACCTTACCTCGGGCTGCGAAGACGAAGGGGTGGCAATTTGTGGCCTCGGGCAAGGAATACAAAGTGGAGCAGTTTTATCAGGAACATCGAGCCAGTTTTCCCTGCGTGGCCACTGTTACGCAAGGCTTCTTCGGGGACATAGGTATAGAGATCATCGGAAATGGACAGGTAATATCTCAGTATCATTTCTGATCTTCTGAACATTTCCACTGTTAAATGCAGAAAAAGAGAGTAACTTAATAATGGAATAAACCTATTTATTTAAATTTTTTATATGTTAAATAGACCTAGTTTATCACTATGTAAATACATTAAACATTTAATAATCCATATAAAACACACTATGAAAGATATCATACAGCTTACATGCACACACATATATTTATCTATCTCTCATTTTCGCAACATTTTAATGTCTTTACCTTTGTTTTTAAATGGTACAATGTATATATATTTAAAAATCTTTCTATGTTAGTTTTAAGTGTTTTGAGATACCTCTGAATCAATAAAAGTCTTGATATATGTTTGATCAATCACTGCTACTGCTAAGAAACCAAGAAATGTACCAATTTCTATCTAGTTTTCTGTAACTTAAAGCAATATGAGCTGTATTTTTCGGTATTGTTTTCTTCGTTGGTGTACAATGTTTTTTATGTCGATTCCATTTCTACCTTTATGATAGATAGGATATAAACAAAACGTTAAATATATCTTTTATCAGAAAAATAATTTAGGTAGTATGAAGTATATTAATTTAAGAGCAAACCAATTTTTAAACGGGCAGACCATTATGCAGCTTTGTTACAAAATGAAATTCTATCTAGCTTTTAAGGTCAGACGACACGTTCCTCAATTTTATATAACGTTTCCCATTTTTATTGCGACTTTTTACATTCACAAATTACAAATTTATCTGCAATCATAGAAGAGCACAGAAAGGGGTGAAAATCCGGATTATTTTTATTAGAACTCTTTATCACGAGGAGATACAAAACAGATGCTCGAGGAACGTGTCGTCTGACCTTAAATATGTTTAACATTACTTTATAAATAAACCATCATTCTTGTCATTTCAAAAATTATTCAAAAATCACGATTTTGCAATAAAATTTCCTGACATGAAGAAAGTACCTCACCTTTAAACTCTTGGTAGACGATATACATTCAGCAGTGTGGCAGACAGCAGAGGGTGGTGGCCGAGGTTTTATCTGGACTGGGGGTCAGGCAAGTCTCCATCCCGACAGCTTACAGGGCCAGGTTTTGTATAGTGGACAAGCATGGGGTAGGTAAGTTACTGATCAAAGTGTCTCTATTTTTACACTGTAGAAGAGTTTATATGACGTATATCATAACAACTCCTGTTTTTTTACTATTTTAACATATTTTTGTGCCGTTTCATATGAACCAATGATCAATCAACCAAAATAACCCCCTGCATCAAAATGTCCGACAGTCTCTTCATATTTCAGAGAAGTCGTAACATTTTACAGATTCCAAAGAATATCCTTTGGCTGAAATCCTGCGCCTGCGCAATCTACCGTGCAATGTCAAGTTTTCTCCTAAAAACCAATTTAACCTGGTGTCAGTCGAGGGAACCAATATGGCGACCAGCAACATCCAGTTACGTCTGCTCAGGACGTACGATGAGCTCTACCTGGTCGGGAATCCTATCACAGAGAGTAACTATCTTCTTATATTGTGAAGATTCTATTGTTTATAATGCCTACATGTAATTCCAAGAGAGTTTTTTAAAAGGACAATAAAGCTATAGTTTAAAGGAAATACATATCATGGTTTGATATTATCTACAAATTTGGCGGAAATGGGGTTTTTAAAATTAAGATTTAGGATAAATTTTGTTATTCATAGATATTGTATGTACTTGTTATGGATTTAGCAAGTTCCGCGGAAAATGCTAACTCGCATTACGCTGTCAAATGTATACGTTTAAAGTACCTAAGTTCACTCTAACAAGGCCAGTACCTGTAGGTTTCGGTGTTACCGGTTGCATCTACCTTTTAATTTTACCGGTTGTATCTACCTTTTAATTTTACCGGTTGTATCTACCTTTTAGTTTTACCGATTGTATCTAACGATTGATTCTACCTTTTAGTTTTACCGGTTGTATCCACTTTATAGTTTTATCAGTCGATCTACCTTTCAGTTTTATCGTTCGATCTACCTTTTAGTTTTACCGGTTGTATCTACCTTTTGGTTTTACAGGTTGCATCTACCTTATGGTTTTACCGGTTGTATCTACCGTCGATGTTCCAGGTTGTATCAACCTTTAAGTTTCACCGGTTTTCTCTACCTGTTTGTTTTATAGGTTGTGCCTACTTTTTAGTTTTACCGGTTGTATCTACATTTAGATGTTCGAGGTTGTATCTCTTGGTTTAATAGGTTGTACCTACCTTTAAGTCGTACCGGATGTACCCTTATTTTAGTATTACCGGTTGTATCTACATTTTTGTTTTACCGATTGTATCTATCGATTGATTGTACCTTTTAGTTTTACCGGTTGCATCTTCCTTATGGTTTTACTGGTTGTATCTACCGTTCGATGTTCCAGGTTGTATCAACCTTTAAGTTCCACCGGTTGTATCCACCTCTTGGTTTAATAGGTTGTATCTATCTTTTAGTTTTACCAGTTGAATCTACCTTTTGGTACTATAGGTTGTACCTATCTTTTTGTTTTATCGGTTGTATCGACCTTTTGGTTTTACACATGTAGGTTGTATCTGCCTTTTGGTGTTACAGGTTGTATCTACCTTTTGGTTACAGGTTGTATCTACTTACTGTGTTATAAGTCGCATCCACCTTTTGGATACAAGTTGTGTCAACTTCTGTGTTATCGGTTTTATCTTCCTTTTGATGTTACAGGTTATATCCACTTTTTGTGTTACAGGTTGCATCCACTTTCTGTGTTATAGGTTATACTTTTCCTGTGTTACAGGTTGTATCTACCCAGACCTGATGTTGGTACCGTTTTACCTGGAGGACTTGAGATTGTCCCTGGTCACCGGGATACAGGGCTTCCCTGGTCCTTGGTCTTCCTATCTAAGTCACTTATCTGTGGCCAAGCTGTCCGATTCCGCCAAGTTCGGAAATTCTGGTCAGTGACGTAACGTATGCATAGTAGTTTATCCCCTGAATTCAATCCAATTTTGGTAAGTGACGAAACATTGAGAAGTTACCTACTTAATCAGTGGTTGTGACTGGGGTAATTCTTTTTATCTAACAATAGGCAGAACATTTGACATGTCACATTCTTGGAGGAAATCTTTCTCCATTGATTTCTTTGAGAATTACTCAATTCATAGCCAGTGGAGCGTTAAATTAATCTTATTATAATTACATTTGTATATTTATCCTAATGTATATATTCGGGAACACATAATCTCAAGCAATATTTCATTAAAAAAATTATTTAAAATCAGAGGGAAAATTTTTGAAGGGTAGATTCACCCGATAGCAAAATAACTTCATATATACATGTATATGGAACTTTAAAATATTTTACCAAATTACCCAACAGGCACACAAAGCGGTTTTGAAGCTGATTCAACGTTTATATTTGGTGGCGACGTTTCAAAGTTAAAGTTTACACCTTTGTAACAATAATGATCAAAACAATTTCATTATGATGATTCTTTTAAAACGTCATCTGAATTAAATCCAAGATTAAGAGTTTGAATTCATTTACCAGAAAACCAATTTCACAAAATATGATTCAAATTTACATGTATGAACAAAAAGGATAGTTAACATAGAAGGCAAACATTCACGAGGTATTTTAAGAACGTACATTTATATGTTCATTTCCTAGTACCTTTGGTGCGATGGAATAATGATAGTAATATTTATAAACAAACATACGTCATAACTTGAGCGGTCTATCTAATATAACTTATTAGGTTTGTTATTGATGGTCTACAGAAATATATCAGGTTGTTAAAGACCATAGAAGGCGATATTCTGTAGATAGTCAGTAACAAACCTAATAAGACCCTAGCTTTTGTTGATTGATACATGCATATTGAAGAAAGAAATATAACATGACGTTACGGCGGCCATGATGCCGTCTGTTAGTTGATATTTGCCGACTTTAGAAATATAGACGGCAATTACGTGATACGATTTATCCAATGACGTTGCGATATTTTAGTTCGAGACAAAACAAAATATCATATAGAAAAACTTTCTTCAGTAATAATGGATCTTTTTATTATTAAATATTAACTCTCTTGTTGTGACATATTATGTACTTTATCAAGTATTCAAGGTAAGTTTAACGTCAACATCCGACTTTATAAATACAGACAGAACCCGACGTTGAATAAACTCGAGATATCAACGTCATTCCCATTGACAAAATCAAACATCTTTCAACGTCATATCAACGTTGATTTAACATTAAAATGATGTTTATGTGCCTGCTGGAATCTATGGTTCTTGCTTGCCCGTCGATAGATGATCAAACTGCGTATCTTTTTATGATTTTAAGAAAATTAATGGATGTAAGCTATATACATTTAAATAAAATTATGTGTATATTTACATGTGTAAATTTTATTGTAGATATTGCAGTATACAAGAAGACCGGTCTGAAATCATTTGAGTCATCGAATGTCATTCCACAGACTTACCTAAGTATCGCAGATGTACGCGGCTCCATGGGACACCATTACGAAGATATACACATGAAACATCAAACCGACAAAATATACGACATTCTCTGGGATGCTCATAGTGGCCTCCCTGTGATGAAAGAGAGGCCGAGCGACAAAATGACGTCACGGCATGAGAAACGCAGCCGGAGATACGTTGATTGGAAAGACGCCAAGTTGTCAGCGTCAGGCAAAAGTAGGTCAGTCACACAGTACGCTTCACGACCTTTGCCAAAACTTCCTAATGATGCAGACGATGAAACTAAAATATCGACAGAGGTGAATAAATTATCACTCAGCTTAAATAATACGCTTGGTAAACAGGAACAACAACCCACAGAGCCAACCGTTAAAAGTGCTACCACCACCGACGCCGATACCCGCGGACTGCGGTTGTACTCGCGAGTACAACCGCAGGACAAGAAACAACAATATCACAAATCTGATCAACACGTACATTCGAGAGATAAACAATCAAGCGTGACAAGCGAAGGGAAAACTGAGAGTGAACAAAAGCCTACTTCTTCTGGGTCCAGCAAAGCTAATCTGAACATAATACCTCCTCGGCCAAGAAGAAAGAACGAAGACTTGCTGGCGCCCGACCAGTCAGCGCAGCGCCGTGAGATGGTACCGCACATGTCTGTTTCGAACGTCCAGTATTGGCTGAAAGTGCTGAGGCTGGATCAGTACGCAGACGCGTTTTTGGAGAATGAGATAGACGGTGCTCTTCTGTTGGAGCTAGATAATGGCGTCCTGATAGGAGAATTCGGGATGTCTCAATTACACGCTATAAAACTCCGTAAGTTTGCAACAGAAGGGTACATGCCTCGGCAATAAAAATTACCGATTTATCATAATTTACATTCATTGACATATACGGAAGAAACTCTTCGACGGCTTTTTTTCACCATGCAACAAAAACCTGACGTAATAACTGTTTAGCCTAACTGAGAATGATGACAAACAATCTAGTAATAAGTATAATGCCTATGATATTACGAATACCATAATTGTGAATGACAGAATTTATAGATGAAGTACAGTAATGATAATCCAGCGGTTCGATCATTTAGCGTGTCGTTAATTTCTCATTTGATTTTTAACTGAATTTAGTCTAATTGGTATCGTTAGTATCTTTGTACTCAGGATGGACAAATGCTTATAAATTGTACACAATACACAATGTAGTTGAAATATCCGTATATGTACGGGGTAATTTACTGAAATATTCGTATATGTACGGGGTAATATATTGAAATGTCAAAATAAAAATTCAAATGTTGAAGATTTAAGAGGGCTTGATGGTCTTGGCCATTTTTAGACTATATTAATCTTCTTAAGAAGAAGAGCTATATAAAGATATAGGAAACTAATCAAATTTTAAAGCTTTTGGATTTTTTCTTTACAAAATTAAAGTATATAGCTTAAGACATCATTTCAAAAAATTTACGGTGCATCTGATGGTTAATTTGTTGACCACCCAGCCTCCTTAATTCAAGGAATTATCAATGCTACATGTATATAATGAAAATTATCACATTTTTCTGAACAATCTGTATAAATAGTATTAATAAAAATAATTATAATATCAATGATAAAATAATGTTAAGGACACGTGTTTTTCTTTAGAAGGAGACTTCCTGATAATTCCTTGAGTTTTTTTTGGAGACTGAAATGTGTTCCATATTTTCCCATAAAAGTACAAAACAAAACTTGTAATGGGATTTATATTTTAATCTTCATTTGTTAAAGACATGTTTCTCTTCAAAATAGTTAACACAGGACAAGAGAGACGACTTACATTTAAATTATGTATTCTTTAACCAATAAAATTTTCTTTCACTACAAATTTGATAAATTACATACATGAATATTTTACACTTTCTTGTGGTTTACAAATAAAAATGAAGAACAAGGGACGTTATTGGCCGAAATATGCCGTGTTTCATATATGCACAGCACAAAACATTTTAAAAAGCCTTGAATTTATCAAATCCAATGGTATTAACTTATATGTGTGACTAAAACATATACATCATAAAATTTATGTAGCTGCAGGTCTGAAAAAATTCGGATGGACGACCTGGGAGCTACAGTGCCTCCCATAGTAAAAATTTGCAATTTACGGTGCACAAAAAATTGCGCTAGTTTTGGACTGATTAACCTTATTTTCGAACACATTCTATACAAATGTTAAATTCCAAAAAATTCCTCGGACATTTTACTACAGATATAAACATTTTACTTGCCTCTGATATTCTTTTAAACACCATCACCAGCCCCGAAAAGTGATGTAGTACAGTTTGTTTACATGTAAAAACGGCGACTCTTGATCTCGACGTGAATTAAACATACTTCAATTTCCGATATCGGTTAGCGTGTTAAGTTTGAGGCAAGTAAAGTACCGATATCAGTAGTAAATTGACTGAAGAATTTAATGGTACTAATTTTTTCCACAGAATTTGTGTGAAAATAAGGTTAATCAGTCCAAAACTAGCGCAATTTTTTGTGCGCCGTAAATTGCAGATTTTTACTATGGGAGGCACTGTAGCTCCCAGGTCGTCCATCCGATTTTTTTCAGATCCGGAGCTACAGACCAGCAGCTAGGAATTTATGCTTAAAACTGTATCGTTTTTAGCAATACGTCGACATTTTAAACGCGACGCCATGCATATTTATGCGAGAAGTTTATCTGTGTTGTAAAAACATACCGGTATCTGTGCACGAGTTTCGGGCTTGTGAACCGCAGATCACAAGTTTAAATCTGCATTCGGCCTATTTCATTGAACTTTTGAAATTATAAATTTTGAATGCAAGATTGTATATATGTTCGCCTATTTGACTTACATGTACATACTTCTGATGCATTATGCTACATTGTATCTTTTATAATCAAGTAATTTTCTGTTGATTTGAGAAACTATTCCAAGGTGTAGTGAGTCAGTTAAATACAAGTACCTTACTGCTTCCATTGGTTATTCACTAAAGTACAGGAAGCAAAAAAAATTCTAAAGATTTCATAACCTTTCTGATCACAATTTTTAATTTTAAATGCACGAACAATGAACTCAAAGATGATAAGGGAAAAGGGGGAGGGGGGTCCTCGACTATCAGCAAGTTTGATAAGCAATCTCAATTAAAAAATATCATTGAATGAAAAAGAAATGGAAATGGGAATGATTGGACTGGAGTTGAAGGTTGTTAAAAACAAATTGGATCTGTTTATGTTTCACAATATTGTTCGCACACACATATGCACTCGGAGAGAGAGAGAGAGAGAGAGAGAGGAGGGTGTTACACGTGTAGTTTTTTTTGTTTAAACAACGTAGTATACAAATCAACTTTCACACACAGAGTGTGTAAGAATCATATTATACATTAAAAACACTGTAAAATACAAACATATTTCTATTTTCTTCGGACTTGAAAAACTTTATCATGGAAGGAACACGTGGTGCAGCTCGCGTGCTGATTTGATTGACAGGTGTATCACGTGGACTCTGACTGAAACTGGATTCTATCACAATGTGCATTACTTAAACGATAAAAGGGTTATTTATATATGGAAACTGAATTAAAAGCAATGTCTCACATTAGTGAATTACAAATGAAATTTAACTCTCTCTCTCTCTCTCTCTCTCTCTCTCTCTCTCTCTCTCTTAGTTTCTTCAAACAAATGATGTCTAAACAAAACGTTTAAAGTGTCCGATAAAGAGGAAGTCAAAGATTTTAAGACAAGATCACGGAAAGAACTCTATCTAAATGTTTAAAGTGTCTGATAAAGAACTTTAAGACAAGATCACGGAAGGAACTTTATATATACCGATCCATTGATTCTACGCGCTATAAAAATGAATATACTGGAACGGAAGTTTACAGTTTTGTGTAGCGCTGTTTGTCGAAGTGAATAAACAAATAGATCTAGAAGTATATAGCTCTGCGAACAGTCGAAGATTTTAATCAAATGAATTGATAAATGGATGTAAAAAAACAAACTTCCTTAACAATTTAATACGTTATGGTAATAAACTGGCACAAATATAAAAAGTTGTATTCCTTTTGCAACATGATTTTCAATGAACTTTTTGACAATCAATATCCAAGGTCACATTCCAAAATTGAAATGATTATTATATACGAAATACAATCATTACGACTGAATAGGGGACATGTAGAGGTAGATATATACCTCAAGAGAGTAATCTGACCTGAAGTTTGATATCATTGCAAATAAAAGTAGAAAAATTCCTCAGAGTATCATGAGATGTCATTACTTCATACTGTACGCGTAGCGAATTTTTAAGCATACATGTATATTTAGAATTTTACTGTACGCGTAGTTCTATGGTTTCGAATGGTAAGTTAACTCAATAGCATATATATATATATATATATATATATATATATATATATATATATATATATAATTAGATGACATCCCGCGCAAGCGCGGGAAATAACACTTTACAAATTAAATGGGCTTTGTGTTTTTTGTACACATTTACTTGAGTCCGATTTTTTTTTAAATTGGTTTTCTTAACCAAATCTTACAAACGTAATTTCCGTCAACAGAAATATCTTTGCTCATTGTAATGTTCGAAGCTACGCATACAGATGTTCATCTACAAATCAGACCTACCCGTACATACTTATAAGAGCTACGCGTACAGTGAACAATATCGAGGCATGGTAAAAAAAAAACCTTCAAATTCAAAGAATGCATTGCTTCATTAATCATATATGTAGTTTTTTTTGTCTGAAAGATATCATATTGGGGAAATATTTTTACAACAAGAAACAATAATTTTTTGTCAAAGAAATGAGAAACACTTCTCTAGAAATTTTGATTCGATTTCTTATTGAATATTTGCACTGTTTTGATCCAATAAAAATATTTTCCGAAGAGAAACTTATGATTTTAATATTGATATGACGAGTATAAACTTATTCAAGTTAACTACCGTATGTAAAACGAGATACTGTCCCTCCAGATATTAGTTTTTTACGTATTTTCCATTTACGATCAAAATACTGTATGCAGCGCTACTTGTTCCCTCGCTTCGACGAACAGCGCTATACCCACAACTGTACGCTTACGTCCCTACACTGTGGCATGTACGTGTACATCACATACATGTATTATAGAAAAAAATAAAATTTAAAATTACACAAAATATAAAACTATATATTATTCTTTTTGAGAAAGTACAATGTTTATTATCATTTTCCGTATTAATTTTAAAAAAAATTCATATTGTTTACATGTGACAACCAACACCATTTTAATTGTATGAACAAATGATGAAATTATTAGCCTGCACGTAAAATATAAAAGTGGTTGTCGCATGTGTAAGTGTCTAATTCTAACGAAAACTACTCATAAAACATCATGTAGTAACGCATTTGAAAGAGCATTCCATTTTTAGCGCACATTAGTGACGTCATAATGAAAAATGACGTCATTTTAGTGCATGTATGATTTAGCTGATTTCATACTTATAGTAGTACAATGCACAACATCAATAACGCGGACAAAGACGTTGAAAATATTGTAAATTTTGCGGCCAAATAATGCCAATACCGTATCTTGTTCTTTATAATATGTTGACCGGTTGTTATATGTATAAAAAATATATAACATCCCAGATTAATTTGATGAGTAGAAATAAATTTGTAAAAAGTACATTGGCTTATTTTACTGGACAAAAAAGAGTTATTTCCAATGATATAAAAGTTAAAAAAAATTCTCAGTGTTATTTACAATAGCGTTTTTCTTTAACTGGTTATTGCCTACTAGCATTACCAAGCTCTGTTTTTAAAAGGAATTGTCAAATACAGGATATCCTTGATGTTCCAAAAAAGGTTTAAATCCAAAACCAGATTCTACAGGGTTTTTTTCAGTCATTCTTAGTTCCACAAACTCTGTATAAAAGTTAAACTTATTATTCCTTCCTTCATGAAAAGAATTTCATTAAAAAAAAAAATGAATTACAGAAAAAGAAAGTGTACATGTAAATTATCTACACAAATTTAATGTGCATGTTATTGAAGTTTATAGACATCAGAAATAGCTTAGAACTTCCATTCAAAATATCACAGTGCTTGTTAAATTTCATATTTAAAAACATTCTTTGAAAACCGACCGATGCATGTCTTTACAGTGGAAACTTTTCATTGCTAAGGATAGAGGCGTTCGTTTTAAGGAAATCAATTTGTTTGCTACCGGGAGTCAATGAATTGAGCGTCGAAAACACAAATTGGATTTCAAAATCTTTTCTTTTTTTTTTTTTTGTTCATAAATAAGACCGTGCGGAAACATTACGACATCAGCGGTCACAAATGAGGGGATATAGCAGAAGTTTTCCTTGACCAAAATCCTCAATGGACGACACGGAGAGGAAAGGCACAGAAAACATTTAGATGCACATCCTCTATTCATTCAGACCACAAGGGATTTATGAAGGTCCTGTAATATAATCACCTGGTACCTATACTGAAATATTTCTGATTTTGTCAACTCCACACGTTTTATATATTTGCTTCCCAAGAGATAATCGTCCCAAAAATTGTATTATTTATTAAACAATGTGCCGGATATTTATCCCAGTGCCAAGATGGCATTTTTGCACCCAAAGAAGCAGTTTCGTAAAAATCCATATACATTTATATACCAAATGAAAGACCATTGCCTAGATAGTATATAACCACTATTGTTTTTAGTGTGTCTCAACTGACAGATGAAATATTTACCTTTAAAAATTAATATCCCATTGGAAAATAATATTTCCCATGGTAGAAATAATTTTCCTACAGGAAATATTAAAATTCCTACAGGACTTTCTAAAACTCCTACGTACATGAATTATATTTCCTATAGGAGAAAAGTATTTCCTACAGAAATTTGATTCAGACAGGTAGTTTTCCTAGGAAATCAAGATTTCCTATCGGATTTTAAAATCGTATTGGAGTTTTGTTCAAATCCTATCGGAATTTAAATTCCTATATGTTCTTTTATTCCGATAGGATATTTCAATTAGGCCAATATAAAAAAATGTGTGTTTAGGGTAACACTGATAAAAAAAATAAGGTTAGGTAGATAGGGATTTTTTTTTATTTTATCATATTTTTTTCTGGATGAATCCTAAGAATGTTTGTTTGTGTAATATTTAAAAACGGGTTTTTAATAGAAATAATATAAAAATCACAATCGGATAAAAACAGACATCTGAAAATGGTAGGGTCGGGGCATTTTTGTAGGTTAGGTCGAGTTACCCTAAACACACAACTTTTTTTTTTTTTAGGCCTTATCCTATAGAAAATTTATTTTCCTGTAGGAATTTATTTTTTAAAAGTAAATAACCCACATAACAGGTGAGATACACGAATAAAATGGTGGCTATAAACTTCTTAACCAATGGGCTATAATATGGCATATTTGAATTTTTCGATACATGTAGCTTAGACGAGTTCAAAAATACCACCTTGACACTGGCGTAATTATCCGGCACAGTGTAATGTTCTTTATACATTATAGGTTATTACTCTTAGATTTCCCATTCGTTTCATTTTCTCTCATGCCAATACTTCAACATTTGTACTATATCTTGAAATATTTATTTTTTACCACATTACAATTTTTAAATGAATAAATTAAGTTTCGTTGCTTTTACATTATTTCCATTTAAACGACAAGAAAGAAAGTTTGGCGAATAGCGAGTGAGCATGTGCACTAGATGCACATTTACGTCTTCATTTAACAGAGAACTTAAAATCGATCGAGTATCTACTGTGATTTTAATGTGCTTCCTCAGTTGTGGACGACCGACAAAATTTAATAGGCTTACAGTGCATGGACAAGGTAATGTTTCATACATCATAAACAAATAGCAGTGTTATACTTTATCCTGTAGATGTGAAATACCGAGCACCTGTCATGTGGTGCTTTACATAACTAGATTATCAAGGCCAGGAAGCATCTTCCTCGTGTACCGAGTAATTCACGAGGATATGGCATCCCCCGCCGACAGACAGACGAGCCGGGCTTTCATCAAGTCTCAGGGAGACTTTTCGGTCCCAGATTTTTGTCGTATATTTCGGGACCATCTCCCACAGGTCGTTTCCCTGAAAGAGGACCGGAAGTCGAAAGCAAAAGATGTCCGGAAAAACAAGGTAAGGTAATGGGCCAGGAATTAAATCATTTGAACTCAACATGAAGAATATTTCAGGTTCTTCTGCAGTTAACCTGCTGTATATTGATGATAAATTATGCATGCATATGATTGAAAACTTTATGATGGCTATTATGGTGAAATTTTGGGATTGGCATTTAGAAACTTTTAGTTTTTTCTTTTGATATAACTTTATTTGATTTTATTTTTCTCAAAGAATTTTTAAGCTGATTATTTATTACCTACAATTGAAAATATAATCAGAAATTTTTACCATTAACAAATGGCCTATTTTTGTTATTCTGTATGCCTGTAGTATTAACGATTTTGCCACTTTAAAAGTGGTAAAACCAATTACAATGACTAGTATTTTTCTATTCGCTTTACCCCTTACATGTACTTGTCGTATATTTACATAAACCAATGAACGATTTACAATTTATCACGTCTATATCTCGCTCCTTCCTTATTCAGTTTTCCATGCCACTTAGTTACAATAGCTGTTGTCACGTGTTGTCTATCTTCGTCTCAGACTAACGAGTGTTTTGTATACAAATAAGTTTTTAGTAGATTTAACAACCAAGAAAAGTCCGCAGTATAAACACTACAGTTTTCATGTTGTTATCAGAAATGTTGCATGCCCGCCCAATTCCTTGTATTTCATCATTTGGGTTCGAACTTAATTGATTGTAAGGATATTGTACTTGTTTTTAATTCAGATATATTTTGTTGGCAAAGTTTGCTGTGAGAAGAAAGTCACTGTTGATATGGTCAAGAAGAAAAAGTCACGCGGTACAGTGCTCCTACCCCTGTCCCACCCTGCCCGTGTTTGTCTGGCTGGGACTAAAAATGGTAAACTAGTTACGAAAGATATTATCGATAAACTAGTTACTGAAGATAAAGGCGCATAATTGATAGATTTAGTAAACTAAGGTACAGGTAATCATTAATAGATTGTATAAACTTCAGTGACAGTGCCAAAGTTGATAGATTTTATAAACTAGTTACGTAATATGTGAATAATTGAGAGATTATTCGCTATGCCGCTTTGTATTTAAACAAGTCGAATTTTAACAAGCTTGATATGAATATTATGGATAAATAATGATGTAAATAGACAGAATGTAAATAAACAGGTAATATATTGACAGAACAGGTTTCCTGATATGATATGAATACACACGGACACTGAAATGAAAAAACGTCAACAGAGGGACATACATCAACACTGAGATATCGATGCATGGAAGAATGTCTTTACTCTATTCATAAATAACTCAAACTACTGTATCCAGTCTGCACAAAACGTATCAGTTTTAAACACTATATCGGATTATTATGCCAGTATCAAGGAGATATTTTTGCACTCTTCTAAAGCCCATGCAAGTGACATGATAGACCATTGCTGAGAGAGTGACTAACAAATTTTTACTGATGTATCTCACCTGTCAGGAGAACTATTCACAATAATGAAAAACATTTCCGGAAAAAAAAATTGAAAAAACAATTGTTTTGTATAGGAAATACGGTACTGAATTTTCTGCCAGTTATGAATAACTTCCTATGGCAATTTAAATTCCGATAGAATTTGAACAAAACCCCGACAGAATTTTAAAATCCAGTAGGAAAATTAAAATTTCTACCAAAAAAAATTACACGATATTTAATCTTGGTGGAAATAGTATTATCTCGTAGGAAAAATAATTGATTCAGAACCTTTAGAAAACCCTAAAAGATTTTTTTTACATCATGTAGGAAAATTATTTCTCCTCGAGAAATCATTATTTTCCCAAGGAAATTATTTAGAGAGGTAAATTTCTCACCTATCACGCGAGACTCACTGAAAATCTAAGTGTTATATACTCTTGGCATCGACATCATATGACAAGCCGGTAAATGATATTTTTGGAAACAGCACCTTAGACAGGTAGACACACCTTGATACTGGCATTGTTTTCTGGCACAGGTTTGCAGTTCGTCACAGCTTCCCGATTTCTCGGTATTGAACCATGTTTCCTTTTAAGCTCCTGAACAAAAGGAAATCTTTAAATAACAAGGTGTATTTTTGGAGAAAGTCATAAAATACGACGCATTATCTTTGATGTTTTATTTGGTGTTAACATTAAACTTCAAAGCGTTTTCATTGTAAATTAAAGTGGGTTCATTCCCTTATGACTACCTGTTAGATAACGGATCGAAATATCGGTGAGGAAGTAAATAGTCTGGTAACAAACCATCGAACGCAGCCATATTAGGAATGACGAACTTTGACCAGAAGTATTTGCCTGCATTTTTTATTTCATATTTTAAAAGTTTTTACATAGAAAATCTCAAAGAAAGAACTTTATTTCTAGAATCGCCCGCCAGTGAGTATACTATTGAACAAGTTCTGAACAACCATACGTGTCCATGTGATATCATCGTTGCTCCGCATCGTCACTTCCGGTTACATTTGAAAGGGAAGGAAGTTATGACCAACGATTTTGTTCTTAGGTTGCAAGGAACAGTAGATGAGTTTTATCTGTTGGGAAACCCAGTAACTGAAAGTATATACTTGACTTCTTGTGAATCTGTTAAATCTGGAACATTTCAGATAAAAAAATATTCATCAAATTAATATTGAAGAATATTGACCATAAATATCGATAAAAGGGGAATACCGTCTGTAGTCTGATTAAAGATAACTGATGATGTCATCTAAACAGCACCTTAGACAGGTAGACACACCTTGATACTGGCATTGTTTTCTGGCACAGGTTTGCAGTTCGTCACAGCTTCCCGATTTCTCGGTATTGAACCATGTTTCCTTTTAAGCTCCTGAACAAAAGGAAATCTTTAAAACTTGATGACTTGATTTACTTGATAACAAGGTGTATTTTTGGAGAAAGTCATAAAATACGACGCATTATCTTTGATGTTTTATTTGGTGTTAACATTAAACTTCAAAGCGTTTTCATTGTAAATTAAAGTGGGTTCATTCCCTTATGACTACCTGTTAGATAACGGATCGAAATATCGGTGAGGAAGTAAATAGTCTGGTAACAAACCATCGAACGCAGCCATATTAGGAATGACGAACTTTGACCAGAAGTATTTGCCTGCATTTTTTATTTCATATTTTAAAAGTTTTTACATAGAAAATCTCAAAGAAAGAACTTTATTTCTAGAATCGCCCGCCAGTGAGTATACTATTGAACAAGTTCTGAACAACCATACGTGTCCATGTGATATCATCGTTGCTCCGCATCGTCACTTCCGGTTACATTTGAAAGGGAAGGAAGTTATGACCAACGATTTTGTTCTTAGGTTGCAAGGAACAGTAGATGAGTTTTATCTGTTGGGAAACCCAGTAACTGAAAGTATATACTTGACTTCTTGTGAATCTGTTAAATCTGGAACATTTCAGATAAAAAAATATTCATCAAATTAATATTGAAGAATATTGACCATAAATATCGATAAAAGGGGAATACCGTCTGTAGTCTGATTAAAGATAACTGATGATGTCATCTAAACAGCACCTTAGACAGGTAGACACACCTTGATACTGGCATTGTTTTCTGGCACAGGTTTGCAGTTCGTCACAGCTTCCCGATTTCTCGGTATTGAACCATGTTTCCTTTTAAGCTCCTGAACAAAAGGAAATCTTTAAAACTTGATGACTTGATTTACTTGATAACAAGGTGTATTTTTGGAGAAAGTCATAAAATACGACGCATTATCTTTGATGTTTTATTTGGTGTTAACATTAAACTTCAAAGCGTTTTCATTGTAAATTAAAGTGGGTTCATTCCCTTATGACTACCTGTTAGATAACGGATCGAAATATCGGTGAGGAAGTAAATAGTCTGGTAACAAACCATCGAACGCAGCCATATTAGGAATGACGAACTTTGACCAGAAGTATTTGCCTGCATTTTTTATTTCATATTTTAAAAGTTTTTACATAGAAAATCTCAAAGAAAGAACTTTATTTCTAGAATCGCCCGCCAGTGAGTATACTATTGAACAAGTTCTGAACAACCATACGTGTCCATGTGATATCATCGTTGCTCCGCATCGTCACTTCCGGTTACATTTGAAAGGGAAGGAAGTTATGACCAGCGATTTTGTTCTTAGGTTGCAAGGAACAGTAGATGAGTTTTATCTGTTGGGAAACCCAGTAACTGAAAGTATATACTTGACTTCTTGTGAATCTGTTAAATCTGGAACATTTCAGATAAAAAAATATTCATCAAATTAATATTGAAGAATATTGACCATAAATATCGATAAAAGGGGAATACCGTCTGTAGTCTGATTAAAGATAACTGATGATGTCATCTATTTCAGCTAGCATAAGTGACGAGGAGGCGTTGGTGATGTCTGGTCCTCGTCTACAACTGGTGACCGGGATAACCGGATATCCGGGAGAATGGTCGTCGTTCTTAAACCTTTTATCCTCAACTCTGAAGTCCAAAAGCAATGGCCACGGTTAGCTGCTATGTGTTGATATGTCTTTCAAGTGCAAACTTCGCAATTCAGTACTAATATATTAATGTATATATCTACTAGCATCAATCTAATTCACATTCGAATAATAAATAAAGGACATTAGGATATTCATTAAAAGTTGCATTTACTTATCAAACATTGTGTCATTATTTCTGCAGATGGTCTTAGGTCACTGGGTACTTACCAGGAGATCTCGCCGGATTTCAAAGACGATGATGAACATCTGTACGATGGTCTGGTGAAAACAAAAAGAAAGAACTGTGTCTATGAATTGACTTGGGAGTCACACACTGGTGCTCCTCTCTTAAATGCAGAAGGAATGAAACCTTGTAAAACAGGTGAAGAAGCCAACACTGTTCAAAATGGGGTTAAATGTGATGCAACTAGACAAGTCTCTGGTGTTAGTGATTTGGCAAAAGATAAATCTCAAAGAAATGGGAAAGAAAACAATAAATCAAATATAAAAGGCGAAGAGTCTGCAAGTAGTAACACTGAAAGACAAACAAGTAAACCCCATATCAGCAAGGTAAAAGCAACCGACAGAAACCATCTGTATGATGTTATTTTGGATCCAGAAACTCATAAACCTGTTCTCCTTGGCCATAGAGACATAAATTCTTCCAAAGATGGTCACACTGCACCACAGAACATAGAAATGACTAGTGGAGTGGCTATATCAGGTATAGAGGTATCACCTTCTGAGCAACATATTGAGCGGAACAGAATACAGTTACCAAACGACAGGAACATATCGGGAAACTCGCCCCTACCATCGCTGCCACCAAAGATACAGGTGCCGAAGAAATATGGAATATTAATATCCGACCTTCCAAAACCACCACCAAGAAAGTTTCTGAGTTTGGATAGAACGGATCCAAAGAAATCGCGAGTTTACGGTGAAAGCAAACTGAACAGATCGCAAAGTGATATGGGGTTCGCAGAATTGGTTAATGCCAACAACATCCACCCAACAACAAGCGAAAGTGTTTCTTGTCTTTCTGCAATGAGTGTAGACGATCTAGCACATTGGTTAAACACTCTACACATGAAGTGCGCGGACAAGTTTGTAGAACATTCCATTGATGGAGCCAAACTATTGAAGTCCACAGAAGAAATATTTCATAGTCCAGACATTGGAATGTCCAAACTGGATATTCTGAGATTGAAAAAGTTTATCAGAGAACGCTGTGTTTGAATAATGATTGTATATTGTTACAGAGAGACGTATTCGGTTTAGAATGATAGTGATCATATATGAACTCAGTGAAACAATTGAGAACTGTATAATTAATATTAAAAAGAAAGCATTAATATGGTCGTCCATTGTGCTCGGTAAACTATACAGAATTTTTTGCAATAACATTTATTTAAGAATACGCCTGATAAAAAAATGTTTTCTTAAAAAAGTAAAAATTAAAGCTGATGACATCTTAAGAATGAATTGCTTTGGACATAAAAATCTGTCATTTAAAGCACGATATTTTTAAGAATATGTGCCATTTCTTTTATTTGTTAAAAACCATACATCTTGAATGACTATATATATTTATATAAATTTTAGATCTTGTACATGTACATGTAGATTTGATAAAAATCATGATTTTTTTTATCTATAAGTGAAAAGAAATTTAAATATTGTACTTAAATTAGAAATTCAATTAAAGATATTTTTTTATGTTTATATATTTTTCAATTATATAATATACCTAGGTTCTCAATAACTTTCTATTAGAATTGCACGTACATTATTGTTTATGTAATCTATTAGAATTACACGTCCATTAAGGTGTATGTAAAAAGTACTCAGTACTCAAGGCTGCAATGACTTTTAACTGTATGTGATAATGGATGAAAGGAAAATAAATGCTAGTTTTGTTTTTGTATAGGCGGCAATCATATTTATAAAAAGTATATATATCCCGCGAATATGAACACCACGATTGTATCAAGCGATCGCAAATCATAGTCAGTTAAAATATCCCCGTTGATAACCGCTTTTCTGTTCTATTTATGTGTTATCTTTATTGCGTGGACCCTGCATGAGGTCCACGCAGAAAATATATATATGCGAGGTAAAACTAGATGCAACGGGGGAAAATTCAGCTTGCGCCCGAGCTAGCCTGGTTCCTGTGTGGGATCATTGGAAGACCAGGGAACCAGGCTAGCACAAGTTTATCTAAATCGGGATCGGGAGTCCATGTCATGAGCATGTGTTAAAGAACACAGACCACATTTATTTTTCCCTCTTATTCCTTTATACAACAAAAAATCATATAAAGAATTCCACCAGCTCAAATCAATTAAAATGCAGCATACCTATGGAATAACACTAGTCCAACAACATATCCAAACTACAGGAAAATCAATCGAGAGGGGACTGAGATATGGCCCCTAAAATAACCCCTACCATGAAAAATCCACTTTCACTTTGGAATATGTGTAAACATTGGCCTTTTTACACCCTTTCTATCGCGCCTTTAAAGATAATTTTTCTGAATTTTTTCCTGCCTGTATTTTTTTTCAAACCTTCTTCTTTCTATCCATACCCTAAAAGGAACCGAATTCGCCCATTTAGCATCCCTGGGAAATATTGAAATAATACATACATTTTTAGAATGGAACTACTTGCGTGGACAATGAGCACGGGGTAAAAATAGTGGTATGTGACATAAAGTTGAAAGGCGCTGAGATTGTAAGGTTGTCGGTAAACAGTACAGAAACAAAGTATTCCTTTTAAAAATGATCGGCATATATCAACTGTCAGTATCATGAAATAATTAAAGTTTATGTTATGCCGAAACTACAACATGCTTTAAATAGCATAAATCACGATGTTTTGTTGTTTTCCGAAATAACTTAACTTCCCTTTTAGGCGATGCTAGTGTACCCCAAATAAAAATTGTACGTATCTAAAGTAAAACATGATTGAATAATCATGTGACTGTATACGTGATTGAATAATTAATCGACTGTATAAAAGTTTAAATCTCAAGAAAAAATGCATAAAAATGAAACATTTACACGAAGCTGTCACTCCATGGTTAACAAAGTAGTGCGAGGCGTAATGTGTGCGCAAACAGTGCCTAATTCTATATATATGTAATCTTCACTAATATAATTAATAATTATGTTAGAAGTGTGAACCCTTTAAATTCTGGAGTAAAAGGGTCAAAGCTATACGGCGTACAATTTAGAGGCTAAAGGCAATATCCAGGCTTGCCTAGAACTATTATTCATCATAACACTTTTGCAATTAGAAGTCTCCCTTGTACATGTCATAATATAAAAGCAGGGGGTTAGAATCGGTGGATTACGGTACCGGATAACATTAAGGCTCTCATATTTCCTTTAGAAACACATGCCTATGGTCCAGGTATTGCGGTCCTTTTTTAAAGGACAGCAACCTGTAAGACATTTATGATATTTGTTTGACTTTCCTTTTGAAAAATATTTTATTACGGCTTTTTTCTTGAGATTTAAACTTTTATACAGTCGATTAATTATTCAATCACGTATACAGTCACATGATTATTCAATCATGTTTTCTTCCGTATGAGCGTCTTTCGTCCGTCGCCTTAAGGAAATGTCCCCGTTTTATCTCTCACTCCAATTGGTGTATGGTCACTCTCTGAAATAACGTAAAAAGTAGCTCAAGGCTGACCAAAAAAAAAATATTTTTTACACGTCGTCAGATGACGAGATGTGCCCTCCCAACACGAAAGACGCACCCAGCCGAAAACGATGACGAAGTCCGCACAAGAAAACAGACCAACACTAAGTTTAGCCCGAACCTGTACATCTATTCATATAGCAGGCTCCAACCAATCGCTGTCTTAACAAATTTATTTAATTATAAATTCCCAGCGATTTATTAATGAAACGTATTTAGCTTTCTCTATTTAATCAACGATCTCACACACAACAAAGGCCATTTATTACTGACGCCACCTGTGTCACTATGGTTGGTCGCTGTTTTGTAGCTTGGATTACTATTATTTCGGTTCTGTCTCACTCCCCGGCAATTGGTAAGTACTGTATCGTTTTTATTGTTTGATTTTTTCCCCAGTAATTAGTGTATTTTGAAATTGATCGTAAACTTGATTCTGATATATTTAAAAACAAAGCGAAATTAATAAAAACATGTTTTCACTAATAAGTATTTATGTTACATTAGAGAATGATGCTGTTTTTCTGGGATTCTTATAAAACAAAAAAAATATCCAAGAATACAAAAAACCGTATGCATGTTTCTTATGATATTTTAATACTATGATGGTTTGTTGATTCTCAGTGATAATTGTATAGTTTGATTGTAGGATCTCACACAGGAATAAGATCCAGCAACTACCCGATATACCGCAGACTCTCACCTGCCAAGGTGTCCAGTTTATTCCCAAGTTACTTGAGGAGAATCGCCAACCGTAAGTCCCCTCTCCCTCGTCGCCAGCGCCCGCCATTTGTGTACTCGTCCCCAAATAAAGTTCTCTTGAAGAATGGCCTTAAAGGCCCCGCCATCTCTAACAGATTCCTGAACCGAGGGTGCCCTGTGCTGAATTGTCCAGTGATGAGGGTGCCCTCCAGATGCAAGGTGCCCGTTTTCTTCCGATACAATGGACGGTTGTGTCGTGGATGTTATAAAAATATATGTCGGAAACAGTATTAAGTGCAAGTACCAAGGTCTGAGTATATTTATCTGCAAAAAATGTGCACAGTTCTGCATGATGACTGATTGTGTGATTCAGGTTACACGTGCATTTTCCTGAAATCAAACTTTGTCTTATTAATAACAAATCAGAAAATTAATTAACCTATCACAAAAGGGCGTTATTGTCTACGTACCTAACTTGGGGAGAATAATGAGTTAGTTGATTAAATCCATCTTGTGGTTTCAGTTATTATCAGCGATTCTTTTTTCGTGAAAGCAGTTTAGGTGGGCATGTCACCTGTTAATTAATTGTTATCATGTGCCTTGATTCATCATACATTCTATATCCTTCTCAAAATTTCCAGAACACTTTAACAATTTTTTGGTTGAATGAGTATTGTGTGGGGGAGACACGAGTTATCTTACCTAGGAACAAACTCTTGGCTTTAAAAATTCCATTTAAATACCTGTTTTGGTCGGATAGAATGAATATTTCTGAAAAATTTTGCCTCAAAAAAAAAAAAGAAAGAAAGTCTACAAATGTGTATAATAGTATGCTTAAATGATAGGTAACAAGAACATAGGCTAATAATAACATTTTGTCAACATTTCTATTCTTAGTAGTCATTTAATTATCTCAAATTTTCAATATTTAGAACAAATTTTGTGTTTGTATATATTATCATTTAATGACAGAACCAATTTTTAAAGACTGATGATAAACTAAAATAAGATTTTTTAAATAATTCTCAATTTTGGAATTACTTGTATAAACATGAAATCTAAGATGTATGTGTTAGGATGCAATCCTGCTTCTAAATCATGGTCTTCAGCTCTGGTATGTGCTGATATTTGAAGCTTTTGGTTTTTTATTTAGCATTATATTCCTTCCTTTTTGTGTTTTTTATGCGTAATGCTTTGTTTTGTATCCCTTGAGATGTTTGTACTTGTAAATTACATCTTATTTATTGTATTTAACGATCTTTTCACAATTAAATATGTTTTTGTTCAGTGCGCATTTTTTTCATTCTCTCTTATATGTATGTTAGTATATTATGAATCAGAATTGTTCATTTGAAAAGAAAAAGCATTTTGTTATCATCTTTCTTTTTTCTTGTTTCACGTCATTTCGAAAATCTGTTTTCTATATTAGTATAAAGACAACGAACCGTGTCCTGACCGTTAGTGTTTATTTCTATAGTTTTTTTTACAGTTTGTTTCGAATTCATGTTTCATTTTCTGTTTAATCAGCTGTTGGTGTACCACGTGACCTTTATCTGTACTGATGTGTATGAGGTCACGTTTTCTGTGTTCTTGAATAAATAGTACATTAGGCTAAACGTGTTTTCATGGTACTCAGCTCAACTAGACACGGTAGATTTGTCAAATGAGAGACAAATGTATTCAGTGTATGATGCTAGAAGTGCAAGATACATACAAAATCAAACTTGTATTATAAAAAATTAACAATGATGTATAATGCTTTGCACTATAGATCTATTTTAACCATTGTCTCTAAAAGAACTAAACTGCTCCGTCTTCAGGCAGTTAGTTGATTTGGTTTAGTTTTATCATGTACCGTAGCATCGTTTTTGAAAGTGTTGGGGGGGGTAGTCTCATCCAAAAATCTTGAAAAGCAAAAAAAAAAACTTCTCAGTCATGAAAATCCTAATCCGTTGAGGGGGAAAGAGGAAGCGTAGCATACCAATAACTTCAATTTTTCTGTTAATTTCCTTTCTTTCATTTCAATTTCTTAAATGCTTCCAAAAAAGTAACTCCATGCTAATTCATTTTATAGGTAAAGAATGAATCCTCTAAACGTCCAAAATTGCCCCATAATAAGCAGAAGAATCAAATTGAAGATTTTATACATATTTTTGCCCTATCCTTTACTTCAAACACTTTCTTTCTTTTTTTACTTTCATACACTGTAATTACGCATTACCTCGTTAATGTGGTCGATGAAAACAGTTATGTTAATCATTCACATCCATGAAAGAAATTGTAAGAGCAGTGCGCTTATAAGTTATTTATTCAAAAAGTACAAACTCTACGGTAGAGGTACCTTGTTTACGAATTTTAACCCGTCTTTGATCTCATGAATAAAAAGCCCCAATCATGTTACTCAATTCTATTCTCATCCATACTTTAAGCACAGCTATTCGACATCGTTACCAAAAATAAAAAAAAGTATCAAAAAATTGCCAAAAAATCTAAATTCTAATTAATATATGTCGGTCTCAAGCCCAAAAGACGGTTTTTAGATTGCTTTCTTTGGTATTACTTGAAAACATAGTAAACACTTCGAACACACTATAATATACTCATACATAGTAATCACTTCAAACACACTATAATATACTCATACATAGTAAACACTTCAAACACACTATAATATACTCATACATAGTAAACACTTCAAACACACTATAATTTACTCATACATAGTAAACACTTCAAACACACTATGATATACTCATACATACTATTCGCACGCTTAATTGACGTTCCGCCTTCGTACAATGTATGAATTCAACTAATACAATGACCTAATAAACAGCCGTAACAACGAAGTCGGGATTTCGCTCTGAAGTATACAATTTTATTTAATTGATATTATGTTTATAATGAAAGTCTCCCTGACAAAATGTTTTTGTTTCCACACAAGTCATGTTTGGAGCTTTTAGTTAAATTAATACAATATTTTTGTTTGAAAGGGTAAGTTTCGGTGTGTTTAAAAAGGGGCAAAATCGCAGTGTTAAGAGTATTCATTCTTTAACAAAAATATTTGCTGCGGGAAAAAAGTGGGGGGGCCAACCCCCCCCCCCCCCCCCCCCCCCGCCCCTCCTCCTCCGTAATGCTAAGTGCCTGTACCGTTTCAATCTAATGTTTTAGTACAGATACAATGTATTTGAATACATAGATCTTTTTGGTTTTAGAACCATTTTAACAAGACCTTGTACTTTAGGACGTAGCTATCTATTTCTTGCGTCAAAACAAGTTAAAAATGACGGTTTCAAGCAAAATATGCACCGATAGCGTAGTCATAGCTCAAAAGCCAAACAAATCTTGTAAATTTAAAAGAGCCATGGCTGAGTGGCCAACGATGAAATAGACAGGCCTACGTCACATTACTGTTTGACACAACTACCCAAAGTCCAAGCTCTTGTTAAAATGGTTCTAATAGTTGATAAAGTGTGGCTCTTTGAAATCAGCAAGATTTCTTCTGGCTTCTGAGCTTGAAACATATATGTATTATATATAATACGTATATTAATTCGATTAAGTCAATTAAGCTAAAGATTAAACAAGAATTCACTGATTTTTGATATGTTTTACGGGTCATTGAATATCTGAATAAATTGAAAAGATTTATTTCATCATATTTTTCGGCAATTTTTTTCCCTATCTGAAGTTTTAAAAGTAATAAATGCAAGTCACAATTGACAAATAATATGCAGGTTCATAGAAACAGTTGACTTATATGCTGACCACCTGAACGGATGAAAAATATTAAAGTAGACTATGTACTAGTATAAAGCACGTAGTATTTATAGTACTTCTTAAACCCATTCAATTCTCAATTTGTTACAACAAATATATTCGTGGGAACGAATTTTATTTCGTGTGAACGACTTTTAATTCATGGGAAGGACTTTTATTTCGTGGCCACATATTAAAAACAGATATCTCAAGCATTTGTCCTATGGCAGCTACCGTATACTTAGTATTTCACTTGAAACCAGTTTTAACTTGTTTTGATGCAAAGTCCTACCGAAAGTCCAAGGTCTTGTAAAAATGGTTCTATCTCGAGATAAGTGGAATGGCACCAGGTCAAACCATACACCTGTTGACATAAATCAAAATCTGACCTGCAAAATTAACACCGGATAATCATTGTTCAGAATCAGTCCACAAAGCTGGTCATTGCCGAGTTTGTTTACAAAACAAGACACGCCCCCAAACTAATCCACGAACCTAGAGAGCTCCCATTAACAATGACCCTCAACGATGTCGGGTTCGGGGCTGAAGTAAAGAGAAAATATTTCCATTTTGAGGAAGAATTCACGTTTATTAACCACGGATCCTTTGGGGTAGTTCCTGCTCCAATCAGAGAGAAGCGAAAACAGTAAGAAAGCCGTGTATAGGATATAGTCAGCAGTATGTAAGACAGTGTGTAGATTAGAGGTGTATGTCGATTGCCGAGAGGCGACGACATATGTTCTACAACGACAGCTGTGTTTAATATTGGATGCCATTTTTCATGTTTTAGATAACGTTTAAAGATTGATTTTATAAATGTATACCTATCAAAATTATCTATTTTTAATGATTTTTATGTTTTTGAAAGCTCACGAGATTTTGATTAACAGACTGAAGATGAAGAATTAAATTATACAATGTTTTATCAAATATGACTCATTTCTTTCTATAAAAAAAGTAGTTCATTATACAGGTAAATTTATAATTAGAAATACCTTAGATTATCCTTCCTTCCTGGCCATTTTGATATTCCGCGATATATCTATACAACGAAAACTCATTTTTCGATAACAAGCTCTTGATTCTGAATTTTGTTCTCAAGAATAAACAAATCAGCCGATAGTTTACCTCATTATCAAGCCATCCAGCGTACCATTTCTTACAATAAAAAGTTGTTACATTTTTTTTTAATTTTTAGACTTCTCGATGTTGTGAATGATAATCCAGATGTATTTTACCGACAAGCATGGAAACCGTTCATGTCCACAGCGATCCAAGCTGCCGCAGAGTTTCTGGGGGCCGATCCTAAAAATATGGTCCTTGTACAGAATGCCACAACAGGTAATGAAGTCGGCATCACTTACCTATACCTAATGTAAAGTGGCGTACACGGCACGTCTAGTACAAGGTGGCATACCTATACCAAATTTAAAAAGGCATACCTCTACCAAGGTATTAGATGTAATTGTACAAATTGTAACGTAACTTCATTGTAAGGTAACTTCATTACAAGGTAACTCATTGTAAAGTAACTTCATTTCAAGGTAACTTCATTGTAAAGTAACTTCATTTCAAGGTAACTTCATTGTAAGGTTAACTTTCATATCTTTACAAAGTGTCAGTAACATGCCTTATCAAAGAGTAACAGGTGTACATTATGTTTATTTATTTATTTATTTATTTATGAATTCATTTATTTATTTTGTTACAAAGTTATGCTCTTTTCACATGAAATAATATAATAATAATAATATAATGAATAATATAATAAAAACTATCAATGCACACTAAAACATTCAGACAAACATTATAAATATATTTGTTTCTCTAAAGCAAGAAATATAACCAGCTTTTAATTAATTTAAATAAGTTCAATGTTTTGAGCTTGACTCGATGGCTATAATGCCAGGAACAGATACGTACCCCTTATAATTAACTGTCTGTCTTTGCTATGCTGTAGGTATTAACAGTGTCCTCAAAGCCTTCCCATGGAAAAAGGACGATGAGATTTTAGCCACAACACACACATACAGAGCGGTAGAGAATGCATGTAGGAAGGCTGCACAGTTTTCTACAGGTACATATAGTATTTATGTATACATAGAGTCTCTCTGTAATATGTTATTTACAAGAGAGCTAATTCTCTACTATGTGCCTCAGTGCGAATAAACTAAAATTTGTAAAATTCGTTCTATTCAAAACTTAGATAGTTATATATGGCATTTTGTATATCAATATCATAAAATTAGGAGGACACATCCATCAGTTTGAGATAGGCTTTCCCATCAGGGATGAGGAGGAAATTGTCAGAAACATGGCGTCAGCTCTAGATGAACATCCAAATGTTAGAATGGCAGTGCTTGGTAATTATTTAATATTTTGTTCTATAAGATTGTACCATTTCTACAATACAATGTTTTATAAAAAAAAAAAAACCCATTTGTGCCAGTATTAAAGTAATATACGAAAAGTAAAGACAGTCATTTAACGTTTAAGACCACATAACCAGTCCATCAGCTTTGCTGCTACCAATAAAGAAAATGATAGAGGAGTGCCGAAAGCGCGGGGTTCTTGTTTTGATTGACGGTGCTCATGCTCCAGGACAGGTAGCGATAAATCTAGAGGAACTCTGCCCTGATTTCTACACAGGGAATTTCCATAAGTGGGTGTATACCCCAAGAGGAAGCGCTATTCTTTGGGTCCACAAGGAACACCAGGATTGGTGCACTCCTCTCGTGACGTCACATATGTACAATAAAGGGTTCCAGTTGGAATATGGACAACAGGGTACCCGTGACGACACTCCATATTTCCTGATTCCAGATGCCATCCAGTTTTACAAGGATCTTGGAGGAATGGTTGGTATTGCATTATTTCAAATTTAAAGCTATATTAGTGCTTAATTCTCTGTTTTCATTAAGTATATAGCAGTATTGACTGTGTGGAATACAAACTATAAATATCAATAATTAATCAGGATAAAATAGTGAAGTATACGAAGGACCTCCTTGACGACGCCTGCAAGATGATTGCCGAAAGGCTACAAACAGAACTACCTCAGATTCCAAAATCAATGGAGGCCTCGGGGATGAGGCTTGTTTTGTTGCCAGACTTTGATAATTCCGAACGTTACTCAAAGACATGGGTATGAAGATTTTATCCTACAAATTTTTTAAAATTTATATTTGTAGAAACCATATTTCATTTATTTATTTTTTTCACATCTTATTTCAGGAAGGTTCCGAAGATCTGTACAATGACATCATGAATATACACAAAATCAACTGTGCTGTATACCCCATCCAAGGGGAACTCTTCTTGAGACTTTCAGCGAACATTTACAACGAGATGGCTGATTATGAAAAACTAGCCGACCTCTTAGTTCAGCTGTTGAAAAAAGTTTGAAGATGCATGGATATTTAGAGGGTATTATAAGTCACATATTGTATATCTATAATTATGCTCTTTTGCAAATGAGAAATAAACTCACAATCCATGAAATTTTTTCTTTATTATTTTTTATATCTAAATAATTATATAATTACATGTATTGTGCATTGACTGTGGTACTATAGGCAGTCCCAAGTTACCGTTTCCATCACCTTTTTGGCGATTTCTTAACGAAAATTCACATACCTGTCAAAAAAAGGTACGATGGGGTCGATGAAAAGGGAAAAATCCAAGATTCATTCATTGTCACTTGAGGTTATTTTTTTTTTCTATTGTTTACATCAAGAAAAGTAGGACTTACAGATTAAACTTAAGAAGGTATCATATTGTTATTTTTAATATTTATTTCTTCTTCTCTTTATTTTTTTTTTCTTCATTTGTATCTTTTCTATAGTCTGTGAACATTCAAATATTTCAATTTGTTCATTTTGACCTTGATGTAGGGAGAGGGCTAAATTAGGCTGTGCCTGCTGCCTAATCCTATTCAATATACTATATTGAATGAAATCTATACTTATAAATTAAGACATTTTGCCAATAAACTACAAAATGCCTGTATCAGAGTTACTGTTTACACCTTTGGTATTTCAACACGTGTGAGTTGATGTCCGTAAGCTATAATTGAATTTTACCTGATAAGCAATTACTGTAAAATAAATTAAAAACCTACTTTCATTTCTGATAAACCAGCCCGAAATAGCAAAAATGAGAGTAAGGTGGTGGACACGCTTTGGCGGATCCAAGTCACTGGAGTCTGCATCAAAATATATACTTGCGATGAAATAATATTGAATGATTACGTAAAGAGTGAATATATTTACTAGGAAATTATTTAGGGTATACATGGAAATTAAGATTTGACCAATGCTGAATGAATAAAATGAGCCAATTCGTTCCTTGAATGAGTGACTTTAGTTTTGATGGATAGAACTTTCCAGATCGGGATAACCAAGAACACGGGTTGACTAATTAACGTCATAGCGGAAAGTATAGGAC
Organism: Magallana nippona; assembly: GCA_033439105.1. Classification (NCBI taxonomy): domain Eukaryota; kingdom Metazoa; phylum Mollusca; class Bivalvia; order Ostreida; family Ostreidae; genus Magallana; species Magallana nippona. Next base: position 2,540,267 of record CM065926.1, on the reverse strand, counting down.
GAGTTCATCTTGCATCGCTAGCAGATACCTAGGATCGGACATCTTTGGTAAATACAAAAAGTTAATAAATAAATTGGGTCAATTTGACGCAATTTTAGCTTTGAAGGAAACAACTTTACAGAACGCGGTGCTCAAAAATAGGCGAATTGACTAATTAACGTCATTAATTTGTAAACCATGAACAAAATGTGTTAACAACTCTACGTCTATATGAATAAATATATATTCATAAAACGGGGAAGTTAAATTTCGGGGGGGGGGGGGGGGGGGGTGACAGTCTTTTATCTGAATTTCTTATTTGGGACAGTGATAAAATTATATGGCAATTTCATCTAAAGAACAAAATTTAAAAAAGATACCCAACGCACTATGCACCCATTGCATTGAAATTACATTAAAAAGTTTGTAATATTTTCCAGTCAGCTGCAACTAAAAGAATCAGGACCATTTATATGTATATATAATCCATTTCAGTTCAGATTTCCATCCCTGGCCGCTCCATTAAATATACCCAGCCATGCAGTTCCTTTTATAGAATATATTAAGAAAAGCAATTAAGAATAATTTAGGACACAGTACATACAAAATGAACAAAAATAAACTGGTTCAACATATTTTAAAGCATTGTATTATATCAAAGTGAATAAGAGCCAATTCCCGCGCTTGCGCGGGATATCATCTAGTATTGTTTAAATTAAACTTAAGACAACCACTGTGTTATAAAACGGGCTGCATCGCTGGTCGTTGCTCAGTGTGGCTACTTCGTTTACACGCCCCAGACTAACCCACATAACTAGAGAGCTCTCGTAAATTAAATATGGCCCTCACCGGTGTCGAGTTTGGGGCTGAGGTAAAGAAAAAATATTTCCATTTTAAGGAGGGATTTACTTTTCTCAACCACGCATCCTATGGATTCGTTCCTACTCATATAAGGGAGAAACAGAAACAGTAAGCTTGAACATGTATTTATTACATCGGTAATGTTTAGAAATTTCATAAAATTTCTTTAATTTTTATTTACAGACGGTGGATGTTGAGAGACAATCAAAATCTGAACCCTAAATGGATGATGAACAGTAACGTAGATCTTTACGATAGGGAGATTAAACTATTAGCGTGCAAGAACATAGTTTGATAAAACGGAGAGGCTTTCATCTTTGTTTCTTATTTTCACCATATTTTTTTCACTGTATGGAAAATGCAAAACAAAAATGTACTTGATTTGGATAACGTTATAACTTTAACGGGTATCTAGTTTACTGTCTGCATTTTAGACAAATGATGCCATTTAAGGCTCTTAAAAAAACTTTGTAAGTTTTGCAAGAATTTTAGCTTTGACACTCTTTATATAAAAATCGACTTATGTTTGATTTTATTATGTCAATTTAATACTGAGAACATATCTATGCAAACTGCCTTGAGTTTATTAAAAAATTATATTCAGACATTTACATTAAAATTATACTATTTAAAAATATTCCATTTTAAGTGCAAAAGGGTTATGAACAAATCGATAATGTTTTTTTGACTAAATGTTTCTTATTTCCTTATTTCAATGTGAATACTGTTATAATGGATCTCTCATGATTTGCGATGGTATATGATTTTTATCCAGCGAGTTGTGTTTTCTATCCCCGAGCCTTGGGAATAGAAAACGATTTATGGGGATAAAATGAAACAGCAATAAAAGCTTCACATGTATATATTTTTATAACTCTACACTTTTCAACTGAATTATTTTGTGACTTTTTCATTTTACGTCAATCATCCTCCTAAAGCTACGTAATTTTTAAATAATGACGTCACGTGGCGTAAGAACACACAATGTAATATAAAAAAAAAAATTCATAGGCCTACATGAGTGATATCCACCGCATATTGAAGTTAGCTTGTGATAAAAAACAATATTTATGTAATTTTTTTCATTTAGTTTAAATTACTTGTCACAAATGTCTATAGGTCAAAATTGCATTTTTAGATGGGGAAGGTCAAATTAAATTATATATATTAACGCGTCATATTTTATTGATTGCTTAAAAGGATCACAAACAAGTTCTAACAGCTGACTAGTTCTACTTTTAGTTATACTTTGTTAAAGTATAACTAAGGGCATTCACCTTGTTAATAGTTACCTCTAACTTGGCAATCAATTTGATAAATCTAATGTGTCATTGACTTTAAATTGTGTTTTGTGACCTATATATATGACATTAATATGAACTTGAGGATTATCTATTTCATTTGTTTAATTTTTTTCAAATAGTGGTAATACGAGTGTAGAACCGAGAAATACAGAGACAATTTCATCTTGAATTAAGTCAAAATCCTTCAGTAGAGCATAAATAATAATTTCAAAAATCATACAGTTATTATTTTCTGTGAGATCTATATTTTAGAGAAGTTTTTAATGGTGCGTTTAAAAAAAAAGAAAAGAACGGAACTTAACACCTTTCACAAACAACTAAATTGCTATCTATAAAGCGATGAAATTAATGGGGGGGGGGGGGGGTTCAGACTTCTTGACGTTGTGAATGATAATCCGGATGTATTATATCGACAAGCATGGAAACCGTTCATGTCCACAGCGATCCAAGCTGCTGCTGAGTTTCTGGGGGCGGATCCTAAAAATCTAGTCCTTGTACAGAATACCACAACAGGTAAACGATTCGGCATCCCATACATTGGCGGATCTAGAGGGATTGAACAAAACCCCTTTTGAAAATGCATATTAATAAATAGGGAGTAAATATCTACGATTGGGACGAGTGGAAAAGGTTAAAAATTGTTATATTTTTCCAAATACAAGCAGTAAAACCTATTAGCATTGTGTCAACCTGACATGTGACAACTAAAACTACGCCCCTTATTTTAATATTTGGCAAAAGCAATTGTTGTCTTACATAGACTGAAAGAGTTTCAGCAGTTGTTGTACAAAAGATTGAACTTTTTTGTAACGGCTTCTTCCTCAGCTGGGCTTTATCGATATTTATGACCTCTTAACTATTTTGTTATCAAATCACACACGTTTTTGTTTGTTTTTTTTTATATTGGATTCTTTTTGCAATGTCAATTATCCGGGGAAAAATATTAAAAATCGATACTTAAAAATGAAACATTAAATCAGCATTTGGTTATTCATATTAACATTTATGTAAATTCCTATTTCCTGGCCTGGATCACGTATTGAATATGGGCACGAATCAAAACATATCGTAGTTAACTTAGCAGTCAAGTTTTGTATTGTAGGTATTAACACTGTCCTGAAGGCGTTTCCTTGGAAAAAAGGCGATGAGATTTTAGCCACAACACACACTTACTGTTCGATACAGAATACATGCAGAAAGGCTGCAGAGTTTTCTACAGGTGTAAATAATACCTATGTAGAATCTACCTGTAAATTTTCAAAGAAAAATACTTGTTTTCTGGTGTGTTTGGTGCGAAAAAAAGTATACAGTATACACACATAGTTTTCTATCAATTTTATTTACTAGTATGTATCAGATAGTGGAACTGTATATATTTGTTTTTAACATGTATAAAATCAGGAGGACACATCCATCAGTTTGAGGTCAACTTCCCCATCAAGGATGAAGAGGAAATTGTCAGAAACATGATGTCCGCTTTAGATGAACATCCTAACGTTAGAATAGTCGTCCTCGGTATATTTTTAATTTTTGAGATCATGCCATTTACAAAAGAATATATTAATGTCATAAAATCAAGCGAAATGGAATTAAATGTGTTAATGTGTTAAATAGATGAAAGACAACCTCTTATCCTTTCAGATCATATAACCAGTCCAACAGCTTTGTTGATGCCAATAAAGAAAATGATAGAGGAGTGCCGAAAGCGCGGGGTCCTGGTTTTGATTGACGGCGCCCATGCTCCAGGGCAAGTAGAGATAAATCTGGAGGAACTCTATCCCGATTTCTACATTGGTAATTTCCACAAGTGGTTGTATAGCCCGAGAGGGTGCGCTTTTCTTTGGGTCCACAAGGATCACCAGGATTGGTGCACTCCTCTCGTGACGTCATACATGTACAATAAAGGGTTCCAGTTGGAATATGGACAACAGGGTATCCGTGACGACACTCCATATTTCCTGATTCCAGATGCTCTCCAGTTTTACAACGATATGGGTGGAAGGGTTGGTATTGTATTAATAAAGTACATGTATTATGGTTTTTACCCGTGTATAATTTTTTGTCTTTTATTAATTTGATTACAGTACTGCCCCATTAGATTACAAATGAACTCATTTTGTTATAGGAAAGAATAACGAAATATACGAAGGAACTCCTGGACAGTGCGTGCAAGATGATAACAAAAAGGCTACAGACGCAGTTACCTCAAATTCCAAAGTCTATGGAAGTCCCAGGAATGAAAATTATTTTGTTACCAGATTGTAGTAACGATGAACGTTACTCAAACACATGGGTATGTAAAGTCTTTTCAACAACTCTTAAAAAATTGGAATCGAACAACCCAACTTTCACTTTTTTCTTAAATTTATTTCAGGAAGGATCCCAAAATTTGCAATTTGACATCATGAATATACACAAAATCAACTGTGTAGTAAACCCCATCCAAGGCAGGCTCTACATGAGACTTGCAGCAAACATTTACAACGAGATGGCTGACTATGAAAAATTAGCAGACCAGTTGGTTAAACTGTTGAAGGAAGGTCAATAAGGTGTTAACCAATGTGTAAATTACCAAAAAGAAATAAAAGCATACACAAAGGCACTCTATTATAGTCAATTGCAAGTGACACCGATTGTGTAATAAAAGGGTAGTCCATCTATAACTATCATATTTCATTTATAATAGATTGCAAGTTTGATCACTAAAATCTTAGTGTGATTTTAAGGGGTTTATCAAATAATAAAGATTCACCTTTGAAATTAAAAAAAAAATGAATATTAATAAATTTATCATATGTTGAAGTTAGCATTGAAGTCTATGGGAAAAATACATTTTTAAATATATATTTTTAGTACAAGTAATTTTCTCACATTTTTCTTGGTAAAAATTTGCAAAAGTTTTCCCTTTCTTCGAATATGTTAAAATAATTCATAATTTACCATACATATTTTCAGAAAATGATTTTTTTTTATATTTTCCTAAAGGGCAGACAACTCTTTAAAAAGTTTTAAGTGCAAAAAGTTTATTTAATTGACTACATACATAATCCCGAGTTTGGTTTATGTCAGCATTATAATAACTTTAAAATACGTATTTGATGTAGTAAAGATCAATCAAAATTGTTAAATTCGCCTTAGTTATGGATGGACTACCTTAATTAAAATGTAACTATTTGTTCAGATATGGTTTGCTACCACGTCTATCTAAATAGACGTACTATAAATGTGATATAAAAAAAATATGTATTGGATATATCTAGAAAAGAAGTTTGTACGAAAAACTATTAGTTTTGGGCCAAGTATTATTAATTAGTTGGAGCCAAATACTGTCATATTTTTTTTAATTCAGAAGTGCTTGAAGCATCTTTTGTACTGAGGAAGGTATGGTATATTTCAAATAAACATTAAAGAATTAATTAAAATTTTATACGATTTTAATGTCTACAAAATCGGGCGATGAGTTAAGGAGTCAGCTACTGTATTTACCTGGTGTAGAGGGCACCTTGTTCTGATAGGCTAAACCCTGCTATTGTCATAAAACTGGGCGACTTACATTTGCCTTTATAAAAAATTTAGAGATAAATTTTATTGTTAAAATTCAAAAATTAAAATCGGTACTTATTCATTAGAACTGATTTACCAGAAACAATTCGATAGTGAAAAACATTACTACTGCAACAAGTGTAATATCGGAGCCGCAAATGTCAGATAGCTAAAGGGAACTTTTGGACTCCATTCAAAATCCAATCGAATTTGCTGAAAACAGGTTAACAACAATGGACCTATCAATGATCGGATTAGGTGCCGAGATGAAGAGAGGGCGCTTTCATTTTGAGGAGGGTTACGTCTTTTTGAATCATGTGGCCTGTGGGAAGTTCCCATCACAATACGGGACAAACAGAAGCAGTAAGGCATCAGGGTTTTGTCAGATACTTACTTACAGGATTTTATTGTGGTCCTTTATACAGTAATCTCGGCTGATATTCGGCTTGGCTTGATATTTTGACTGACGGCTTTAGCTAGACCTTCATAGTTCAAGTTTGAAAATTTTGTCCAATCTTCGATCGCCTGTTGCCGTTAATATTGGGATATCCAGGTGTCTCATTCTGGAATATCCAGGTATCTCATCCAGGTGCCTCATCCTGAGATATCCAGGTATCTCATCCAGGTATCTCATCCAGGTGCCTCATCCTGGGATATCCAGGTATCTCATCTTTCCAAATTATTAGGCCGATTTTACATAACATTCTAGAGTTGACGTAAAGTGCATACGGTTTAAGGTGGAATGCTACACCAAACTTTTATTTCATGGATCGTTAAAGTATCATTTTTGAAACATAATTTCGTTGTCCAAAGAAGGATATACGCCCTTAATTATTGTATTCGATTTTTTTTTTGTACTTTTTTATTAGAAAGTGGAAAATATGGTTTGGTTGAAAGTAACACACAGTAGAGTTTAAAATTTTGTGTGTATAAATGCATGATATTGATATCTAATAAATAATGTCCAGTAATGTCAGCATTTATTTAATGATTACCTTATATTTCTTCTCCATAAGACACGTCTCTTTAAAAGATTTTATCCATTGGTTTGAAAAATATGAACAAAAGATGGTTTTTATTTTCATAAATAATTTTGATGTAGCATTCCACCTCAAAGATCGAAGAGGGAGTGAACGCAAGACATTCAATGGATACATTTATTTCGAGAATGAAAACGAGCTTGTTTTATTTTTAAAAGATGACTGTTGAGTATTGACTAAGCTAATATGTCGCAGCTGCTTGTAAATATTTCATGTACACGCGAGAAAGGACTTCCCGGAAATGCGCCCGTGTTGTCGTTCTGAACGTCCAGCAACCTGCAAAATAAGAGTGGTTTATTTTTTCTGAGTGTCTCAAAGTCTATAGATATTGCGCTATTAAATCTAACTAATTACTTTCTTTTAAAAAGCATTTCACTCATTATAAAGTTTTTGGGAGCGGATGTCAAAATTTTGGTTTATGTCCAAAATGCCACACCACAGGAAAGAGTTTTTTGATAAAACATGACAGGGTTTCTTTAAACCAAGGCAAATTTAATCTACTACTATATTTATTTAAACAGATAGACATATAGATATATTGTTTTACAGGCGTAAACACTGTTTTGAGAGCTTTCCCTTGGCAAAATGGGGACGAGATATTAACAACAACGTACACGTATGTTTCAGTGATAAATACGTGCAACAGTCTTGTTGAAATGTTCACAGGTGTGATTATTTGTCATTAAACCCCATTAAGTTAATATTTCTACAATTCCTTTCCTTACAAATGACTTTTCTACTCATCAGTCAATAAAATGAATGCACGAAAAAGAATAAGAAATTGTCCCGTTATTGAACCGTATAATTTTTTTTTCTTTTTCTGAATAGTACACGTGCGTGAGTTAAAATTACAGTTCCCTATCAAGGACAAATCGGAATGGAGAAACGGTGTGACGTCATGCCTGGACCAATTTCCCAAAATTAAACTATAGTCTGTCCCAAGATATAAATACCTCATGGTTCATACGATGTTCATTAAATAGTATGAAAAAATCCCAAGATTTCCCCTTTGAAACGCCCCCTCTAGCTTGTCAGGTTTCAATACACAGCTAAAAATATAAAGTCTACGGGGATTTTCCATTTCGAAAGAGATGTAGGTACCCAGATGATAACGTTGAAAAATTGTGCGAGGTATTCCGAGTGACTTCCGAATGGAGAAAAGATGTCAACATTTCCCATTATAAATCTCCGTAGGAAATCTGTTTTCGTTCCTGTGAATTTTTACGAGGGAAAAATGATAATGTGTGAATTAGGTTATCTTGGAAATATTCCCTTTCATTAATTTCAATTGTACTTCTTTCACAGGTAGTGTATTTTTATTAAAAATTGTCCAAATGTGCAGCCTAAATATCTTGGGAGAGACTATAGTGATATTAGGTAAATAAGATATCTTGGTCATGTATATAGCAAGAGCCAAATAACGGATGACTTGCCATGGGATTTTTTTCAGATCATATAATAAGTTCCACTGCATTAATGTTCCCTATCAAGAAAATGATCGAAGAGTGCCGGAAGCGCAGGCTTCTGGTTTTGATTGACGGCGCCCATGCTCCAGGGAAAGTAGAGATTAACCGAGAGGATCTTTGTCCCGAGTTATACCTCGGGAATTTCCACGAGTGGTGCGCTTTTCTCTGGGTCCACAAGGATCATCAGTGTTGGTGCACTCCTTTGGTGACGTCAAGTCAATACAACAATGGCTTCCAGATAGAATTTTGTGTACAGGGAACAAGAGACGACATTCCTCCGTACTTTCTAGTTCCAGACGCTATCCAGTTCTGTAAGGAAGTGGAGGGGGATGGTCAGTACAATCGTGTTTCTGTTTTTAAAAAAGAGTCATACTGTTCTTATCAAAACTTTAAATGAGATCCATCAGCCTGTAGAATGAAAAATTAGACTGAATCGGTATGTATCCTCGATGTATCAATTATATACTTGTGGTTAGGGTGTTGAAGAACTTTGCTTACATCACAACTTGGCTACCTAGAGAGCATTTGTGTACCACTAAAACATATTTTCCTATTTCATCTACATGATTTAACGAATTTAATCCCTCACCTCTGTTACCGGTCGTTCTACAAAATGTGTAACACAGGAGAAGATCAATGTTTATTTAAAGAATTATATTTTCAAGAAGTTAATATATTCTTGTGGAATTTCACAGTAATTTTTACAATGTGTGTAATGCTGTTTATGCTTGTGCCATCAGCTAGGAAATTGTTAAGCTTTCTGGCTATTTAGAAGCTGGTCAACTGTCTGTAGTTTTGAGCTTTTCCCTATTTATGTCAGTATGCTTAAAGAAAATAAGTACTAATAAATACACTAGTAAGTACTAATAAGTACTAATAAAGTAATACACTGTTTTTGGCAAGACGAAGTCCAGAGGAGGAACCGCCACCAATCTATTGTTGTTCCTCTGGACTTCGTCTTGCCAAAAACAGTGTATGGCTTTATTAGTACTTAATAGTACTTACTTAGTGTATTAGTGTATTTGTAACAATCACAGATATCAGGTTAGCTTTACGGCCCTGTATTTTAAACCCGGCTGGGTATTACCCACAAGTCTGTTATTTAACACGTGATCGTGTGTGACGTAGTAGAATCTAGCCATTTTTCCGGGTGTGCGGTCGTGTTGCAAGAGGGGCGCACGATTTTTCTACCAGCATGTGTATGCATATAGCTGCTTGGCTTACTTCATAACACGGGCACGGAAAACAGACCGTGGTGAGTAATGTACAGTGTATTCGATATGTATTCTTGTTATTTTTGCATGTAAAGTAAAACTTTGTAGTTTAAAGTATTTCTAAATATAGCTTGGCTAGCATTCACAAAACTTACCTGTGTTGTTCACTCAGGTGTGACAGTGGAGAGAAAGTTTAAATACCCTATTCTTATTTCTATCGATAACTTTGAACGCCTTTTGTATTTGTATTTTTCTTCTCCTTTTAAACGTATTTTTCTACTGTAGAGATATTTTTGGTAAAGTGAATTAAATGGTTTGGGCGGAAGTGAGTATCCGGAAGTGGAAGCCATATTGGTTTAAACTTTGTTTACATGTTACCATGCATATGTATTTTAATCAATATAGACAGCTATAAGATATCATTTACTATATTAATATAATAATGTTGCCTGTGGTTGTTGCCTACATAGATTTATATACGGTGCGTATTGATACAGTTGATTTATTAGTGTTGACTTTGTAGCGTTGTGACAGTGGTCGATGAGCATGAGGTAGCACACGATTGGATCCGATAGGACTTTGTTTCACTACCACGCCACACCACAATCAGTTCTAGGACTACAGCCCCAGAAATAGTGATGAGGGTGGATTGTGAATGTCATTATTGAACCATCAGCGCAGGCGTCCGTATCTAGATGTCGATGGTTGAGCTAAGTGGAACCTATAGTGATAGGACAAGTGGACAAGAAGTTTTCTTGTGAATGTTTGGCAACATAGATAATATAAACGTTACTGTATAAGTGTGTTTGAAAACTGAACATTAATAGTATGATCATTTAGCTGTCTATATATATATATATATATATATATATATATATATATATATATATATATATATATATATATATATATATATAGCTAGTAATTGTCAAGAAGGGAATTTAATTTTTGGGGTTTAGATTTAAGCAATTAGGTTTTTTTTTTTTTTTTGAACGAGAGTGAGTGTGTGAGTGAGGATGAAAGTGAGTGAGAATTATTTGTAAATATTTTCTATTGATTTATTTTCTTGTAAATAAATTCATTAATTGAAACTGTTTTGAGTGTTATTTGGAGATCGCCTGGCTCAACCACGTTACAGTATTTATTAGTACTTATTGTTTTTTCATAACGTACTTTTTCGTGATAGAAACATCCAAAAGGTTTCGAGACACTTTTTCTTAGTTATGAAACTGTTTTTCTGTTATTTAAAAATATCCAAATTTCGCTGTCTTCCTAACCTAAACAAAGATATATTGGTGTATTGTCTTACTAGATTTTTTTAATGGGGCAGGGGGGTGTGACCTCGTGCACAAGTTTCTGTTGATTAATTCAACATTTGTGCGCCCCCCCCCCCCCCCCCCCCCCCACCAAAAAACCCTTAATTTCTTGTTTTCTGTGATATTTATTTCATGTTCTTAATCATTTTTAAATGATAAGCTCTCGTATTTAAGTCTAAACATTGATAAAAAGTGTTTGAGTGAAAAAGATAAGTTTTGTTTCTAGCTACCTAGCAACAAATTACTTCGACTTTTTTTTTAAAATCAAATTTAAAGCTTTTATTGGAATTATGAAAAAAATAAGATTAAGTTATTTCTATATTTGAATGTATGTATAATTTTAAGATATTTATTGAAGTAATATTTTTAAACTCTTATGACAAGTATGCAAGTTGTTAGAAACATTTTTGCAATATATAATACATATATTTTTAACTATTTTTAAAATGTTCTCATTTTTCTAAAATTACATATTCTTGATTAAGTGGTTAATATTAAATTCGAAGTTCGGTAATTGTGTTTGTTTTTTTTTTAAATGAAAAATAAAATGTTTTCCATGATCTGTGATCTTATTGGAGACGGAGTTTGAGTTTCTCGCTGTACGCTCAAATGAGCTTTTCTTCTCATTTGTTGTTTGCTATCTATATCAGTATATGTCAGTCTGTCTGGAAAACAGCGATGGCAAAATAAGTACGATGGTGTGGTGGCAATTTAAGTACGATGATGTGATGACGAGAACCCGATAATCATATTGCCCTTTTGCCTTTGCGTCTTCTTGTTTCGTTGTTGCATCTTTGCACTTTTGCCTTCACAGCTTTGCATTTTCACCTTAGTAACTTTACACTCTGGATGTTTTGCCCTAATTCGCCTTTGATCAGTTTGAAAATTAAATTCAGCAAATTGAGAAAATATGGGATGTTGTTTTCTGAGAGTGACGAATTTCTTACACGACTGACACTAGTGGTATAAAAAGGAAAATCTACAGGGTACCAATACAGTTCCCTCAAATAGAGGTATTGTCGTTATTTGTACTACAGCATGAAATAATCAATTATTCGTCAAAATTTCAAATGAATAAGTTAATTTGAAATTGACCTGTTCAGGAGACTGTGTGGTCTACAAAATATCCATCAGATCTCTCTTGATTTTATTTTGGCATAAAATATTATTTAGTTAAGGAGGTTGGCACCTGACATACAGGTAATGTCAATCATCCGGAAACCACTTAGTTATAAAGATGGGGAATTGAAATGTTCATCTATTTTATTTGTGACCCATGTCATATTTTTTTTTAATATGGAGCCCCAAACAGAAATGACAATTTTCCGGAAATAATTGCTAAAATCTGGCATGGAATTTAATTATTTGAAGAAATCAACAAATATTTATAGTTTGAACTATAATTTAATCATGATTTTAATGCAATGTAAAGTTGAACATATGTACATGCAGTGAATATATATTAAGTAATATATCAGTCAAAGTTTAAAACACCTTGCCTTACTGGTGACTTCAAATGCCAGTATAATTATAATGAACACAAAAGCATATGTTAAGATTGTTTCAAAAAATTGGAGTAATCAAATTATAACGCAAATAAAGAAAAATATTAGAAATTCAAAACGTTGCATACAAATAGACATAAATCTAATGTTTCATGTAAAAGAGAAAAAAGTAGGGGTCACATTTCAAAAATTTGAGATATTGCATGAAATAAGCTAATTTTAGGCAAAAATTGGAGTTAATTTTTTCTTGACTTTAAGGAAATATAAGCTCAATATGCCAAAATATGTCGATAGAAATAATAAAAGATTGTTCAAATATGTTTTTGGAACAATATGGAGATATCGTAATGCACAAACTATCTGGAAGTTTAGTCTGCACTGAAAATTATGAAGCTAAAGTAACAGTACTCTAAAACTACTGACTTATGAAAAATGTTCATTTTCTTCTCGAAAACCTTCCGCCACAAAATATAGTCCCTTACTAAACTCTGTAAATATGCAATTTTCTCTTAAACATTTTATTCAGTATAGTTTATCTAACATTGTAATATATAAATATACAAGTAGAATTATTATATTATGCAGAATTTTTCGACTAGAGGTGACCCAAAATGGTTAGGAACGAACCTCTTTAAGAAAAACTCCAGATATCTTGGCTTTAAAGTTTGAACATATTTCTAAATCTTTAAACAGAGTTTTTCGTCTAGAGAAGGTAAATACATGTATAACCTTAAAATGGCCACTACCATCTAATCATCTAATGTATTTATACAGGTGGAATACAAATGTACAGTGTAAAGGTACACAAATATATACAGGTGCACGTCCTGGATAACAGTGTCCTATTTGTTGTTCTCCGTAACCTCGATCCGACTATATACAGGTATACATACTAGTATCACAATCCGTGCAGTTAAAAATAGATTAATTCAGATTCAATCACCTCTTAACGATGGACCTGTCAAAGATTGAGTTTGGTGCCGAGATGAAGAGAGAGTGCTTTCATTTTGAGGAAGGTTACGTCTTTGTGAATCACGCCGCCTATGGAGAGGTTCCCATTGTGATACGGGACAAACAGAAGCAGTAAGGCAACACTGTTCTTCAGAGTAGATCGCTTATAATACGGTTCTATTTTGCTCCACTTTATTTGGGAGATAGTTAAAAAATACTTTAGTATTGTCAATGCTTTACTGTTATTGCTGTTCATACAAAAGATGTGTTGTAATGATTAAAATGAAAAATTATACGACAATCGTTCAAATAGAACCACGATACAACGAACCAACATCCAAAACTTGATATTTTAACGTGTAGAAACGTTTACTGATGTTGAATTTCCCTAATATCGTAGGGAAGTCGCCTAAACTTATATAAGAGAATGAAGTATATCAGCTCGATAAAGATAAACTAAAGGTTATCATTTATTATTTCATTGACGAATGCATCGACATATTTTGACAAGCTTCACCCAATGGTCCGCAATTCATGAAAGGTGTATGTGAAAACTTCCAGCATATTGATAAGCTTGCACATTGCCAAGGATTTGAGGAATGACATTCGAAGTACTTGTACGGTAACCGTACAGCATACAAACTCATTGATAGAAAAAAAAATTTATGTCGTCTAGTGTTAAGCTTTTTTAGCAACAAAACAATAAAGAATTTAAATAAGTTAGATCACTTTTAATATTTAATGTGAGGCTCATTTTTAAGCCAGGTCAAAAATTAGAGTAAGGACTTTGCTCGGGCCAATAGTGAGGCCGTACCAGGTCAATTAGAGCAGGTCAGGTTTAAAGTTTGTTATTTTAATTTTGTGGCATTATGCATGTAAATATATAGAGAAAGTGCAGATAATGAAACAATGACGTTGAATGAATATCTTTTATATAATTTAGACATATTTTAGAAAGTCAGCTGAAACTATTGCTTAGATGGTCAAAGATGACCGTCTATATGACTAGGTAGAATGAATCACACAACAATAAACTTTTCAATCACTTTATCATAAATAATGTTAGATTTCGGGATGCTCAGAAAAGATAAACCACTCTTATTTTGCAGGTTGCTGGACGTTCAGAACGACAACACAGGGACGTACTTCCGGGAAGTAATTCCCCGGATGTACATGAAATCTTTACAAGCAGCTGCCGACTTCTTGGGAGCGGATGTCAAAAATCTGGTTTTTGTCCAAAATGCCACCACAGGAAAGATTACCGTCTATACGTCTTTGATACAATCATGAATTCACTTACTAGCATAACCATAAGCTCAAATATTTATTTATATATTTATTTTCTACAGGTGTAAACACAGTTTTGAGAGCGTTCCCGTGGAAGTTTGGGGATGAGATATTGATTACAACGTACACCTATGATGCGGTGAGAAATACCTGCAGCAGGATTGTTCAAATGTTCTCAGGTTCGTATGATGTCATTAATGCCTTGTAACGTTATACCGTTCAATATCAACTTGTACAAACTTTTCCATCTCCAAACATTCATTTCATGAAACGTAAGAGTATCCCAGTTTGTCAAACTACATGTTTTATGCAACAATTCTTTTTCTTAAATAAGGGCACGTGCGTAAGTTAGAAATACAGTTCCCTATCAAGGACGCGTCAGAGCTAACAAACGCTATGACGTCATGCCTGGAAGAATATCCCAATATCAAAGTAGTGATCTTAGGTAAATCTCAAATATGTAAAGATATATCTGTCATATTGATAGTCAAAAGAGTAAAGTAAAATGGTTTGCAATGGGATCTTTTCCAGATCATATAACTAGTTCCACTGCATTAATGTTCCCTATCAAGAAAATGATCGAGGAGTGCCGAAAGCGTGGGGTTCTAGTTTTGATTGACGGCGCCCATGCTCCAGGGCAAGTAGAGATAAATCTAGAGGACCTTTGTCCTGATTTCTACGTCGGGAATTTCCATAAGTGGTTGTATACCCCGAGAGGGTGCGCTTTTCTCTGGGTCCACAAGGATCACCAGGGTTGGTGCACTCCTCTGGTGACGTCAAGACAATACAACAATGGCTTCCAGATAGAATTCTGTGTACAGGGAACAAGAGACGACATTCCGTACTTTCTAGTTCCAGACGCAATTCAGTTCTATAAGGACGTTGGGGGAATGGTCAGTACTAATTTAAAAAAAATAAATGTACAGCATTTCTTGAGTACAAAAAGCATCCATTTGCATATAATTATTGATAAGAATATGGAGGGATAAGATAGCGCAAATGCCCATTCTGTTTAGTCGTAAAATACAATTTTGAATTTATTTTTTGTCAATTTAATCTATGTAAATATATTTTTATACAAGTTTGCAAAAGCACTATTTCTTACTATATTCAGTTTTTAATATATTTAACAAACGATAAGAAAGAAAAAAAATATTGCCTTAACTTTGGTGGCGTCACATCCACAACATAAAAACCCTTATGTCTGGTGCTCTAACCACTGAGCCATTTCAGACACAACAAGGTGCGCTATTTAAATGGTATGTCTGACTTTGGCCACAAATTATTTTTCCAAAACGCTCAATTGTTGGGATACAAAATGATATTTTTGATGTGTAGTTGGTCATCTCTCCACGTTTTTGCTGATTGAAATCGGTTTGTTTTCCATTAAACCTTATTTAGACTATATGAGAAAAAATATGAAGCACAGACCCACTCTATAAAAGAAAAGGCATTGAAGTTCTAAAAAATGACACCATATGGAGGTTTTGATACGTATACGCCAATTTGAATGAACACATTCCAAGTATTGAACATATTTAAAGGTTACAAAATCGATGATATCTTAAATATACTTTGTTTTCAAAGATTTATCAAAAAAATATCAGATTTGTTGATATTTTAGTTTTTCATTATATTATCCGTCCGTGTATAGGCATTTTACACGCGCCTTATCCAACCATCTTCTTTTTAAAAAACCAGACATATACATGTACCAATCTGCAGTGATCTACATGTAGGAGAAGATAAACTGCTACAAGAAGGATCTATTGGACAAGGCCACAGTGATGTTAACAGAGAGACTAAACACCGACGTCCTTCAGATTCCCGGATCTATGGAGGTCCCTGGAATGAAAATGGTCTTGTTACCGGAATACGAGGGTTACCCTAAGACTTTGGTAAGAATCGTAATGAGCCGGTGCGGACACGTTTCAACAGGGGACATTGGGTCTCCCCTACATACACTTTTGTCAATCTTATGCGTATGTGTATAGCTTTGATGAAATGAATTTCGTTGAAGGAATAGATGTTAGTTAGGTTACTTTAAATTTTCCTTTCAGAAATTTACATCGCTAAAGGGGGGGGGGGGGACATGTTTGTTCTTGATTATCTCACGGTCTGTCCGTCTTTTCAATCTGGTCGGTTTGCCTCTTTCCATTGTGTTCTTGGCCATATTTTTCTTTACACAATAGGAACATTATATAAATTTTTGTCTAAAGGAATGTCAGCGTCAGAGATCAAGGTAAGTACAAAATGTCATCGAAGGAGGTCAAGGACTTATTTTATTTCAATACGACTCTGTAAGGAATATATCTTATTTTATAATCATATCGACTTTATTTATGAAGGAAGGCTCGGAGAAACTATTCATGGACCTGACCCACAAATACAAGACCAACACCGCAATATACCCCGTTCAAGGAGATCTGTACATACGGGTGTCTGCTAACATCTACAACGAAATGTCAGACTACGAAAAACTGGCGGATGTCCTCTTTCAACTACCGAGGAAACGTTGATGATGGCATCCAGAGGATCAGTTATCAAGAGAGAGAGAGAGAGAGAGAGAGAGAGAGAGAGAGAGAGAGAGAGAGAGAGAGAGAGAGAGAGAGAGAGATATTTGTAATACTTTGGTAATAGTAACTTTGTACTATCGGTATCTACTATCTTGCTATAAACAAGGAAATATGATTTACATGAATTTATCCTTTGCATATGTCTTTAGTTGCTTCGCGTATGAGATCAGATTACATCATTTCTGTTTTGTTTTGGGTTGTTGTTGTTGTTGTTGTATTTTGTAATTTCTTTTTTTTTTCATTTTTATTTTATTTTTCATTTTTTTTTTTGGGGGGGGGGGGGCTCAAACTAATTGTTAACAGGTTTATTGGTCTATCTTCTTGTTATAAAAGTATATATCTATGTTTTTAACTATATGCAGCATTGTTTCAGTTCTTTTCTTTTTTAATAAATCATCCTTTTATGACACATTTCTAATCTAATTTATACCTTCAGTCTACCTAAAACAAAAATTTCGTAAAAATCATACCCATATCTTTATATATATATATATATATATATATATATATATATATATATATATATATATATATTCATCTCATACGTGTGGTGTATACTACCCGTGTAATAAACCCTTGCTTTATCAAACGGGTGATGCTTTATCAAATACTTCCGGTCCGAACTATTTTTGACACAGTCCCTCGCTTCAACGCTTCAGTGACCTATTTTCGAACACTTTCTAGTATTTTCCATTTAGCTATATCTACTACCAAAAATTGATTTAAAATGGATTTTGTCGAAGATTTAAATTACAAATATAAAGGAAAACACATAACTGTGAAGTTTATAAAACTGCAAATCACGTTAGCTATCAAGGAGTTCATTCTGACGACGCAATGCAAACAGAACGCTTTGGTTGTGTTTCTATACAAGAACTTACCGAAATAATGCCTCTCAAGACTTTTATTTCACCAGCAGTAAGCATCTTTATTCAATATTTTCAACTTCAAATCATTATTTCGTATTATAAAACATCAACAACTGTTCCTCGTTCGAGTCAATTCAAACTAACGAGCATTCGCAACTTTGAGTATGTCAACAAACTTGATTATTCAAGTCTTCTGATCAGTATTTCCATTGAATTTAGTGATTAAGCTCTAAGAAAAATTATTTAGAGATAAAAACTTATTTCAAGGTTTATTTCAGTGAAACTTTACATTAAAACCATTATATTTATCTCCGAAATGACGTACTAAATTGTATTGCGCAAGGTCACAATAACCGCATAACACAACGTTGCATCATCGTTTAATCTTTGAAAAAATCAATTCGGGTCATATTAGGGGCTGTCTCACAAGCTTCTTGATATAAATCAAATTGTATGAGATAAATAGAACATCTATAATTGTGTGATTTTATATTTGCTTTATCCAACTCGTTGAAATTGTTATATTCTCTCGGCAAGCCTCGCGAATATATACACCATTTCAACTCGTTGGATAAAGCAAAAATAAAATCACACAATTTAGATATCCTCTATATATTTATGAAATGTGTATTTTATGTATTTTTTCGGACTGTAAAAAGGACTTGAGGTACTGAAAGAAAAGGTGTAAAGACCTGAGCTCAAAACCTGGGAGCGGGGTGGGTCGGCTTGTTCTCAAACACCTGATTTCTCTGGGTAAAAAGAGTGGAAATCATGAAATTTTTTATCATGTTGAATTCTTTGACGAAAAGTTGATGTATTTATTAATAAAATCAACAAAACGCAGTGGAAACGGTAACCCAAGACATACTAAAGGTGGGGAGCGCCAAGACCAAGCAGTTTATTTTTTCCGGATAAAGCGCGATGCTCAGTTTTGGTTTTGGTAACTATGGCTATTTCTACTTTCTTTTTCGCATTTATCGTAAATTTTTGACAGAGTTAAAATTTCTTTGATTGAAGTAAAATGGCAACAGGCACGAGGATACCAACAGGTAATAATATATCATATGATTATGTATGTGTATTCCATTCATTCTTACCTGTCTATTTGAAGTCTTAGGCGTTAAAATCGTAAAAGATTAGACACGCCCTGACGATGGCGTTATTCCGTATATTCCTTGTCAAAATGGCGAGCTGTCAATTCTTAAAGATGGGGAATATTGGGAACATTTCGACAAATCAACAATTCAATAACTTGCATATAACGTTCAATATAAATGCATGCGTTTTACACATACATTAAACACATTCAGGCATGTTTTCACTTGCAAACATTGCATTTATAAAACATTATATATTATATAAAGTTATTTCCATCCTGATATAGAAAAGCTTGTATATCATCAGTTAAATAATTGGTTAATTGTACTTCATTATTATATAGTATTGATGGTTTTCTCAACTTGAACTCAATTGAAGTACAGTTTCCTGTCCACTGATTTTACATGTACATATGTATATAATCATTAATCAAATAACTTTAATTATTTTTTGCAATTTTTTAAGTTGCTGCAGAGGAAGTAGACTTAACATCAATTCGAGTTGTTGTTATTGTACCAGAGTTAACCATGAAAAAATCCTTTTTCTCTAAGGAACCAACAAAAAACTGTCAAGTTAACGTTAAACCAAATGCAAGGTAAGAGGGTTATCTTTCTTGGAGAATTCTCTGTGTGTTAAAATTGTTTCCTATGTTGAGAGGGATTTTTTTATTTTAATATATGTAGAACTCTAGAAGTCACAGTTGATATTGAAGAAAAGGGTGGCAAAGTGATCAAATATGCCTATAAAGCCAACAAGCTACCTGGAGAAATTGATCCTGATGACTGTAAAACTGAGGCAAGTACAATTTAACAGAGTTCTCAACCTGTAATTTCTTATCTAAATCCCCTTTAGAGCAGCAATTGGACCAATGAGTGGAATGTATTAAACCTTAATATCTGTATATACATTTTTACAATTTTTTTATGAATAAACATTGCCTGCTGCATACTAGTAAATAATATCCTGAACAACAATTAATATTTTTAAGCATATCACAGGTAGTTTACTTATCAGTTAGATTTTGTTTCAGTACAAGAAAGGTCAGGTCATTATTTTTCTGAAGAAGAAAGAGGAGACATCGTGGGCCGTGCCCCTGTCTAAGAATGGGCTGGACCAAGATCCTGATGCCTAAGGCTGAGGGGTGGGGTGAACCAGTCTATAGATAACACAGAGGGAGAAAATAGATTGTGACAGGAACGCTGGATGTGATATTGTCAGCTGTGCCTAATGTAAAACCTGCTGAGCTGAGATTTTTCCACTGCTATGCTTCAATATGTTTTCTGAAGATATCAACCTATTAACTTATTGAGCTGATTTTTTACAGCTATACTGCCATTTGTTTATTACAATATTGGTCTAAATGAACTTTGCTGCAATGAGTAGATATCTTTTAAAATTCCAATCTTTTTAACACAATAACTGAAAATATCCACTGTTTATCTTAGTTATCATTATCTTATATATGAAATGTAGATTGGAATGGTAGTGAATGGCTTGTAGACAGTATTACCTAGAAAAATAGACACAGGTAGGGACATCTCATTAACCACGTAATAATCTTGTTCCAATAACAATAAATTATTTGAATAAAAAATACAATTCAAAAATTTCTACTCTGCAAATGTTTTCTTGACTTGATAATCTTTTATGAGGAAAACAATCTTTAAAGTGCAATATTATAACATGACTATGTACAAGGTTTGTGTTTATCAATAGTTTTATGTCTGAAAAAAGTTTTTATCAAATTGCAGATTTTTCTGAAAGTATTTACTTTTTCATGTTTTTATACTGTTAGCTGTTAGTATACAAATTGTATTTCATTTTGATTTTTTTTTTGTGTATGTATATATTTTGATGTTTTATAAGATTCATCTTCATCTAAGTAAAAAATCTAAGATATATGTGTTTTGACAAATAAAGAACATAAAAAAATTTAATTCTATATTAAATTTATAATTGCTGTATAAATTATGAGATTTCATACAGGTAATATCTCCAGTCTGAATGAATGACATTTCCCAGGAAACTAATAGTTCATGTTTACAATGGATGTGGTGTCCAATTTATCTTCGTTGTTGACAATTACTCAACTGAAATCATCTCTGGAATTTAACAATCTGGGATTTTAGTTAATGAAGTTTACATAGCCCAGTACTAAATACCTACTGTAAATCGCATACACTCTAAATATGGGCAATTGAGCCTGCTTATCAACCTTTAGAACATCCATTCGTGATATACACAGTTAAGGTATCTAATCAGTTACTAAAGGGCTCTTCCTTCAATTTAATTTGTTGTTCTATTCCAAACCGGAAGTTACAGTTTCCCTCTATCGGCCAATGCACTGTTCTCTCCTCTATAGTAAATCCTGTCACCCCTTTCTTTTGCTCGTCCTTCATTATTTGAGAGAAATCTCCTTCAAATGACTGTATAAATGAATTGTTGTCTTTAAGATTGGTCAATGAAACAATCACAACTCCGCGTATTTTCACTAACATTTTGTACTTGGCGCTGAATTCACTTTCTCGCACCACCAGATCGGCGGTGGCGCAGTGGTTCCCCTTGACCCTTACAGTGCTATTTACAGCCCAGGTTAAGGAATTCTCGTGCGTGTCCTCAAATCCCGTCTGCATGTTCACTTCTCGTCCAAATCCCGCCGTGATCTCAGCCACTTCCTCCGGAAGTCCAAGTTTAAGTTCCACGTTGAACCCCTTGGTAAATCCCTTTTCTATACAGGTAGTACTTACGCACGATGTCGACCTCTCGGTTTGAAACGAGTGTTCTTGCTCGTTTTCTGTGTCGTTATGAAATGTGGACCGGAAGACGACTTGAGCTTTAGGAAGCTCCACCATGACTTTGTCGTCATACTCGGGTTTTTCGGTGACGAATCGAACACGTGACCAGTTAACGTTCAACTGAACATCCTCAAAACGGAGCTTACTATTTTCTTTGGAGCGAATCTTCAAAAAATTTGTCCATGCCCATGTTTTGACAATGTCATCGAGATCTAAAACGTTTGCCATATTGTTGAATTGCTGAAAATAATTTAAAAACAAATAAGGAATTTCAAAGTACATGCAATAAGTTTTCCAGAAATACATATGTCATGCTATATTTTCTGTTATTAAATATGTATTCAATATGTTGTTCCCTGACTTCAATAATAATATTTGATTTAAAATAGTTGGTTTTTGTCAAGCAAACACACAACATAAAATATATAATGAACAAAATAATATAATTTTGTTTTATCAAGTTTTGAACAAATTATAAACATGCTTTCCCTTTTTTATTACTCAGATATAAAATATACATATAGATATACTGAATCACAATACTCTCCCTACTAGCTATTTATTAATTATCTTTATCTCGACAAGTTACGAAGACCAGGGGACAAAACCTGGAGGTAATAAACCTATCTGATGTCGGACATCTAGCTGGGCTCTGGCTCTCCTCGTTTGTAAACACGGATTGCATTCAGCATAAAAATGTAATAAACCGACTACACACTGTGTGTGATACTCGTAATTCTAAAGAAAAACTGTACCGAAAGACACCTTGAAGTATTTATTCCAATATTCACCAAAGCATGCAATGTCAATTAAGAAACTAAATGAAAATGTGAAATGTTACGTCATTTTGTCGAATTTATTTTATTTTTGATACATAAAATACACGCAAGATGAGTGCTGGAAAATCAGAAATAATCATTAAAATGCGTTACATGGTCTATAGGAACAAGTAATTTTACTATTAAAACTATCTTTTTGAACTATCTTTTTTTATAAGTTTTTTTTTATATCAGATATAATTTCATTAATAAATGTTCTTTAACCAATGAAAGTCTAACGAGATAAGAATAAAACAGTCATTACCCTCAGAGTCTGTGACTGACCAGTTTACGCCGCGTGTCTCGAGGTCCCCTCTCTGTGTCCGGACTGACCCGTCAGTCCGTCAGAGACAGTGGATTACCACGACCTGTTATGTCAATATTGTTACATTCTGATCAAGCTGGCCTCACTCCAAACCAAACTTTTGTTTTCTCTCTTCCTATAATCCGATTTAGAACCATTTCCAACAATCTATATATAGTATTAGTCATTTCATAGCTCTCTTGTTTTTGTTACATTTCCGATTGTCTCGTGTGTGTTTTCTAGTAATTTAAACAAATTAAATTGAAGGACATAACACTTCTTGTCATTAAAGTTTAACATACAAAAAAATATCAAATTAATATTGGCAGTGTGTTGAAAAATATGTACATGTACATGAATATGGTTATCATTTCGTTAAATCAATGCTTTATTTGAGTTGCACTGCATGCAGTTTTAATTACTAGACATAAACAGCCATCGGGCCCAGTAGAGAGGAGAGAAGTGCATTACAGAACGCATCGAAATGGCAGCAGTTGTTCGGCCTAGTATCGACCGGGCATCGGAATGTAACTATACGCCATGGACCACCTCACTCAAGACAAATGTGATTTATGATTGATATCAAACCATCCATATTCGGTAAATTTGATAATCCCGCCGGCTTTTATAGTGTCTTGTCGCTGCAGAGGGAATACAGAAAGTTTAGTTACAAAAAGCCATCAACGGAAACCGGCCACTTAACGTAACGGCAGAGTAAAGCCTGCGATTAGAACAGTAACGGAATCTGTTCTCTAAAAAAGCAATGGAAGCATGAAGAGGCAGGAAACGCGAATTATATCCAAGAGCGTTTTTATGTTGCCGTTCAGAATCTTTAGTAACCAGAAATATTTGCAAAGGTTTACAAAAAGCTTTTAGAGTGTGTGATGTTGGGGGCAACTTTAGCTATACCTGATACCGAGCTCGAGAGAATAACGGGAAAGAAAGCTATCAGAAACTTCATTAGCGTGCTCGTGTGGGACACGTGCATCTGGTAATTGATCACGAGTAAATTAGTTTAAGGGTGAACCAATGTTTATATACATATTGTCTGAAGCCTGGCTTCACGGAACATATGTTTTTGTTATGACAGAGGATGCCATCAAATTTTGTTTGCATCCAACCTCTGTCGGAATGTTTAGAATATAGAATGTAGTTCATGTACACAGCTTTTGTTCAGGAACAAAAAGGGTCATATTTCAACAGGAACCTTTGCTACAATGGCTAACAAGGAAATAAAAGTGTCTTTTTCCGGCCTGAGGTTTGTGTGTGTAGTTTGTCATTACAGAACACAAAACTTGCTTCCTCCTTGTAAATACTTGTCCTGTCCATAATTTTGATATAAACATAGAAATCCCCCTCTGTTTTAGAGGTCACATACCCTCTGTTTTTTGGGTCAAATATAGTTTGATTTGGGCGTTTTCAGTGACGTATCAAAACTGGTCGCACAGAACTATCATGAACAATCTGTGAACTTTGACACCCGAATAAATAGTATTAGTATATTTACAAGAGAGAGCGATATCGTGTTTTAAAATCAGTTTCACAATAATAAAAGTTGCACTGAACAGACGTGTGACTCCGCAGGTTAATCACAAATCGATATTGATAAAACAATTGCTCTTTTTTCCCGACTTGGAAATGCAACATTGCCCCGAAACCTGTGGATTTTTTCTTCTCTTGATAACTGATAATCAATGATATAAATTAAGAAAATATAAACTTGTCTAAAGTAAAAGAAAAGATAAGAATAAAAGTTACGTACCTTTATTTTATTGAATTGGCAATTTCCTGTGGGTTATTGCTCTGTCACTTCAGCAACAGTCATAGCCGATTTCAAGCTGTGCATTGATTGGATCAAACTAGTCACGTGCCAGTAAAGGCAGTGTGAATCGATGGCCATGTGGCCAGGTAAATTATTGACGATGTTGTGAAGGTATGACCATGTTTCACAGATGGTATACATAATTTCAATGTTAATCATAGTGTAAACATGCTCAATTTAATATCCTTGTATACAACAGTAAAATGAGGAGAGAGAGAGAGAGAGAGAGAGAGAGAGAGAGAGAGAGAGAGAGAGAGTATGAATTAACATATTTTATTTTCTACTAAAAAAAAAAAGATAATCAACTAGCAAACTCGATCACATTTCATTTGTAGTACTTATCATTTTTCTTTAATACTACTACTGTGCTTGAAGCCTGTTTTTATTATTTGTTGTGTTTTTATTATTTGTTGTGTCTTTGTTCTCTTTCTCCTTTTTTTACATTACATTAATTCCAAATCCTTTATTGTTGCAATATCCTGTTTCATAGTATATCATGTACTTATTATCATATTGAATATCAGCTGTACCTTTGATCCTTGGGGAGAGAACTTACATAGGCATTGTCTGATGTCCATCCCTTTATGTATGCATATGCATAATAAAATATTTGTTAAATGAATGCACGAGCATTACACCACTTGTCCGGTTCATACATCAAGGAATCAGGGAAACATCTATACATGCATAGCCATTCTTATAGAGAACAGCTATATTTTTAACATTAACTTTTAGAGCATCCTCACAATGGCAGGGGTCTTGAGTCCACTTGTGGCCGTGGGACGAGTGGACTCAGGACCCCTGACATTGTGAGGATGCTTTTAGGGGTACTAGTGTGAGTCATATTTTTTTTTTTTTTACGAAGAATGACATTTCGTAGATAAGATCTCGGACAATACTTTTGTTTTCTTCTAAGATTATTTGAGTTTGATGTTTTAAGTTTAGGGTTCGATGCCAACAAAACTTTTTCTTTCTTTTTTTTTTTTTGGGGGGGGGGGGGGTCTCTGTGTTCATTTTAATAATCAAACAGACTAAAGTTGAGAATTTTCCTTTCTCATTTCGCGTGCTTAGATTTTGCTATAAACTTGTAAATTCAAAGTATATTTTAAATTTGAAAATGTTTTTCATCCCATAGGTATTTTTGCCATCATATTCGCTTATGTTATTTTATTAGTATTTGAAAAAAAAAAGATTTATTCCTTGTCAGCATGTATGTATAATGGTGTAGTTTATATAAACCGTATAAGGAAGGGTGACGTCAGACTTTCCACATTATGATCAGCATTATCTTATAAGGTTACCGTTTGTGATATTACAAATATCGAAGATCTTGAAATTGCTTATGAAGGAACTTATTTGTTACTTTATGAATTCAATAATAAATTGATACTGTATATAAAATTACTGGGTGATGAGGGGAAATATACACAACACTTTCTTTCAGGCTATATACACGTATTTACACTATATAGGCTATATACACGTATTTACACTATAGAGGCTATATACACGTATTTACACTATATAGGCTATATACACGTATTTACACTATACAGGCTATAAACACGTATTTAATGAATGGAAATGTGTGTTATTCATCAAGCTTAACTTGCTGCAAATTATACAGTTTCATTCAAACGCATTTAAAGGTATCGAATATAATTTCCAATCGTTTGTTTACAATCTGGTATGGACTGTAAACGCCCCAGTTTGAAAAATACAAAATGTACATTATCATTAATTTCGCAAACATTTTCAGTACATAAACAAGAAGTCGACGCGACATTTCTTTCATTAGATAAGATATACATGTATATACATGAAGCTTTATATATTTACATTCCCCAGTGTCTTTGTCTGTGATAACACTACGAATCGATTTTGTGACGTATAGTGCAATACATTTCATCAATTACTATTTTAGTAATTAATCGTACAATTGCTAAAAATTATATTTAAATAAGTAATAAGGAGTCATTCTTTGAATATTATGAGGTGATCAAATATAGTCGGAAGTTGCAAATCTATCATAAAGCCATTTGGGCTTTATTGGATTTGATCACCCCGACCGTATTTGATCATCTCATAATACTCAAAGAATGATTTCTTACTGTAAACTATAGTTGATTACAAATACAACATACAACATGGATATACGATGATTCCTTATTTCTTAAATAAAGGAAAGTGTATAAATCAAATTTTACAAAATATTCACGAGTGATTATTATAAACAAATATGTGCCAGAATGATGGAAAATGCGCAAGCCCTAATTATTTTGGGTATATTCAAAATGAAATAAAAACCTTCTTCACGGTGCAGAGGAGGATCCAGCAATATGGAAAGGGGGGGGGGGTGTTCCAATAGATGCAATAGATGAAAATCAATCCGTGTAAAATTCAGTATTCGTCTAAAAAAAAAAAACAATGACTTTTTTAACGTGTTCCGTGCTTTATCTGGTCACTATTAGTATCTATTTCAACATCAGAGAGCGCTGCAATTTTTATTTATACCCATTGTTTGGTGTGTTGTATTTGGTAACAAGATTTACATAATTTCTAGCCTTAATAAACAAGTCACCAGCAATAAGAACGTGCGTCTATGCTTGATAAAAAAGGTCACCTAAGAAACAAAAAATAATTCAGACTAATTACGAGAGGCTATTATAATACATGTAATGGAATTTTGGGGTATTTTCTTTTTATCTCTTTGACGGACGGACAAACGGTCGAACGACGGACAACAGGTGATCAGAAAAGCTCACTTGAGGTGAGCTAAAAATGATTTTGTGGGTGGGTGCGTGGGTGTGCGTGTGTGTTTCATGTGGTAATGTATGAAGGTAGCTAGCACTTCAGAAAAATATTTTAACATAACCCGCAGAAGTTCTTTTGTATCATACTGTATGATGTCTTTTTTGTACATGTATTTTTCGTAAGAAACGAAGTAAAACTTATCCATTATAGATACTTAAGTCATAGCTGACACAATACATTTGAAATCAGCTTTTAAAATTAAAACGAATGCGTGTACTAATACGCGAACGTCGTTTTACTCGATCGCGTAGATTTCTGGCTTGTCAGTTCGTTTTAAAACAAAAGGTAATTCAAAAATGTATGAACTATAATAATCGATTTTCTTAAGAAATAGATAAGAAAACACCCAGTAGATGTTATTATAAACATGTGTTTTTACCGAAACTGCTTTGTTTTTATTTTCTACATGTTCACTCAGTTAAACAAACACCGGATACTGAGGGAGAGTACTTTACTTCGATAGAACATCGATTATCGATAGAGGTTTTTCTTTCATAAGAAATAAATTACGGTCCGTTCAATGTACGGAATTTTTTAAATAAGCGATTTTTAAAGCATTCGTTTGAGATAATTATACAGTAGTATTTAGATTATAATAGGGAAAATCGCCTTTACATAAGCAATAAAAGTTGTTGTTTTTTTTAAGCATATGTCCCAGAGAACGCGGGGCTTCCTGAAATGATAAAATGGTGAAAATATTACAAGCGTAAATGGCAGAATAATATTTTACCTTTGAGTTTGACCTCTAGAAATATGATTTGACAGGCACGTAGCATCGTTTTTGAAAGTGGCGGGGCCAGGCTCATCCAAAAATTCTTGACAAGCCAAAAAAAAAGCATCTTCCCAAAATCATGAAAACCAATTCCGGGGAGGGGGGGTAAAGTATACCTAAAACGTTCATTTCCCTATTTTCAGTTTAATTCCTTACATGATCCCAAAAAAGTGGGGGGGGGGGGCAATTCCATGAAAAAAAAATCTTTGCTCCCCCCCCCCCCCCCCCCCCCCCCCCCCCCCCCCGTTGCAACGTGCCTTGAATTTTATTTACAGTGAAGACTCCTACATAGTATAGGTCTTTATATTATAACCGTTCTCCACTATTAAAAAACGGAAAAGCACGACTTAATTTCAAATACCATGCAGACAGTGAAATCGCATTTTGATGACCAAAGCACATTTTAAATTTCGCTCACTTTTAATTTCCTGATTTTCACTTCAATTTTTCATGACATGCTCCTTAACATATACATCATAACATGAAACATATTTAATTGTAACATATTTCTAAATATATAACATATTATCTACATCAAGTAAACAAAGGTGGTTCACAGATAAAACGAAAAAAAAAAATAATACTTGCAAACAACTTTACAACTAACAATTTGGCAGTACATGTATTTTAAAACTAAATTATATTGTGAATATAGCAAATGTTTTGCTTCACTAAAAGTGTCATTCCATATGTTTAGCCTCGTCACACCACTCAGACATGATGTTGAGAACACAAGTTATTACATGGGTGAATTATATAGCTTCAAAAATGTAGAGATAAACAGATGTACGTGATAAAAATAAGGAAATTTTGACAAGGGCGAGGACGTCGGGATCGAAGTCCTTCTATCATCACCAAGACGCTTAAAATAATAATTTCAAAATACCTAGAAGTTAAACATTCTATCAACCAAGACAACGGTGTCGACAGAATTTGTTCATCAGATTGATCCATTTATAACACGAAACAAAAAGTGGAATGACGAACTCGGATTTGTGGGTAAGTTCTTGAAAAGATTAGCAGCTGTTAATGTTACAACATAACTCAGTGACTATCAAGTCTACATTACATTTTGCGTCACTTGTCTTGTCAGTTATTGTATTGTTTTCTGCAATATTTGTAAATACACAAACAACATACAGGATACTTTGTCCTTCTGTCGAATACACCAGAAAACACGTAACCAATATTTGTAATTAAAGAGGAACTACTTGTTTGTGTAAAGATATCTAGTTTAATACTACCTACTGAGTGAAATAGTTTTGAGGTAAGAACATTTCTGTCTGCCCGACTGGGCATTTTTACTCGGGGTTTAATTTGACTATAACACGACCAGCCGGTTTTGGAGGACGTTCATTCCATCAAGATGAGCCGAGCAACTGCCATAGTAAGTAGATTAAAGATAAACATGGGAGATATGATATCATACGGGTGTCGTGTATCTGCATACGTTAAACAGGGTCAGAGAAAGTGGGTATTCGTGTGTATGCAAGTACCTTGGATGCACGTGCCCGTTCAGGTGTGACAAATGAACCTATGTCACAGGTGAGTGGTCAGGACCTTTGGGCAATTGAAGTCCAATGCCAACTTTGTTTCAGTTACTAGGCTACATTTAGACGTGTACTTTTGCTTGGAGATTGGGAGTTTACAGAATCATATTCATAACCTAATTACTGCAATTTATGCAGAAAATGAGAGACATGAATAACATTATATATATGTCTCTGATAAAATTAATAAAATCATAAACATGTTTCAGGTGCAGTACAATCTCTTGATTGAGCTATATAGCTTGAATAAGCTATATAGCTTTATTAAGCTATTCAGGATAGCTTGATAAAGCTATTTTTATGCAGTTTTTCACAAAAATGTTTATTATAAGAAATAGACAAAAAATTGCAATTAACTTACAACTCATTTTGGCACCATTGACCATTGAAAAAGTAACCCTAATTAGAGATGGTTTTAACATTGCAGCTTTTGAACTATTACGGTAAGCAAAAAATATATATATCCATTGTTTGGGTAACTGTCCATCACTTTGTGTGCATTTCTTCAAGACTTATGAAGCTATATATAGCTTATTCAAGCTATATAACTAAATCGAGAGATTATACTGGACCTGTGTTTCACATATTACCAGGTATCACAAGATTGATTTACTTATGACTCATTTTGTAACAGATTGGACAGGTTGAGGTTTTTCACCTCTTCAATCAAACCTTTATTTATAGTATGTTTTCATTTCATAATAATATGCATGAGTTGATCATCCTTTGAACAGTTGAATGAACATCTACACTGACTACATCTGTTGTACATGATTCTACATGTACATAATGTACCAGGAATTTAAAACTTACCAGGAATGTTTATACATGTACAATGATCTATGTCCTTGAACTTGCATAGTTTTAATCTGATCAATCATTTAAACAATTTTGATGTTTTGCTCTGTCAATATGCTCTCTTCATCTCTTTCCTTCATTGATTTATAACATGTTGGATGTTAGTCATCTAATTTTGTGTTGCAGGGTTTGCCTGTACTGATAGGAGTGGGCGTGGTCGCAGTCACCGCCATCTTAGCCAAGATCTTCTTGTTTGGGAACAAGAAGAAAACCAAGTCTCCAATAACGCTGCAGGATCCCAACACCAAATATCCACTCAAGCTAGTAGATAAAGAGGTACAATAATGTTCTTTTATAATAGAAAGAGATCATTAAGGTGTAGAATAATTAGTCTTCAAATTACCCTATATGTGTTTTGTTGAAAAATATTCATTTTGAAAAAAGGCATTTCTGCTAAAAATAAGTAATAAAAGCCTTAGTGCCATCTTGTAATTCGATCTTTGTTCCAACATGATTAAAATTTGATGTACAAAGTGATATTGTTTTTACCTTGATCCATTTTAAACAGGAAGTTAGCCATGACACCAGAAAATTTCGATTTGCCCTCCCAAGTCCAGAGCACATTTTGGGGCTTCCTGTTGGTAAGTACATGTATATAATAAAGCAATGTCCAATGAGGATTTCTCTTTTTTGTTTTTGTCACTTAATAATTACCGGTACATATCATCTGTAAATGTATCCCCTGACTAATGTAGTCATTAAATACTGGAGAAGATGTGTACCGGTATGTATACAGTATATTTAATTAAAGTATTGTTTTATTATAATTATCCATGTACTAATACATGTGACTAGAGAGTGTAATTTTATTAAATCATTTTAGTTTGACCTGTTTTTTGTGTGAATCTAGGTCAGCACATCTACCTGACGGCCCGTATTGACGGACAGCTGGTAATCCGGCCCTACACCCCGGTCACAAGTGACGATGACAAGGGGTACATGGATCTCGTCATCAAGGCAGGTGCTTTTTGTTTATAATGAATTCTAAACCCAGGTGTCTTGGTCGATAAATCAGAACTTAGAGCATTGGTACATTGCTCATAATGCCAAGGGTTGGAGTGCCTATACAACACCAAAATTTAAGGAAGCTTTTAACTAAGGGCTATTTGTATTTTGTTTTATTGTACATGAATATGTAAATGTCTTTATGAAAATGAATTTATAATACTTTATAACTGCAGCAGCCAAATTGATAATTTGATAGTAACAAGTGAAAATGGTTATAACAGGTATATTTCAAGAATGTCCACCCCAAGTTTCCTGACGGAGGTAAAATGTCCCAATACCTGGAGAACATGTCCATCGGTGATTTCATTGATGTGAGGGGACCAAATGGACTCCTTGTCTATGAGGGAAAGGGTACTGCCATTATAAACTCTTTTCTACAATCCCATAAAACGCACCTAGTTTGTTTGTTAATTTTACAGAGGATTCTTAGTTTATGGATCTTTAGAGTACCCATTTTGAAAGAAGATTTTATCATTAAAAGACCAATCTTACGTGTTAAAACTTTCAGAGAAAATAAAAATATTAAAATATCATTTGTTAAAATCATCCACAGGTGTATTCAAGGTTCGCCCAGACAAGAAGTCTCCCCCAGAGACGGTGACCGCTCGGAATGTGGGGATGATAGCGGGAGGAACCGGCATCACTCCCATGCTGCAGCTAGTTAGGGAGGTCTTCAAGGACCCCGAGGACAAAACCAACCTCTTCCTGCTGTTTGCGAACCAGGTAGGGAATCCACAAAGGCCAGGGGGAGGGTAAGAGATATATCAATTAGCTACAAGGCTTTATTCTGCAAGGGGAACTGGTCCATTGAAATAGTGTATTTGTCATGCCAACAGTGTTGATTTCAATCGTTTCAATTTTTATTTTAAAAAAATAAACATAATCCATATAGCTTTCACTTTGAATTCTTATTCAAGAGTTATCTGCTCTTGCTGGAGTAAAAGCAATGTCAGTCCATTTTCTTCTAGCTTAATTTTCCACTTTTTACCTTTTAATGATGTTTATTGTTATCTTAATTTATACACAGACTGGCTTAAATAACAATTGATTTTTCATGTTGTTCAAACAGAGATAGCTAGTTTTGCTTGATATGGTATTTAAATGTTTTACATTTTAGACTGAAGATGATATTCTGCTGAAAACAGAGCTAGAGGACATTCAGGTCAGTCAACCTGACCGCTTCAAGTTGTGGTACACCATAGATCGACCCACAGAAGGTACTCTTTCAAACAAGACATAATTGTAAACACTTTTACTCCCAAACATTGACAAAGTCCCATAGAAGCTTTGTTCTTTGAGCTCAATCGTTGACCTTGATCAACATTAACTGATGACTTTTTACTTGACCAAATAAGAAATCTGTTTAGATGTACATGTAAGATGAAGATGGAAACAGACGATTCAAAAACAATATATCATTTTTAATTTCAAATTCAAATTTGCATTTAAATAGGTGTGCATGTGCATGTATCAAATATAGATGTATGTAAATTTGTATATTTGTGAATTAGGTTGGAAGTATAGCAAGGGTTTTGTGAGTGATGAGATGATCAAGAACCACC
Organism: Magallana nippona; assembly: GCA_033439105.1. Taxonomy (NCBI): domain Eukaryota; kingdom Metazoa; phylum Mollusca; class Bivalvia; order Ostreida; family Ostreidae; genus Magallana; species Magallana nippona. The sequence goes on along the minus strand of CM065926.1, from coordinate 2,506,955 downwards.
TTCCCCCGCCCAGCAGTGACACGGTGATACTGATGTGTGGACCCCCACCCATGATTAACTTTGCCTGCCAGCCCAACCTTGACAAACTCGGCTACAGTCAGAAGTCCAGATTTGCCTACTAAGAGGACTCTCTTAAATCCTTCGATATAAATCTCAAGATAAAGAGGAGATACTCTGAACTAATAGTGACTAAGATTTATTAAGGTGGACATCATGGTGAAACGAGATAGCTTTACATGGAGATCGAATAAGATACATGTAGAACAACTTCCAACAAGCACCTGCTATGAATTCTTGCTGCAATACAGCTGTGTAATCTATGTTTGTTTGTGATATATCTGTACATATATGCTGTGGGCATTGTTATATATATTATGTACCGTGTACTAGCTCTTTTCCAGTCAATAAAGCAATAAATTTGTTTCTACTCTTGTAGCAGTTTTGGTTATCAACATGAAATGTAATACCAAATTTCAAACCTATAACATCAAGTGTGATCCATTTAGAAAAAAAAAATGTACTACATGTAGTACCCTCTTCTCATAACAAATTTGAAAGAGTGATCTGCCCTTTGATGTAAAAAGTGCAATTCCATGCCCAGTGTAGAGTAATAGCATCAATTCCATCTCATTTAGCTGGGATAAAATACTGAGATACTATATAAATATGGATTTAAAGCTAGTACTCTTTTAAATTGCTCAATAAGATGGCTGTCAAACTGTTGGTCCTTCAGATGATTTGGATAGATTTGGTTCAAATTTGCTTCAAGATAAATATTGGAAGAGTATTCACAATAAAATGCTAGATTCAAGTTCATTGTTTTCTTAACAAGCATGCAAATTAGGAGGTGTCCCATTCCCTCTTAACATGGATCCATCAGTATTTGCAATGCTTGAGGGCTTTTCCTCTAAATAAAGTGAAACCAAACACTTACAAAAATTAACTTTAATGACAAGAAGTTTCATGTTTAAAGTTCTGGAATATCCATAAAATCTAAAATTCTACTGGTACATGAATAGATATAAAACATAATGTATGATAAATATGTATTTGGTACAAGCTCTGTGTTAATCAATCTGTAAAATATTAGATAACGAAGCAATTACACATGTTGGAACATTTCAAAGTTTATGGTTCATCTAATTACCCTGCATGGCCTCTGTATGATAAACAGTTTAGCTTTCTGGTGTTGAAGTCTTTTTTCCTTGCACAACCTAAGAATTTTTCAGGTTCAATAAATAAGCATATTTAAGAAAGATGAGGGCTGTATTGTAGAGCATTTCTTGAATTCCTCTTACAGAAAAATTGTGTGTAAAATATACAAAATGCTATTATTCAATCATAAAGCAATTATTGAAGTTTTGGATGGCCTCTCAAAGGCATACTATAGAATTTTATAAACTGAACAGTTCAACATGTATATTCATAATACAAAACAAAACATGCTCATCAATCAACCTAGCTGAAACTAACCACTAATTATGGGATCATATTCAAAACACAGCTTATGAAGGGTTGAATAAAGTTTATAACATCTAACAATTAGTTTTACGTTAAGTTTGTACATATTATAATGTTAATGTATGAACAATGATTCATGTACATGTAAGTCTATATAACAATACATTTTTCCCTATAAAGCACATTAAAATCACAACAATCGGGGATAACAATTAATATGAATGACTAGTGAAATTCTTCCCAGTGATTTCAGTCATCATAAGAACAGAGTCTATACTTGGAGATTCGAAAAACACGTACTCAACAACTACAAAACAATATCTATTGGTGGTGAAGATCAAACATCTTCTCTCTTTAACATCACTATTTTAATCTACATGGACAAGCCATGAGCACTTTTAAAATCTTAACATGCGTCACCTTTTCAGACAATTTTGTAGAAAAACTCTGAACTTTGTTTTTTAAAAGACTAAACAGATTTCTAATAGAATATGAGTGACCTAAAATCTTTGCTCAATTGACAGAAAAACACTGTACTTAGCTCCAATACAAAGGTATGAATACTTTACAGTCTCAAAGGCATTCTTCTCCAATCTTAACAATAATTTGAATACAAAGCAGCAAAGAATTTGACTGAAGTCACTTCACAAGCTTGAACATTTAACACGCAATAACAGTACATAAAGACCAAGAAATTGTGGAGAGTTACTGCCCCTGCCCTACATTCTACTTGTTCTTTTCGTTGCTCTCTTTCTTGGAGGTTGATCTACAGAAGGAGGGAAAGCAGATCTTGTACCCCAGCCCCCAGTGATACAACGTGTTAATTAGAGCAATGGTCCCTCCCAGCAGTAACAACCCAAGGGTGTGACATCCATGGAACAGCGCCCACATCATCACTGAAACAGAAACAGGACGAGAGTGAACACATCAATTAATACTGTCAGGATAATCTCTATTGGTATAACATGTACTATATAACCCCAATTTGGTTTATAAGATCCTTAAAATAGGTTCTTTATCTATTCTGACAGTATTCACCATTACAACATCGATAAATACTTCATGCAGTCCCACTAAATTGATAGGCAAGATTTCCCAGGGTCCTGAGCTATAAAATTTAACTGCAGTATTCATGGGCACCAATAGAACTACTGTTCCTAATTAAACATGAGGAATTAATATCCGCGTAAAAGCGCAAGAAGCATCCTCCGCATTTTAAAATCTCGCCATTATTTTATAAGAGTTGAGAACTATATAAGAAATGAGGATAAAAGACCCGCATTCGCGATTTTATATTCTCACAATATGATACAAAACAGCGGGATCGCAGAATTAAGTACTCGCGTAATATAAGGAATTTACAGTATTAAATCTAAAGTAAAGCATTTTTCTAAATCGAAGAAATGATATTTCCCACCAATAAACTTGTATGATATAGAATGAAATCACAATTTCTAGGAATCTTTCACAGCTCTCAGTGCCTCGAGCTGACTGTTTAATATAAGGCCGATAATTGATAATCAAAAGAATCATGTTTGTTCTAATCTACCTATCATACATATAAATATTGAGGATTTCTCTCTGTATATACATATAAATATTGAGGATTTCTCTCTGTATATACATATAAATATTGAGGATTTCACTATATATATACATATATTTATATACATATGAATATATATATATATATATATATATATTTATATATATATATACATGTATACCAGTAGATATAAATATGAGAGATTAAAAGATTTCTCTCTATACATAGACATAAAGATATAAATATTGAGGATTTGTCTCTATATACATAGATATAAATATTGAGAATTTGTTTCTATGTACAGTAAAATAACCACAGCCCCTTTATCCCCTACTGCCACTCTTTGTTAATTGCTTTTCCATCAATTCCTCTAAAAATCTCTATTTATACGATACCAATTAAAGCGACAGACCCGAGATACAAAGAAACTCATTTTCTTCTTAATTCAGACAAGATGAGACCGTCTCATTTTTTTGTGGCATTTTCATGAAAAACTGCAGAAAAAGTTATTTCAGTAATAAAATAAGATAATCCATCACTATGACCCAGTTTTTTTCCTCGAGGAGAACCATTAGTCCCTGTGCACCTTTCTGGTCAAATCACTCATATGTTTCACACAAATTCAGTTTTACAATAAATGCACTGACATTATTGAGGCAAACTGCTAGAGAATTGTCTGTTACGCAGACATGATGATAAAATGAAGAACTTGATGGAGATGTTCTTTTACACTACATCATATCGGCAATGACAAGATGAATGCTCCTTTTATATATGTGCTAAAGCAGTCAAAAAGAACAGAGAGACATCCGCAGGGTTGTTTGTTGGTGTTCACCAATCTAAAGCCATTCTCTATGACATTTATGAAGCATATGCATGGAAACTGACTTTGCTTTCAAAGAAATGATTGAACAGTTTTATGAAATCTCACTTTCAAATTTGAAATGCAAGTTGTAATCTTTTATACAAAAGATACAGTAATAATAGCTAGATTCTAATATGAAAAACACCCCCTCCTATGTGTTAAAATTGGTTGCTCCCTCTTTATCCCAATGGGCATTGCAAAATACATGCTTGTTCATAATCAATTTCCAATCTCATACATTCATTGTTCTATCATCCCCCATGCAATTTATTACAATTCCACCAATAGTAATATAATTATCACTAAGTAATATTCTTGTCCCCAATGAATTAAGAATAGGCTCCTGTGAAAACCCTGTCAGCATTAAATAAGTATCATTTTTCATCCAACACATTTTGAAATAGTAAAACTATTCTGCAAATATGCACAGAAATTCATTATCCCCAATACACATAAACCTGTACCCACACCATACAGTCAGATATCTACATATCCCATCTCTCCTTGGCCTGTAATGTTGGTGAATGTTAAGATTTTTATTCACCCTCTACCACCATGCATTGTCATTGACTACATGTATGTATCCTACCCCTCCCAAAACCATGTATTGTGAAAAAGATTTAATTACATCAATCATGCATTAATCTGGATTATATACCTCCCCCCTTCCCCAACGATTTTTCTTCCATCATGTATTAACCAAGCAGACTATTTAACCTTAGCATAGCATTTATGGGGACTATTCCCCCAGCCCTTACTTGATAACATGCATTTATGGGGACTTTTCCCCCAAAATTAGGTATCATGCATTTATCGGGACTATTCCCCCCCCCCCCCCCCCCCCCCCCCGGTATCATGCATTTAGGGGGACTATTCCCCGCTCCCCCTTCTAGGTATCATGCATTTATCGGGACTATTCCCCGCTCCCCCTTCTAGGTATCATGCATTTATCGGGACTATTCCCCCCTCCCCCACTATGTATGTGTAGTTATGAGTACCTTTTGCTTGTACAGTCGCCAGTGCTCTTTGCTTGAGATTTTCCAGTCTCTGGTGAAGACCCAGTAGAAGTAGACACTAACACATATACAGACGAGTCTAACACACAGGAAAAGGAGAGGGAGAGCACACAGTGTGCTCACAAATGGAAGGCAGAGGGCTGAAACTGAATCAAAGCCCCATATCAATACAACATCACGCCAGGTCTTACCCCTACACTGAAAAACAAAAGGCTGATTATACCTGTAGTCAGAGAAAAAATGAAACAAGCTTAGACTGGGAAAAATGGGAGTGGTATGAGGCAAGAAAGCAAACGTGGAAATTTCCACAAGGGGGTAATTTACACTACCGTAAATATGCAAGGAAAACCTATATGCCTAAATATTCACCTGCAAAATTGAATTTTCTGTTTTTATCATCTTTGGAGAAAAATATCAACTTTTGAGAAACATTTATTCTGCATTAACAATAAACGTGTAAAGTTTTAACCTTGCATGGGAAATCTCCACGTTTACGGTTGTCATATATACAGCTATTCCGATACATGGGAGGGCACAACACTTAGTCTATTTATTCCGTGACATGCAACGAGAAGCCATATCAGGAGTCAATAGCTGCCAGTGTTGCAGACACTGAGGATTCATCAGATAAAATAAAGAGATTTCAAAGTAAAAAAAAGCGAGAAATTTATAGCTGTGAAAAACAGTCATACAAGTTGAATCAGATAAAAAATATCACTTAGTTGCAATTCAGAATGAAATCTATTCATGCTTTAAAAGCCAAATGCTTTCAAGTCAGAGTAGAGATAACATGGAATACCACCAGATTGACAAAATGATTGGCCAAGTCACCAGATTAAAACACTCATTTTTTCTTATCCTCTCTGAGTCTAACCACTGAATATGATAATACATCCTTTGATAAGAAAAGGTCTATCAAAACCCAAATCGATATTTCTCCAAAATTGATTTTTTCATTAAAACATGCTTTATCCATTGTTAACGAGTCGAATCTTTGCTGGCGATGCCTAATTAATTGTGAAGTGGTTTGAAATGAGTGAGCTGTCATCACCTCTAGTCCATTAGAAATCGTTCTAGCAGACATCGGTAGAGAACGTTCTGTTGGACGGTAGGAGGCAGAGCTTCATTCACTGATTGGTCGCCTTAAGCTGAACATTTTTATAATTAGTGTCTTTTGTACTAAAGAACTTTGCTACATTTACAGAGAAATGTACGTAGCAAGAAATATAAGAAACTTAATTTGATATCATGGAACTACATTGTTTCTGATGATCAGAGCATCATAGCTAATTTAATGAAAGAGATAAATAAGTTACCGAGATAATTTTACACACTGTTTATAAACAATGTCGTCGTGTTTACTTTATTCTTTCCGTGCTCGAAATGATTCTGATTACAAAATTGAATGTCCAATTATAGGGGCCGGTCCTTCCTGTTACATAATTCTACCTCAATACATCAAATCTAGCAGAGTCTCCTAGTTTATTGATTACCAATGGCTCGTAGTTAAGATATATGCTTTGAATGCATCAGTCTTGTGCTACTGTCAATACTTAATAAACATTAAACATCAAAGGTATATGATTGCTAAATCAAGAAACTTTCATTAAAACAAGTTAAATCTGCATTATTGATCCCCCATTTGTTTGTGTTGAGAAATGACATTAAATCACTGACAGCTTGTTGTGGACTTGCCGTCATATGTAGGTAGAGGGTTTATTCAACTCGAAGATCAATTTAAAAGCTGTTAACACCGATTCCCAAGGCAATAAAACTCGTCTACTTCTAAATCTACTCTCAGATTCTTACAATTAAGGACCATGTCCCTATACGTCCAAGCATCAGAATGGTATGTCCATGTTACCTTTACTTTAGTAATGGCCGGGGCCTGATACACTCACCTGAATTAAGTACCCGTCCCCTTCCAATAACTTACCTATTGTGTGAAGGGTGAAGAATAATATACTACACAGCAGCAACAGGCGAATCATGTCTTTATCTACGGTGTTAACTGTGTACCAGTACATTAATGATAAACCTACAATGTCAAATCATAATCATATAAATAACATTACATTCTGTAATGCCAAGCATTAAATGACATCACTGAGATACAGATTATATAGAACATTAATGATAAACCTACAATGTCAAATCATAACCATAAAAATAACATTACATTCTGTAATGCCAAGCATTAAATGACATCATTGAGATACAGATTATATAGAACATTAATGATAAACCTACAATGTCAAATCATAATCGTATAAATAACATTACATTCTGTAATGCCAAGCATTAAATGACATCACTGAGATACAGATTGTATAGAACATTAATGATGAACCTACAATGTCAAATCATAATCATATAAATAACATTACATTCTGTAATGCCAAGCATTAAATGACATCACTGAGATACAGATTGTATAGAACATTAATGATAAACCTACAATGACAAATTAAAATGATAAATACATATTTCATGATAAATACATATTTCATACTATGGTATCAGCTGGTTTGGGATTCAGATTAAATGGTGGCCATAATATGAGCACTTTGATGTTCGTTTGATCATTCAAAGACAAAGTCGCGATATCTAATACTGGTAATGAAATTACACATAACAAAGAAAAGAAACAACTTAATTTCCATAAAAAACCAATCAATCAATACAAATCAGTTTCATCTGAAATCAATTCTCAAAGATGTATTCATTTTGTGAATTCTATTACTATAAAAATACATATCAATCAACAGATTTACATATTCAATGATGGGTTGAATATCGAAGTTTATTTTGGAAACAACTGTCCAATAACTCAATCTCTTAAAAACTATAGACAAGATCAAGTTCAATACCCAAATATAAATAATCTTATTCCAGTCTATACTTTAGTAGTATATATGTAACCCTGTTATAAGTTATTTACCTACATTGAATTCTAAATTAAAAGATATTTATAGGAAAGAGGTAACAAGTAAATACAAATTACTAATTAACGGCCACACCACCCTGAATTGAACCCAGGACCCCTGCACTTTTAGACAAATGTCCACTGAGCAAACCTTGCCAAACTCACAGTAGAAATACCACTTCAATAAATTCTGACCAAACACAATTTGGTTACTACAGGTAGAGCAATTAACAACAATATACTGACATGGATTCTTAAGGTAAATTTCTCAGGTGCATCCCTAAATAATCAAGATATATTGATGGCAAAATAAATCTCCAACAGTGAGAATTGATTGAAACCTTTTCCTTGTGTTACTCTTAAGCTGAAACACTATGTACGTCTTCGGATTATTGAGACTTGTGGTTATGTCTAGTCTCATTTGATTTGATGCGAGTTTCTAATCCCTGAGCATTCCAAAAAACAATTGATTTTCAAAAAAAAAATAATAGATTTTTTCCATGTTTTAATACAATAAGAGAGATTTCTTTGTTTTGATGGCTATTTATTGGGCTCTCAATGTAGCTGACAGAGTCGTCTCCCTCTCTGTGTGATTGTCTGCTGTACTTACATACAAGGGCAGCACCATAGAGCCGGATCGGTAGCGTGTTCTCATACTCCCCCTCATACATTGTAGTGAACAGGTGTCGAGGAAAGACGAATGCCTTAAAATAATGATTACATACAGACTGGACATCAAAATAGATTACAAGAATTTTCATTAATACATTTTTTTATACTTTAAAAACATTCTCTTAATAAAATCTGTTAACAATCTTTCAAGTAAACCTTAATTTATAAACTTGTGTATACTTTAAGTCAACAAAATATATCATACATTTCCTTATCTAAAAGCATTATATTTCAACATTTGATAGTCTTTTCTTCTAGTGATATACACCTATAAAAGTTGATTACCCATAATGCCATGACAGTCATAATGATTGCCATAGCAACCTGCCATATTCTGAGTCCCGGAGGAAGGCGTATGTATAATTGGTCACTGTGTCCCAGAATCTGACTCAGCTGAAAAAAAGAAAAAAACCGACACTGTAAATAGTTATCTTTGACTGTCTGTAGTTCCAGGCAAATATCTCTTGGGTTTCAAAAGAGATTCATCACTGTGACACTTCATCATATATTTTTTCATTCCCATATCTATGTTTTGTTTGGTGCAAAGTGACATCAGTATTCCTCTTCAATTCACCAACACCCATCTACATAAATAAAGTAAAATCAAAATCCAAGTAATATGCACATCTCTGATATATGTACAATTGATCTGCAAAACAACAACTTCCTATTTTGAACTGCCCAACCGCCTACCATTTTTCACCATTTAAATAACCGGATTTTTCTTTTGGAAAACCCGGTTAGAAAAAAAAGAAAAAAACCGACACTGTAAATAGTTATCTTTGACTGTCTGTTGTTCCAGGCAAATATCTCTTGGGTTTCAAAAGAGATTCATCACTGTGACACTTCATCATAGATTTTTTCATTCCCATATCTATGTTTTGTTTGGTGCAAAGTGACATCAGTATTCCTCTTCAATTCACCAACACCCATCTACATAAATAAAGTACGCCAAATATCTTATACAGTAACTGCTCATAAATCCTTTCATCCTAGTAAACATAATTTTATATTCCCAATTAAACCATTCTAATAAACACTGTTTTATTACGAAAACATCTCTACAGGCTACTTATAAACAGTTCTATACCCTCCTAAAACATCTCTACAGGCTACTTATAAACACTGTTATCTATCAAAACATCTCTACAGCCTGCTAATAAACATTGTTCTATTACCAAAACATCTCTACAGGCTACTTATAAACAGTTCTATACCCTCCTAAAACATCTCTACAGGCTACTTATAAACACTGTTATCTATCAAAACATCTCTACAGCCTGCTAATAAACATTGTTCTATTACCAAAACATCTCTACAGGTTACTTATAAACACTGTTCTCTACCAAAACATCTCTACAGGCTACTTATAAACACTGTTATCTATCAAAACATCTCTACAGGCTACTTATAAACACTCTGCTTCCACCAAAACATCTCTACAGCCTACTAATAAACATTATTCTATTACCAAAACATCTGTACATGTTACTTATAAACACTGTTATCTACCAAAACATCTCTACAGCCTGCTAATAAACACTGTTTAATTACCAAAACATCTCTACAGGCTACTTATAAACAAGTTCTATACCCTCATAACACATCTCTACAGGCTACTTATAAACACTGTTATCTACCAAAGCATCTCCACAGCCTGCTAATAAACACTGCTCTATTACCAAAACATCTCTACAGGCTACTTATAAACACTGTTATCTACCAAAACATATCTACAATAAACACTGTTACCTAACAAAATGTATCCTATCAGCACATTTCTACAGACTATTTCTAAACTATTTAATCCTAGCAAATCATTTCTGCAACATGTTTATAAGCACTGTCATCATACACATAAAAATAAGTAACAAACAAGAGCAAAGCTGTCAATGTGACAGCAAACTATGTTTTCTTTTGTTGAACAGTATCGATAATGCATTTGTTAACTCTGGCTTGATAAACACTACCTTTCCAGAAACATGGGGTACTCTATATGCAATATTTTGCCAAAATATAATTAAGTTCAACAGGTGGTATTTTTTTTCATAAATTATCAAAAATCAAAATCCAAGTAATATTCACATCTCTGATATATGTACAATTGATCTGCAAAACAACAACTTCCTATTTTGAACTGCCCAACCGCCTCCCATTTTTCACCATTTAAATAACCGGATTTTTCTTTTGGAAAACCCGGTTAGAAAAACTTCTAGAGCCTACTAATAAATGTTGTCAATCTACAAATATGATTTGTCTCCATCTAGCTCTCAAATAAGAGAAATTTAATATTGCTGTCTGGTGAGAACTTTTATTGAAATTCCTAGCATATTACCCAACTTTTTTGCCAGTTGCAGTCAAGACTAAACTCATTACAATAACATACTATTAATATCAAGTATTTTATCTCGACATTCAGACACAAGGTTACATCATCATAACAACTCAATGTTCTCTCAAAACACATTTGTTTCTTCTTATGTACTCTTGAAAGCTCCTTCAAATCTATTAAACAAGTGTGTGCTGTTAAAAGCTTTAAGAGAAAACAAAATTATGAGTTGTGCAATCGTTCTATACATATAACATCACACTGAAATGATTATTATAATGTTTAAATGATATGTCTGAGAAAATTCCTTCTTGTACATCAAAATACTAACAAATATTAACTCTTCATCATACAGCCCAACATATATATATTGCTAGAGGTTTCTCATGAAGAAACCGTGAGATTACACTCAACTTACATACAATGGAATCCTTCATATTCATAAGGTTCACCTAAAATTTTACTGATTCATGAGGAAATAATTTTGTAGATTGATGGTTTTATGAAATGATTCCTAATTCAAGTAAATTTTTTTGTGGGGTGTGGGATACCTACATTGTATAAAGTCCAAAATTATTGATCACTATGAAATGTAATGAAATTCTACAATACATGAAAAAATGTAACTTTCTGGTGATGCCATTTACATATATTTACATCTACCGAGTATGATTCCCTTTATTTCTTGAGGAAATGTATAGTTAATTCATTTTTTCAATCTGCAATGTCGCCACCTTCATATCCCACATGAATCACCAAAGAAAGCATTTTATTGTTTAAGTATTTACAAGCAAGGTGAAAATTAAGGTTATCAAGCCATAGTACTATTATAGCTCATACAGAAACAGGAACAAGTCCTCTCTACTCATTACCCACAATAAGTTTCCTGTTTTAAGATATTGAGCATATCATTTTACCCTTCATCTGTTAATCAGATGTAGCCAAATCAGCTTTGAAGTAGATGACTTAAAGTTTGCATACAATGGAATCAAAGACAACATGGCCTATTCACCTTTGACCTGTGGACATCCCCATCGTCTGTTTCCCCCACTCCAAGGAGTTTCCTGGTCTTTAATCGACTGTGCAGGTCACCACTACTATGCTTCCTGTAACAGAGGAGAGTACATCAAATTTTTTAGTAATCTATCAATTTGAAATATGTTGAATAGCTTTGTGATCCAGTTTTATAATAAATTTTTTTTAAAAATTGCTTTCCAATTGTCTCATAAATTAAGCCTTATAGAGAATTAGTATCTGTGCATCAATAATTATGTTGATGGCAAATTCATTATGAAATAAAGCCTTAATTTTCAATAGTTTTTAGATCTATTTTCATAAAGTCTTTACAGGGCGCTCTGATAACCCCCATTTATACCTCGACACATAAATCCAACTACTCTGTGTCAGAACCTTTAGACTTATGTACAAACAACTCACTTCCTTCATTTTCCGCATTCCTAAACAAGATTTTCCTGGTTTATAATGACTCCCTGCTCCAAGATGAGATTATAAGAATACTAAGTGAAAGTGATGGTGGAGCATAAACCTACTGTGTTTTGTTACCACAGATGATTTATATGAATTATATCTAAGAAGGAAACCCTCCTCAGAAAAGAAAGTTTCTTGGGTGTAGGAAAAAAGAAGTTTTGGGAATCTTCTTAGGTTTTCTAAATTTGTCTGTAATTGATCAAGACACAGCAATACAGGGTCAGACGTGAAACAACACACATACCCAGTGTAACACATCAGAGCAACTCTAACAAAGAACTACACCTAAATTGTGACCTTGAAGTTAATGATAATAAAGAGGTGAATATTCTTCAATGTCAGGTCTTCAGTGACCTTTGCTGCAATGTTAAGATTCCTCTGTATCTCTAGCTGTTTATACATATAATGGTTATCAAAGGGCCAACTGACAGCAAAGATGAATAATTACTGATTTTCATTTCTCACATTTTCTCCAATACTAAGTTTGCAAAGAATAATGAATATTTAAGTAAACTGAGATTAGCTTGTGGAACCCGAATGGTTATGTTCAAACAATGGATATGTTTACAGAAAACCAACTTGAAATTCTGTGTTGAGGATAACCTATAAAAATAGCAAAGAAGAGGACCTGCCATGAAGATATACACGTAACTCTTGTATCTGAAACAAAGGCAAAATTCTTTTTATTGCTAACAGTTGGTAAGCACTTCATTTCCTGGTTCAAGTTTTTTTTTTAAAAAGATTGATTTATTGGGTTTCAACACGCACAAAAACCTTCATCTTTGATGCCTTCATCGTTATTCTTTTAAATAAAGCTGTTGAAAACTGTTAATCACGCCACAATTTGTAGCATTGTTTTTCCCACATAATGAGGCCAGTAGGTCAATGACTAAAACTTTTAATGAGCAAAACAATTACATTTATGGTACTGACATAGTATTGGTAACTATTTACAATCAATCTAACATATATGCTGAAAAGAAAAGTGAAGGAGTAGGAGATATTACATGACAAAACCAAGATGCAAATAAAGAGTGATGACCTGAACAGTGAAACACAGTTATCATACAGGGTAATAATGGATTTCTTGAAGAATCCTAGGAAACCCACAACCAATCTGCTGGACTATGGGCCAACTTGGTATTGTGAATAGTTAATGCACTGCTCTGATTGGCTCCTTCACAACATACTGTAAAAGTGGTTATTTACATATGGGGGAAATTTATACTAGTCACGGGGTAAGCTTAAAACTGCGTAAAAAAAACAACGAATGGTAAAAAAATCTAATTTTTGGTGTGGTAAATCACGCATCCATGCATGTATTTAATACCCACGCATATTGTTTGACTAGAGAAAATGCGTACTTATATAACTACCAGTATAAATAACAACTTTACAGTAGTGGAGAAAATCTCACCAAATTGTGTTAATGTTTAGGCAATTATCTATAAACAGCTGCATGTTTCTACAAACAATTGCATGTTATCAATTAAAACCATTTATGGTTTTCACACCTCCAAAAACTAAACACTTCAACTTCCTTTTTGGTGGATAATGTTAATGATATTTGTTGAGGAAAACAAGAAAAGTTCATTGAGTGTGCTCATTATCAGTATGATTCAGACAATGATTTGTCAGCAGATGTCGGCCTGGTCAGAGACATTAATATAGGGGACATTAAATGAATCCTCATGTTGCTGATTCTGTAATGTGAACAGTGGGTAGTTTAAGCCACAGAACTTCTGACAGAAAGGAATGATGGAGAGGGTTATAGTAAATATGCTGTATATAATGGAATGGAGATGGTCTGTTCAGACACTTGCCATGAATTGAAACCCCATGTAATGATAAAACATATAAACTGTTAAAACTTAACCATTTTCTGAAACTATTGAAACCCAATCAATTCATTGGGCATCAGTAGATCAGTTTTATAGTGTAGCAGACAATGTAACCAGATCCTGGTGAGTGAATTCCTATCCACACCATGTCAAGTACTTGATGTAGATATGTAAGTAATGAGACACCAGCAGGAAACCTGCAATTGGACATTCTAATGATTGTGACAATGACTGCCTATTACAAGTGATCCACGCTACCACACAGACCAGACATACATAATATGTGTACTACAATGTGTAGACAGCTCGTGATCTGACACTCCAATGTGACTATCACAACCTATCAGGTTTTTTTTGAGTTTCCCCACAATTATTCTAACAGACAAAAACTGTGTACTATCAACCATCTAATACAAGAGGTATATGAATTAGAGAGGTACATGGTATATGAATTATGGAAGTATATGCTTATGTGTTTTCATTTCTCTCTCTCTCTCTCTCTCTCTCTCTCTCTCTCTCTCTCTCTCTCTCTCTCTCTCTCTCAAACATATACATAATATAACAAACATTTTTTTACCCCTTGAAGGCCCCTATTTGGTCAAAAAATTGATTTGAATTCAATTGTATACATGTAAATATTAATGGTTGGCAATGAAAAAATTTCATGATGCACAATATTTGTACTTTAATCTCCCAACCCTAATAAAATGAATTGTGAGGTTACACAATTATTGAATGGGCAAATTCAATTGCATCCTCTATAAGTATCCATACTTTTTCTATTCTTAAAATTCTGGAAAAATGTCTATGGTATAGAAAGAAATCAGAGAGAGAGAGAGAGAGAGAGAGAGAGAGAGAGAGAGAGAGAGAGAGAGAGAGAGAGAGAGAGAGAGAGAGAGAGAGAGAGAGAGAGAGAGAGGGGGGGGGGGAAGGTAGAGTGCAGTACTCTACTAATCAGATTCTGAAGTTTTCTCCATACAATAAGCATGAAACAGGGCAATGCTTACATCATCAAAATGACCAAATAAACACTTGTGAAATGTTTTATTTGAAAATACTTAGGTTCCTTTTTTCTTTAAACATATTTCTCTTGATATGCATACCAGTAACCCAGTTTGTCTCTGGGCAGGTAAACCAAAAAAAGTTCATCAATATCCACCTCAGCCATTTTAGAGGGTGGTGGCAATGGGAGAACAATTAACCATCGAGTCAAAAAATAAGTTAAAACATCTCAACTTGCCTTAAAATGGAATAAAAAGGTAGATGACTTACTCAGAATCACACGAGTTGTCCATTACGCAGTCTGTCCTAGAATTGAGAGGGCAGAGAGAGAGAGAGAGAGAGGGAGAGGGCTCAGTTTAGTCACAAATCAGGAAGTCCACATCTACGCAGTGTAAACATACACACAGTAATCTCTTAGGACAGGGAACACTTTAACCCCTCTAGACCTCTTTAAAGGAGTCACTCAATAAGGCATTTTTATCATCATTTCCTTGTGAATGAAGCTTTACAAATTATGAAGGGAAAAAAATCATCTCATAAACCACATCCTATTGCAAGATACCAGCCAACATGCGCATGACGATCAGATTCTTACACAACCCACTTGATAATTACATCCGATCCATTTAGCAGATTTCTAAAAAGACTAGGATCCCTGATTAAATAGATTACTTTTTACATTCTTCATAGATATAGCATATTTTGAACCAATTATTTTTTATTTCCCCTATGCCCTATATCACCGCATTTATTTAAATATTTTTCCAATTTTAATTAGTACATCATCTAGAATATTTCTATAGAGATCAAAACTTTAACCTTCTGTATCAATTCATTTACAGTAAATTGGTTCTTAAAGGTTATTAAATTACTTTTTTCTGCATCAAAGTACCAGTATGTCACAAAAGGATGATAAGTTTACCTAAGTAGCTAAATTATTTGTATAACTTGGCTGAACCATGTACATATGCGCAATCTTGAAATGACATTAGGCAGGGCTGTCTGATATTCTAGAAATAAACTATTGAGCTAAATGTAATTTACTTGTAAAAAGCACATAAAAACTTCTACAATTCAAACCCTTTACATTATGACAAATTTAACTTAAGGAGGCCGACTTTCGTTTTCATTGCACATGTTTTTCTGTCTGATATTCTAGAAATAAACTATTGAGCTAAATGTAATTTACTTGTAAAAAGCACATAAAAACTTCTACAATTCAAACCCTTTACATTATGACAAATTTAACTTAAGGAGGCCGACTTTCGTTTTCATTGCACATGTTTTTGTGCATTCTAGTATTAATAATACAGTGTATTTATACTTCTTATGAAATTTTTTCGATATCATTAATAAAATTGAACACAATAAACAAAATACAGATAAAAATATTTAGATTTTTTAAGGAAAGTTTTATTTTTTAAAACGATTTTTCCACTGTACGGTAGGGGAGCATTGCCATTGTGCTTTTATGACGTTATGATAAAACGAAGCTTTTTAGGAGTATATTATAAGAAATAACATAAAAGAAAAAGTAAAAATTGTACACCATTGAAATTTTATACACAGAATAATGCTATCCTCGGGGGCATTTTCCTTATTTTTTGAATGAATCCATTGTACCAATCTTCATTTGTAATGCTCCAAATATATAGCAAAATTTGGTCCATTTTAATATTTTGAGATGGCCCCCACTGAAAACTAGATGGTATAATTTAGTATTTTTTACATATCAGGTAGAAAATGATATTACTAATCATATATAACAATTTGAGAAAAAAAGCTATTGTAGTTTTTTTTAAATCTGCTTTAAAGTGCCGAAAATGACAGTTTCCTATATATTCCTATAGTAAATGTACCTCTATTTTGAGATGGCCCCCTAAAAAGAAGCAGATGGTCGATTTTCTTGAAACTTCACAAATAAATTAGAGTTTGTGTAAATGACACATGGTTAAAAAATAAAGAGTTTTGCTATTGTAGTTTTTCCGCAAAAAAACCTAAATCGGCCTCCTTAAGGAAAAATAATACTCTGAATGTGTTTAGACATAATTAGTTGATAAGAAAGAAAATCTCATAGTAAAAAAACCCATATCTATAAACTATTCTCAACAACAACAAAAAATTATCTATTAAATGACACAGATTTCTTTGTTTTTTGCTGAGACTGACAAGAATACAATCATTAAGTGTTGGTCCCTGATTCCAACAGGGAATTATTCACCATAGATCCAGGGAGGACTCTCCAGGATCTCTCTAATCACCTGCCTTTTCATACAGAGCCGCTACAGATAAAGCCCCTTCTTAACAATTACACTCATTGGAGGAGTCCATCAGCTTGTAATTTGTGTTAACATTAAGAGTAACATCTTCATCAATATACATTAACAAAAATCAAAATCAATTTCTCTCTCCCTTTATCTCAGCCTCCTCACAATATGAATACAAATTAACAGGTTCCAGGAACACTGCGAGTATCCAGGAAAAAGAATCAGCAGGATGAGGGTATAGAATCATTTGTATATATATCAGTTTAAAAATCAAAGTACTGAGACAGCTGATAGGGAATAACAGGTCTCTAGTTTCATTAGCACATGATTATGTGCAGTGATATCTAAATAATTGATTTTAAACCGACTTCCTCAAAATGTTTACAAAACAGGTTTATCTATGTGTGGATGGCACAGGAGAAAATTGAATTAACAAATCTAAAAAGTACACAGGCACTATGCTTTTCACATCTCCTTGTTTGAAGAAGCTCCACGTTACAAGTACATTTAAGCATTGAATGCTTATTTTTGGATGTCGTTGGTCCTGTAACACACCAAGTGGTGCAAATTGAATACCGCGCATTAGCGTGGTATGATAATTTGTCTGCACCGCTTGGTGTGTTACAGGACCGACGACATCCAAATATAAGCATTCACTGCTTATATTTATATCCATACTGATGTCTATTTTTGTGAAATATATGTGTATTGTCGCTGTAAAGTCATTATATACGCTCTCAGTCAGGGATATGAAACATACATGGAACAGCCATATCAACATGTTATTTACTTCGCTTCTGTGACTAAAAATAAAGAGCCAGAAACTTTGTAGAGAAAAATCTTTTTTGTGAAGGAGTAGATATGATTTAATGATTATTTTTCAAAAGAACATATCAAATTGGTTATGTAAGATTGAACATTTCATTAAATCTTACAAATTTAAAATAAATATACTCAAAACATGTGAAGACGTTTATATTTGTGCACATGGCGCATGAATTATCAAAGTGTATTCACAGAAAATTGAACGTCACAGATTTCCAATGCAAACATAAGGGAAAATATACACTGAATGTAAATATTTGTACATGTAAAACTGACAATGATCCACCTGTTAGGACTTAAATTTTCAATTAAAGTATTAATGACCTTCTTATCAATATAAGACCTTGACATTTTATCATTTGCAATAAAACTACGGTCATGAGATTTTCATTTATCAAATGATATGTTTAAAATTTGTGATGAAGATAAATTTGCAAATCCAGACATCCAAAAAATTGAAATATTCAAATCACCGATAATGCTATTGCCTTTATTAATAACATGTATCATCTCCTCTTCTGCAAACAACTTTACAAACACAACATGCATTTATCATTTACATGCAGCCTCCAAAGTTTTTCCTTTTATCTGGGAGAAGCTAACAAGGCAGCATATTGTGAATTTTCTGCTCACATTCTATTGGTAATTTGACAATTTTGACACATAGAAGCAAATTAGTCATCTAAAATAACTATTTGCATGTCTGGTTGTCTTAATATAACATGCAAGTCATACACATCATTCGAAAAAGTTTAAAAATTCGAAGAACCCACAGAATTACATTTACATTCCTCTCACAACTGTCTCCTAATTTGTATAAAAAGACTTAATCCTGCCAAAAGAAACAATTCCAATTTCCATAAAAGGCAAACAGAGATAGTTGTTTGAGGGTAAGCTCAGATTAACCATGAACCTATCAGTTGGCATGCACCACTGGTCCCGGTCTTTAATCTCCACTCAACTCTTAATGATAATCAAATGACACACTAATCCGTCACCAGAGAGAGACGAGAACAATGCCCTGTGCAGTTCATGGAGGTGGAATTGCTGCGGGAAGTTCTTACGCTGGCCGCGAGACATCGGGCATGCTCTTGCGCTAATAAACCCTGCAAATGCCCAACAAATCACCATTTCAACAAGTTCATCAAACCCATGATTTTCCTGTCTTCTTCAAATCATTCTCAACACTTGAGGAAGATCAAGATGTCAGCATCCGCCAATATCACAGACACTGTTCAGAGCTCGGAAATACCATTGTGTATTTGATATATACATGTATTGGTTTATAAATAATGTATCATCTTTCTCTCTAGATTGAATTTCAGGAATGGGTCTAATTGAACAAGAGTTGGAAAATGAAATCTTCATGTTTACTGTTTATACATCATTCATGTAAATGAAATTTCATGAATCTAATAGCAGGTGTATATTTATAGAACTTATAAATACCCTTGCAAAACGCCACAAATTCTCTCTTTTTCCCTTATTACTGGCACACAAACATGTTTTCCTGTAATTAAATGAAATGTTTTTCATGAATAACCATAGTTTCAAATGCAAAGATACAATTACTAAATTTCCCTCAGGAAAGTCAAACTTTGATTATCCTCAATATACGAGTATGAGTATCGTGGACATCTCATTTAAGATTGGTCCTGCTGCATACCCCCTGATGATCTGTAAACCCCTAATGATGACAAACGACAGCTAACCCCCTCGCAATCTATAAGCATCAAACTCCTTGATGAATACAAGCTTTTTGCATTAGTGCCTTGATTTATGTGTGGACAGATGAGAGGTCCCCGATCCTGTAGTTAACAGTGGATGACATCTGAACGACTCTTGAAGCATTGGATCAAACTGATGGAGTCAGTGTTCACTCTGTGTGTTCAACTGACAGTTTTTAAACATATTGAACAAGAACTGCTGTTTGGATTGACTGCAACAGCTGTTAGGACAGGACATTGTAGAAGTGAATCAATCAGTTACTCTTAGTCATACTCTAAACCATACCCAACCATCTCTCTTTTAAATAGTATGGTCATTTCATCAAAAGATCTGAGACTTGTCTCCATCTCAATCATCAGAACAATGTTTAGAGTTGACAACAGGTTCTGATACAAAAATGTTGTAAAAAGTAAAATGACATCTTTGGGCTGGCTAAAATTAGGAAATCATTATCTACATAATAAAATCACATAGCAAAGAAATTTTTTTAAGGTATTCAAAAATAATATACAGCATGGTCTCAACTTTCACTGATACAATGAATAGAAGCTCCGTTGTTTTTACTCCCATAGAGTGAAGATCCTGCAACATACTGTGACATGAAAATAGTTGTGATCACAATCAGGAATTAGTTTTGTATACCAAGTCACGTTATAGGACACAAGAGCCTGTTTATGCTAAGTGAGTTCCTGCTGCATGTAATTTCCTCTGACAATGAGGGGGAGGGGAATAATTTTTTTTAGGAAGAAAAAATAAAAATCAATATGGCAATATGTGATAGAAGCCATAAAAGAGGTAATGAAGCCACTGCACTGATACTGCAAGGTGCTTGGACTGTGTGAAGCCACTGCACTGATACTGCAAGGTGCTTGGACTGTGTGAAGCCACTGATACTGCAAGGTGGTTGGACTGTGTGAAGCCACTGCACCAATACCTCAAGGTTCTTGGACTGTGTGAAGCCACTGCACTGATACTTCAAGGTATTTGGACTATGTGAAGCCACTGCACTGATACTGCAAGGTGCTTGGATTGTGTGAAGCCACTGTCCTGATACTGCAAGGTATATGGACTGTACGAAGCCACTACACCGATACTCCAATGTGCTTAGACTGTGTGAAGCCACTGCACTGATAGTGCAAGGTGCTGTGGGAGTTTCCACTTGCTGCACCCAGCAGCTACAGTTTGTCACAACAGACCCCTGTCTAATTCTATCAAGTGGCTGCACCATATACATGTATCACATATCAACATCATTGATTGTATACATGTAATCTCTTTTAGTTTGGCTGATAATGCAGCAGGCAATAGCTTTGGTTTTCAATTGAAGCCATTCAAGCTGACAAAATTCATGTAAAGAAAGAATGTTTATCATGTCTATGAACAAGCAACAGATCCAAAAACATTTCTGCATATCAGAGGCAAAATTGATAAAAACAAAATAACGTTTACATTGTTACACATGAACAGTTATTCAGAACAAAAATTGTTTTCTATGATACTCTTGAACTATAAAAAGTCATTACCAATATATTACATTTTTAGGGAATAAAACACTTAAAATTGAACTTAAGGTGGCTCGACACCAATACATACACTGGTGAATCTATAAAGGATCCATTTTTTAATATGATTTCAAAACTGAACAATTTTAACATTGCAACAACTAAACAGCTAGTGGCCATATGAGTTTATACCCTATACATGTTACCTAATTATTTTGACAGGGATAAAATTTGGTGATTTTGAGCTACATATACTAGCATTAAAGGTCCTTCACACCCAATCTAATTAAAATAAAATCTTTGGTCCGCTCCTAATAGATTGCTATCTATGCGATCTATTAGGAGTGGATCAAAGATCCAATGCTTCACACCTTTAGAAAAGTTTCTCAAACTAGCATTAACAGGTGTATCATTTAGAGATATGATATTCGGATGTGTTCAATATTTTAAAAGGACAGAAAAAGAATAGCAATTTTTAAGGGAAAACATAATTTGAGAAAGTTTTTGAAATTCAAAAGACCATGTTATATTTGAACTTCGGTTGTGATTCTACAATCACTTTGCTAATTAAGAAGAAGTAATACATGTACAAACAAATCCATCAATATAAAGCAATTTCCAAAATCGTTGAATCAAAATCTCATTATTGTAACCAAATACTTAAACGTTTAGTCACAGGATGTGTAGATTTCTTTTTTCTCATCCAGGGAAAACAATTTAATTACAAAACAGCAATGAATAAACGTCCAGTAATTGAGCCACCATAAATTGATAGCAAAGATCACTTTTAACTACCAAACTTATCAAAAAATCTGCACCCCACCAAAGTAACCAACTAAACAGTCATCTCTAAGAGAGTACAACCTTGATCTACGATCTGGACATCTCACTACCACCGTTCTTGGTAGAAATTGCTTTGTTGAATGACCAATGTAAATAGACATTGCACCATTACTAGGTCACAATCTCTATACAAAAATGTCTGATATTTATAAGAGCAATAAAAAAATTTCATCGTCATTATTGGGAAGCCTTGGAAACCCTGAGGTATACATCTCAAAGCATAAACATGATTTCTTACGTTATTGTTAACGTCAAAGTAGGTTTTGTGATTCACGCTGGGAAAGAAATCAGGTATATCGGTAAACAAGGATATCAGAATCTTATCAAGATCACCCCGGAGGAACTAATAAATTCTGAGAAAATAAAACAATGAGAAAGTGAACATATCAATTTGATCAAACAAGTGGCCACCATGAGTAGAAAGTTAAAAAAAAAAAAAGATAGGTTTCCATTAGCAAATGTTTCTCTTTTATTAATTTCAGAAATCATGAGTTATTAAACAAAAAAATGACTGTATTATTTGATTTTATCTCAATATAAGAGTTCACAAAGATGATACAACATGGAAAGGAAGTCTTTTGAAATATCGCATATCGATCAAAATGAACATTTTTTCTTCCCTAATAAACATATGGTTGCATTCAACAGATGTGAGATCTACGGGTCTCCGAGATGAGACTCTGATAGAACATGCACCACGGTGTGCACAGTGCATGTCCTTTGTATCATTTCTCCTTAAGAAATAATCTAAAACAACTATTTGCATGTCTGACAGTCTTATATAACACGCAAGTCATTCACATCATTCGAAAAAGTTTAAAATTCATAGAACCCACAGAATTACAAAAATTTTTAAGTATAAATCACGTCAATAGCTGAGAATATTCTCATGCTGCAGCGTAAACTTTACTGCCAAATTCCAGTTTTTGATGCTGGTCTTTCTTCCCATTCACAAGCACTGCTTAAATCATGACTTTAAAATATAGCTGGTATAATGGTGGAATTTTTAAATTTAAAAAAATTCAGTAAAGTAGTTGGTTTGATCATCTCTGGACCAATTATCTCTGTTAAAGATTCCTCAAAAATTTCGACTTAGTGTACAACTTGTAAAAGTACCTGAGTATTAAAGTGAAAGAAATATCTGTTTCCTTTCATTCAAATCTAAACTATTAGAAATGTATCAAATAATGAGGGGGATTACACAGTAAGTAATCTTTATTCATCACGTTATGGTGAAATAAACTGAACTTTTTTATCTATCCTACTTTCTGACTTTGAATTCTAGAGGTTTAGATACCAGAAAAATTATAAATCCTTGCTTTCAAATTTCAATGGCATTTAAATTCCAGTTTGTATCACTTAATGTTGTTCACACATATCTTACATCAATGCATGTTATGTTCAAGTATTTAGTTTATAAGGGATTTTACCAAACAATACACTATTGATACATTTGTACAAAAATATGCTTATGATTTTGTTGACAGATTAAATAACTTCTAAAGCTTCGTGATTCCTGAGTTTTGTAGACTTACTTTTCCAGTTTGTGGAGATGTGGCACTCTTTTGATAGGCGGAGCGTGGAGCTCCTTTTCCACTGTATCTGGTACTTCCATAAGTGTGGCATCACTACTTTCCACAGTATCTGGTACTACCTTAAGTTTGGCATCACTACTTTCCACTGTACACTCAGTCTTGGAATCACCCATGTTTGAAACTTCTACTTACTTAATTCTCAATTAATAAATTAATAAACAAAATATTTGTTGTTTTCAATAGTCCCTCATTTTCAGCACTAAAGTTAGTCCATTTTCAGCACAATAGTAAGTCTACACTGAGGCATGTTGGTCTAGTAGTTGTAGTGGCCAGAGAATACCTTCCCCGAGTTTTGATCTGGATGACAGATTTCCCCCTGTGACACACGAGGTGTTTCTGTGGTCTATAAATAGTCCAGATTGATCTTCACAATCTGAGAGAGCAAACCATAGCACTAACATGTAGTCAAGATATATCTGGTTTTCAAAATCATTCACAACTTGGGGGAAAAAAACTCCTAGCACTGCTCCATCTAAGTGGTCTGTTTACACTTTTACACAGGAGTAAACCAATCGGTTTTCTGAAGAAACATTTTTATATCCTCTGTGCAGATCAGACATTCCAATTTGTTAAGCAGACGTTTTAACAATCGCAGAGCTTCAATAAAAGTTTTCTTTCTCTCATCCAGGGAAAACAATTTAATTACAAAACAGCAACAAATAAGCCAATATAAATTTTCTAGTTACCATGCAAAAAATTAGAAGAGATTTTACCCTCTGCTCGGGACCATTAGCATTATTGATGTTATATCTTTTACAGTATCTTATACTGTCAAACACCTACATAATTTTACAAAATGACACATAAAAAACCTGCTAGCGATCAGAACTCATCATATTTTGGCCCGTGAGCCAGTGAAATCAATATATAAGTGGGTCGGACCTCGCTTGAGGTTGTATGTAATTCTGACATGACAGATGTCCCCATGGAAATCCCATTACTGATAATCAACGTCCTCAATTTACAATTTGTTGCAAAAAGCTGAAAATTGCCCCCCCAAAAATTATCAAACCACATTGAAAAACTATTACTTCATATTATGTGTGTAGAATTATTTCTGACATGACATGTCCCTCTGGTATTCAAATTTTACTTTGTTTAATGTAAAACTAAGGAAATTAATCTTGTTGCATATAGAATTATCTTACAAATACAGTTATACTATGCCCCGAGTTTCCCCAAGACTTATCAGAGGAGGTATGATATGAGCGAGATTCAAGTTATCAATGATAAATGTCATCAATGTAATAAGCCATCAATTTGAGGACTGTCTTTATTGATAGATTGTACCACTTATACATAAAAATGGTACTAAACCAAGAAACATATTTTCTACACTCACTGACACAAAATGGCTGAATATACCAAACTGTTTCTAATTTGATGGATTCAGGTAGTGAACGTTTCTCCATCACAGGTCCATGGCTATCAAATTAATTGAATTGATAAAAAAAGGCAGTTTAGAGATGGTGAAAGACTGGTCAAAAGAAGCACTAAAAGTATGCAACCTGAACATAGGGAATGCTAGAGACTTCTTTTGGTGTGAAAATCCTGAGAAATATTGGCCTTCTTGGAGAAGATGACAGGAGTGAGGCTTCTCTTATGTATAGCGCGAGCGGGAATACAATAGATGACCACCACGACTCAGAAAATAGCAGAAACTTCCAATACCGTCTCTGTATGAAGACACACTCAATGTTTCCAGATTACCGGCAAAGAAGTCCAAGATCAAGCAGCAGTTTGCAATAAATCCAGCCAAGCAACCTACAGATATCGGAGACCGCGACCTCCACAGGAAATTAGCAAGTCTTAAAAGTCCGGGAACCATCTACTTGCTGCATTGAGAAAAAAAATTTGTGAAATGAGTTACAAAATACCAAACAAATGCTTGACCTCCTAACTGTTTCCAGTCACTAATGGAACCTGCAGGATTCTACCAAAGCATTGGATCAAACAGATCTACTCTTTTCATGCATGCAGATCTAATTCTCTTGGTAACAAGATGAACTGAAATGGAGATGAGATAATTAAATTGAAATATTCATTGAGGAAAGATTCATGATCCTTAAATAGTTTTTTTTTTAATTTAGAGTTTTCAACTAAAACATTTGACTGCTCTTAATAAATTGATGATTACTCTTAATACCTTTATGATTACATGTATTACGATTCCAACTGCAACACTTATGACATTAAATTGGTTGACTGAAAAATTCCATTCAACAAGTATTCTTCACTCACAATCTTAGTTGTATCCATTAAATCTTCTTGATTTATTGCATTTTAAAATTTCGTACAAAAATAAAAAATTGTCATTTACCAATTAATACTGACGATTTATCTCACTTTCTAGACCAGTGTCAGGGAGAAAGGAGAGGAGAAGGATTGAGAAAAACTTTTATAAAGCTTTCTTATCTTCCTCTGAAACTTACAATCATATTTCTCATTAGAGCAATATTCTTTAATTCTAATCTAGGTACATTAGCTAGCTGGGCCAAAAAGCTGTTTGGTTAGAAACAGACAGCATGATTTATAACAGTCAAAACATTCAGACTCCGTTTGAATCCACAAAGAAAACTGACTGCTCACTAATTACCATCTATTGAATTTCTATGTAGGTGGAATATCAGTATGCAAATAACTCTTCATTATTTCATGAAAGTGACATGGTATATTAATTAAAACTGGCAATAGTGGAACATCCAAATAAACACATTTGTGTGGTCAGAAACAAAGATGAAAACAAATTTTAATGTAGAGAAAGGAATTTACAAATCTTGCAGTGTATAGAAAAATAACGATCCCAACCAATTTTTGTTTTTTGTGACAAACTAATTCATTAAATTAGAAAAATTGCCTTCATCAAAATTTTAGACAAGATTCAATGGCTATCATACTGATATGTCTATACAGGATTGTTAAGCCATATCTTTGTTACACATCAGCCATCAAGTAAAACCACATGGGGAAGGCATAAAAAGTGTTATTTCTCTACAGATACCATAAAATCAATCCACATTGAACAAAATTGTTTATTTATTTAATTAGTATCTGAATGACTTGGATTTTTTGTCCAATAATATCAATCCAACAATTGTAACATTCAACAGGACCAGGAATTCATCATAGCCATTACAGCCGGCAATCACACAAATAAATACCAGTAGTCCCAAAACAATTACAGATTGGCCTGGAGGCCATTCTAGTCTAGTGCCTGCTTCCAATGACATCCAGCAAGCCGTCAAAATGATAATTACCTCATCCCAGTCATATTACGTTACACCGCACTAAGTAATGAGTGTAATTTTGGATTTTTTAATCATAAAGATGGTTTAAAATTAAAATGCTTGTGCTGCACACAATAAAAAGTGTAAATAGCTAGATCTGTCCACAAAGTTGATGATTGGCTGACTGGATGCTAGAAACCCTTATTACCTTTGTGTATGACATCATCCCACTCTGTATGACATCATTCCACATAGTGTGACACTATACTATACAGTTTGACATCATATCACTCAGTATGATATCATATCACTCTTTGTGACATCATGAAACGACTAATACCAGTACTATCTTTACTGCAATGGCCTGTTAGTTTGATTTATCCCTGGTTTTAACTGATATAAAACACAAAAGAGGTAGCAACTGTTCTCTCCCTAAGCACTTGGCATTTTATTTAATAAATGGGTTAGCCTCTAAGTTTCTTAAAGACTCTAAACAGAAACTCTAAAAGTTGATTATCAAGTGTCATTTTCTCAGATATGAAATATCTATTTTTGATAAAAACACTACAAGGAGATTGAAATGACTGGAATTTTCCCTAATGATTTAAAAAACCCTTGCCCATCAATGATAGAAACATGCTTCCTGAAATACCAAGGCATGTCATTAGGCAAACTGTGGGGTTTTAATCATCCCAACCTAATTAGATCTTCAATGGATTTTATGGCATCATATGATGGATTGGTCTTGAAGACCAACTGGGGGAGAGTTGTCAGAGATAGATATACCCCTTCTCTCTCTCTGAAACACTGTAATGATAAAACCCATAAACTCTCATGTATCAGAATTCTACAAACTCCAATATTTTTATTTTTAAACTTTTTATTAAATATAAGACAGATATGCTCAAACATTCCGTGACTGTTGGTTTGACTTATCTCACATTTTCATCCCTCTAATATCTTTATCTTACAAAATCCTATTGAACAATCAGGAGAAATCCCAAGTTAAATCATCCCCATTGTTTGGGGGGACAGGGGTCACGGAATCTGTGGAAGCTTCACATACCAAGGACAAACGAGTGTGGAATTCAATAGACACTAGGATTAATCATTGCTGTTTATGGATCATAGAGAGTTCATCACATCCCTCAAATTATGAATGCTTGGACAAGTCATCTTCTCCCCCTGGATCACTTGCAGGAGATTCCATTGTTAATCTACACTTACAATTCTGTACGCAATATAATACCACTGTAACAATTAGATGCTTAGTCGAATACTAGTACAAAGTTCTTGGGGCAGTTTGAGTTCTTTGACTCAATGACCTAAATACTAACTTTAGACTCTGAATTACCTATCACATACAATTCAACTGTTCCTTTGATTTACATACATATATTTATATGTGCATCAATTATTTATTCATACACAGCAGCCTTTCCTCATAATTTTCAGCAAAATTTATGAAACCTTTCACATTTGGGAGGATTTACTGTTTTTCATTGATTTATAAAGGCAATTTGCTTTAAGTGGACAAAATACTACCTCTTTACTTCAAAAAGACACTCAAATACGTAAGGAAAGGTGCAATGCTTCTTCTATACAACATATTTTAAACTTATCAAAAACTTATACCATTTACCTTATTATCATACAGTGTATCAAAATGATCAGCTGTTCAGCATCCAATACACAAACCAAATATTTGAAAATTGGTTGATCAGTTGTTTACCTTTAAAATTACAATGATGTGAAATATGTTAATGAACGTGACAGCTGCAGCAGGTGTTTTGTTACAACATGAGTAAGTACACAATCAGTGAATCCTTACATACGATTACCAATAGCAGGATATAAACAATAAACCTGATAGCTACCATACACACATCTGTTTCCCCTCCTAAAGGTATCTTTTCAAATGAATGCTACAAACACTTCTATGTACTGAAAAATCTGGAGAACCGAAATATTTAGACTTTTTATATTTCAAAAGTAAAAGTAAAAAAAAATATATCTAGAGTATATCTAGAACATAAATCGTTGCATCAAGCTTTAGTTTTCTCAAATATTTACACTATTATTTACAGAAAGATAATTAATGAAACAATAAATGATAATGTCAAAATCTCCTTATCAAAGTACATGTACTCCTGAGCGTTGTTGGCAATCTCATGGTGACGTACCATAACACTCATAGTTATGTACCACAACATTCACAGTCACATACAGTAACACTGTTATTTATCATAAAACTCATGGTTACAATTTTTCTAAGATCATTTCAAAAATTTGAAGATGCTGTCACAATACCGTTATTTGTGCTTAAACCTAAATTATAGAATAAACTTCAAACTGGTAAAAAAAAATAGAACCAGTTGGAGACAGTTCAGTGTTTCTTATTTTGCTGTTGCAGCACTGTCTCCAATATCCATAAATCTAAAAAAAAATTGCATGTATCACAAAATTGACTGTT
This sequence comes from Magallana nippona, assembly GCA_033439105.1. Taxonomy (NCBI): domain Eukaryota; kingdom Metazoa; phylum Mollusca; class Bivalvia; order Ostreida; family Ostreidae; genus Magallana; species Magallana nippona. Next base: position 2,477,349 of record CM065926.1, on the reverse strand, counting down.
CAGAAAAAATGAAAAAAAAAATTCATATTTACCTATGATGACCATCAACTACAATATACTGGTGAATCATCATGCAGACAGGTGTACACTAGATGCTACTTATTGTGAAGACAATAGCATTCTGCTGATTATGGTCCCGGAGATCTAAAGCCTGATTTTAATTACACAATAAGTTCCTCCAAAACCTGAGGAGACTTAATCAAGAGTCGTACGGATATTACATGTATACCATTGTATGTTGCCTTGCTTACGCACATAGAAAAAACAATCTCCCTAGACACCTAGCCTAATTAAATTTACTTTAAATTTTATTTATGGATCTCTCTGAAAATACAGAAATAGAACCCATTTTTCACCCTGAAATAAAGGGAGATTTTCCCTATCTGCCACATCTTGTCTAAGAGGCAGATTTACTTTTATATATGGCATTAAAATCCTCATCTCAGCAAAACTGAATTCAATAAACTACAGCTTTCTAGATCGGAAGCCAAAGAGGAGATAGAAGTGATGTGTGGTATACATGTACTATCAGAGATAATGTAGTTTGTAAAACTAGTGACTACAAGTACATTGGACTAGCCCGTGACTGTGGACAGTACTCCATCCAAATGATGCACTGATGAGCATGTGTAAAATGCTGCTGACACTGTAAAATACTTGTCTAAAGCTACTGACTTGACTGATAATGCAAGAGTTATGCAGGAAACATACAGTTTTTATAATTTGTTGTTTTTTTGTTTTTCAATCATTTCATTTATAATACACTATACATTAATTGTGTGATAGTGAAGAAGATATAAACATTTATTATACCTCAATATGATTATTTTATACATGTATAACATGACATCTGATTGGTTCTAGACAATCACGTGTCAGGGTAATAAAACTTCATATATCCCTGTCATCGTCATAATATTCATTATATCCCACCCCTTCAAATTTTCAGTCCATACTTATGAAAAACTCCGAGGATAAGCATACAATGTAATTAAATGATTAATTTTATATAAAAAATTGTTTTAAATCCTTTTTATATCAGAAAACTGACATAGAAAGAAACCGGTAAACATTCACTATGTTAATGCTGTACTAGAATTGAAATACTATTAGAACCTGATGTATTAAAGCCTGTCATTTGGTATAATAAACAATTTATTGCATGAACTTTCCGAAGATATGAAGATTTATTCCCCCAGGAAAAATCGTATTTCCCTCACCATCATGCAAAAAATGTTTATTATTTCCCTGAGAAAATTCTTATTTCCCCAAGGACATCACCTGAGGGAAACGCAATTTTTCTGGGGAATAATGTAACATCTCCAAAACGTTCATGCAATAATGGTTTATTATACATATACATATACATATAATTATCATTAAACACAATACAACTGTAGAAGAGACATTGAGTTCTAACAGTCTACAAACTCTAAACTCTAAATGACTTGCATTTTTTTAAAATAAATGACAAAATTAACTATATAATTAACTATATAATTTTATGCATTTTTTCCTATCACTCTTCTAATGTACCCTTATAATAGCAAAGAGCAATAATAATTAAGGAAACATGTCATTTTTCAAAGCATTATGCTATATTCCTTTTCAGTACCCTGCCTAAATTTCATTGTGTAAATTTGTAGTGTACTTTGTTGTAATTAATCTAACTGTTAAAAAAGGACCCCATTGGAAAGAAGCTTTTAACAAGGCTTTAGGCTTTTATGGGCTATCCTTAGGTAATAATTATCATTTGTATGTCATGTAATATATATATTAATAACTATTGAACAAATTGATTCTTATGAACTTGCATAGTGCTGTGATAATGTCTGGTTTTTCTTTTTTTATTTGTTATATTTTATACGTGTAATCATGGCATTCTGTGATATATTTACCTGAATTAAATGAAATGAAATGAAGCAATAGGTAACAGTGTCCTCCATTAATCATGTCAAGTCATGAGCTCAAACCCATAAGGTCCATTACATTTTCTAAGAATCTATAAAATGAATTTTATGGTCAAAAATTGTAAAACTTGAAAATTCTAAAATGATAATTTTATTTTGATAATTATATACAAGTATTTTCATATATACATTAATATCTCAAAATCTTCCCCTTGCTATGTGACAGTCTACACCAATCAGATGAACTATAGAAATGTTATAATGAAATTTAACAACATAATTTGATCAAGGGCTGTATCATTTTCTATTAAAAGTAAAAATACAAGGAACCAACATCTAATAAGCCAGATGCAAATTATAAAACATTTAAACCATCATATAATTTTAAACAACTTACATGTAACAAACCAGTATTGGACAATTGTTTTTCTCTAGTACATGTATTATCAATATCAACCAGAAGTTCATTTTTCTAAATGTAAGAAAGATCTCTTTCATTTATGAAAAAATCACTTAAAAAGCTACTGGAAAGCTGGCACTCATACAATGCTCTTGTCTCTCATTGGTAATAAAAGTTAACTATGGACTGATAAGTCAACCTAATTTGTAGACAAAAAAATTACTATTTTTCATTTTTTTACAGTTATGGTTAAGACTGATCTGGGCGTCCATTGAGACAAACCGGCAATAAAGGACAGCTACATCATTGACGTGGTTGTCTCCAAGATGAGTATTTAAGCCCCCTCCAGAGACACTATTAGGACCACTATTACAGGACCCTTTCAGAGAATATTTTACACATCAGTTAGAATTCAATTTAGCTAATGCCAGCACAGAAAGGTTCACTGCTCTATCAGAGACCTCCCAGCTAAAATGAATTTCTTTTTCTTCCACTTTCTGAAATATTGATCCATTTTTTTTAATGCCTCTATGAAATGTGGACTCCATTTTTTATTCTACTGCCTCGGGGAAAGTTTCACTTTTCTTCTTTCTGAGGATTATATTCATTAAAATCTGGTCAATACGAAGTCTTGTCTACTGTATTAATTAGGTTTTGTGAAAATCAAAAAGAAAGTAAAGAATTAATGAATCATTAACACTTCATCCCACCTGCCTCCGTAAAATAATCTTTTTCTGTTCTTCAAGTTCTCATTAATTTTCTCTGAAGGAAATATTTGAATTTCTGAATCCAGATATCAAACATGAATCCACCAGGGATTGGCCATACATTAACAAAGCACCATACCTGACAATGACTAGAACTACACGATACTTGTGTATCGATACCTACTTGATACGTGTATATCAACACCTACATGATACGTGTATATCGTTATCGTGTATATCAAAGCATATTGCCCACTAAATGATGAAACAAATCAAGATTATATTTACGCACGGTATTATTTCTCTAGAGCATTTAATGGGGATTTTTTTATAATATATAATGGTACTTTGAACAATGACAGAGTGAGGTAAGAAAATGCAAGTTATTCTTTTGTTTGAATCGTTTGTATGAACTGCTGTTGCAGTTATTACTGTACTAGTGCATCTTTGAAAAATAATCCGTCAATACCTAAGATATAAATTGCTAGATAAACAAGCATTAAGATTAGCCTTAATGTGATGGATAAATATGAGATGCAGAATTAAATCCAAACCCACCAGTCATTATGAAGGAGGACATTCCTTCAAAAGAAGAATAACTCCAACTTGTGAATAGGCAAAATGCATCATGCATAGAATAGTTTTAAGGTGGTATGAGTCACCTCCTTGTTGTGACGTATTTCTTATCATTGACAAAATAAACAATAAAATCAAGTATGATTTGAAATTCTCTTCTCTCCCAAAAAAAAATTGTTATCCAACAGCGTAGCCAATAGGTTAGAGCATTAACTACTAATCTGTAAGTCATGAGTTTGAATCCTGCTGGGGCTTTTGTATTTTTTACCTTTCCAAACTAGTCAACATTAAGATATTGACATTAGGGCCCCACTTAAATAATGGACAATAGGATGAAAAGCATTTCAGAGAATTTTGCTTTGACCTTGACCTATAACTTAGACATTTTCCAGCTAGCATAGAGCTTTAAATTCAATCTCATTACCTCTTACATTGAGGCATTTTTTTTCAATCTGAGCAAGATTAAGCAAATGGGAAATAGTTTACGGTTTAAAACGGACTATAAAGAGATCTGCTATGACCTTTACATTGACTTGGTTCAAGGTCACTGCACAACATTACCCCAAAAGCTCTGTTTAAGTGAATTATTAACCAAATAGGGATAATTGGAGAGAATATATGCTCTTAAAAATATTCATTCTGCTATGACCTTCACATTTGACCTTGAAAATTGTTTCAAGGTCACTGCACAACATTTACTCAAAAGCTCTGTTTATATGAAGTATGAGCCAATTAAGGCAAAGTGGAGAGTATATATACTCTGAAAAAAGGATTTTTGCATGGTCCAGTATGACCTTGACCCTTGACCTAAAAACTTCATTCAAGGTCACTGCACACCTTTGACCATAGACACTCTGTGAGTGAAGTATGAGCCAGATTGGACCAAGGGGAGAGAAGATATGCCCCAGACAAGGATTTTTTACATAATTCTGCTATGATCTTAACCTTAGACCTAGAAACATGGTTCAAGGTCACTGCACACCCTTTACCCAAAGGCACTCTGTGGGTGAAATATGAGCCAAATTGGGCCTAGGGGCAAGAAGATATGCTCTGGACAAGAGACCTCGGATGGACAAACGGACGGACAGATGGATGGACAGACGGACAGATGGATGGACTGATCACTATAAGGCACCCGCAGAGAGGGGCTCTTATAATTTTAAATAATTTTTTTGATACAAATGTTGCAAAATTTGAAAATTCTAAACCGGTGAAAGTATTTTGATTATAATATACCGGTACTTTTATCTACATTAAAATTGACAGGTTCCCATACCACCTTAAATCAAAGAAATGTCATTTGTTTTTAAGAAAATACAACATAAGGTATTAAGTAGAAAAATTTCACTCTTTCCTCGTTTCTTTCCTACAATTAATTGTACATCTAGCAAATCATTTTCTTTACCAGAACATGGTACAGAACTTAATACAACATGACCCCAGAAAACCTCTACAAACAGAAGTGTTGCCAGTGTGTTGTCTGTTTCATCCACAAGATGAGTACAAAGCTGTGTGTTGCATGTCACGCTTTATCTTTGAAGCTGTGTCTTGTATCTAACTATCTGTTGAAAACGTTACTAGCTTACAGACCATTCAGTCTGTTTTTTACACAGTATAGCTGTTAGACCTGCTCCCTTGCTGTTTCACAAGTCTATACAACAATTCACATTTACAGGAGGACAACCTGACAACAGACTGACAATCATTTTCTGTGTTACAATTTCTACTGAACACAGAATTATATACAGATATTTGTATATACATATATAACCATTTCCTGTGTTACAATTTCTACTGGACCTTGCTGAACACAGAATTATATACAGATATACATGTACTGCGTTCAAAGTTTAGAGCTCTGTGTATGTGACTATACAGGAAAGCTTAGTTATTCCAAACTACTGGCGTTTTGCTATATCCATAGTTTAATTCATTCAAATGTATATTGTGTATCCATTGTTTTATTCAGTCAAATGTATATTGTAAATTGTTTTACTTCTTTTGACAATCTGTAAAGTAAATTGAAGCATTAAGTTCAAAACTTGCCATAGAAAACTAAGATTTTTGTACATGTATTGGAAATTACTAGTACATGTATATAGATATATTTACATCCACTAAATATGTTTCCCTCTACCTCTTATGGAAATTGATTGTAATTCATACATGCACGACTAGCCAGAAATCTACGAAATCCAAAGAACGAACTAGCTTTTGGCGTAAGAATTCATGCATTCTTTGAATTTTCAGAAACTGTTATAGATGAATTGTTTAGCTTTTAAAATGTTAAAATGTCATATCAAGCAGTTATAAATACATGTAATAATTTTGAAATCATTCTTTGATGTCTTCTTTATACTTTTGCTGCTTATTTGCATGGATTATTTCTTAATTGACCGAAACACAAACTCAACAGACTTGTATGAACTGACCTCATACTTCCAAGTAGACTGTAGTTACCATGACAACAGTGTTTTCCTTTATTTCAAAGTAAAGGGTTAAAGATCAGTTGTTAGAGGCTAAGGATTGATGTTTCTGAACAGAACTCTGTAGAAAAAACAATTTGTTTTTGTTTGTATTTTTGATTTCTTAACGGTATTTTTATTGCTTGAAGCAGTCAATTTGGCCGGTAGCCGGGTTTTAGGGAAAACACTGTGACAATCTTCACATATATGGAAAATTGGCAGTTTATTCTGTGGAATGTTTTGATTGGCAATAATAATAATATTTACTCACTTTTGATGGATAACTAGTTAAATTATTTAAAGTTAGATATAAATTAGCTGCAGGTCTGTAGCTCCCGCTCTGAAAAAAATTTGGATGGACGACCTGGCAGCTACAGTGTCTCCCATAGTAAAAATCTGCAATTTACAGTGCACAAAAAATTTGCCTAGTTTTGGACCTGCAGCTAGATTTAATACAAACAATGAAATGCTTTCTTTGGTGCTTCATTCTGGCTACGAAGGAAGCTAGCATCCCAGTATGTATATTTTCTGCAATGCTAGTGACCTTCATAACCAAATGAAGCACAAAAGAAAGCATTTAATTGTTTAAATATGTACAATGATTTCTGACAATTAATCAACTTGTGAAGCCTTAAAAAATATGTTAAAAAAGATGTAAACTTCATCTTTCTTAATTAACCTCTTTGGAACATGAAAATAATTTTTCTATATACCGTACTCAAATTTGTATATTTGAGTTTGTTACACTACAACTATAAAATTTTACAAGGCATTGTTTAGAATGCTCGAATCCAGAAAACTCCAGTGTTATGAATTCACTATACCTATGTTCATGCAAAACAAGATTTATATGCAGCCAATAAGACCCTAGATGTTAATCTTGTACTTATCATTAATGTAACACACTGATACATTGATGTAGAACACACAGGATTAAAATTCTGGTTCTCATCTATGTTTTTAAAGTTTGTTTCTACTTAACCAGCTAGACAGCTAATAAAACTTTCAGAGTTCCTACACACAATTCTCATTGCCAAACAGACTTCACAGCGAGTCATGCTGACAACTGTAATCCATCCGTAATATTTGATCTTCTCTCCAGTGTTTTTCATGCCTTTGACTAGAACTGAAATGGGTGTTTCTTCATAATTTATTTATATTCTGTTACTATTTATCTTTTTCTACAAATTTAACATGAGGAAAGCATTAAAATAGACTCCTGTTAATTATATGATTCTCTTTCAACCATAGCCAATTAGACAATATGGGGGCACCAGTTGAGCAGCATACCATCTCAAAATCTCAGTTAATGACCTTAAACATTAGCCTTCAAGATTCCACAAATAACTCACCACAAGTATATTGGGATCAATCTCAGAACCAATACATTCTAAAGTACATAAAGGTTACAATATTTCGATGCTTCAGAAATAGAACAGGCTCTGACCAATTATTAACCCTAGTTAGCATGGTTAGTCTCTGTACTGGGTGCATCTAATGTTATCAACAAGGGAAAGATGATCCAGCCATGTGGCTTCATGATATTTCTAGAGATTCAGGAGGTAGGATGCAAGTTGTTTTGACTTGAACCAAATTACAGCAGAGACTTTAAATATCATTCCAGTGGCCAATAGCATATCACTTATAATACAGTATGTATAGATAGAGTACCAGCCACTAATAGGACAGTACAGAATACCTGACCATTCAGTAATAGACTGATAATGGTACACACACTGACATAATGATTACAATATATAGCCAGTAATTGACATCAATTAAATCACATTGATCCATGCACACCTTAAACAATTAAACTTACCGAATTTCTGTGACTTTGGGCTGCATTAATTCTGTCATGGTGTCTTCATAAGTTCAATCTGTCTTCAAGATTTTGAACCACACACATTTATATTGGCATGCTTTGGTATTCAGAGGAGGTATGATATTCCTGAAAACATGAAGCGTCCTATAGAAATGAATTCGAATCAGAAATTAGCAAGTAAACACATCTGGTTTGATCAGAGTTCAAAGACCCAAAGAATTTCTTAAATCTGTTGGAAATACTGACATTCAAAGTTATCAGAGATAAATCTATGTATTCATATCAAAGGTGATATTTTAAGAATAAACATAAGAAACTACATACTCCTCTGTTTGTGTAACTGTCACATGATTCAAAAGATAAAATCTCTACTTACAATTTAAAAACAACTTCAGACACCTGATGCCGTGATTAAAAAACATTTACCAGATTCATTCCAAGTGTTTCCTTGTTATCCAGCAAACTGCAATATGTTTTGCATTCACAGGCTTGTCTGCTCCGCAGGATAACAAACTTTTTTGCTCGCTGTCAGTTTTATTTCTTCTTCAAAAATGCCGATTTCATATCCCTCATGCTTTACAAACTATTCCTGTAAAACATAAAATATTCAATAAAATTGTTCAATTGATGTAAAATTAAACATTAGAGCAGGTTAGCAGGCACTCTGCTGCAATCTGAATAACGTGAGAGAGAGAACAGCGCTGGGGGAGGCAGCACAGGGACAGACAATTACCTGCCGGAAGGTGTGTTCACAGGTAGACAGAGTTCTAATGACAATGATTCATGTAATGGGACGATAAAATGATATAAACATGTAGCCTTCTTATCACCTTATCAATGGGAGGCTGCCGTGAGTTCCATAATTAATTAATAATCATCGTCTTCCTTTAAGTATCACAACAAAAATGTAAGCTATTTAAATCTCACTCCTCTCTGCAAAGAACCTTGACCAGCTCGACACTTCAGCAGACTTCACCTGTGTTGTTTAGGCACCCTTTTTCAGAGACAAGCAACACTGGGTAGCATTTCAAAGTACGGTAGAAAACATGGCCTTTAGTATAACTTGCAAATGCGGCCAATCTAGTATGCTTATTTTACTGCAATACTTAGATAAGAGGATTGATGGGGCATCATTTCAGAAAAGCTGCTTTTACCTAAGATTGGCAGAGAATCTAACAAAAATCAATCTGCTACAGGACTCCATACTCCCTCTTCAAACCATATTAATATCTACAAGATAAAGACTTCAGATTGGTAACCTTTCAAAGATATGTAAATGTGAAGGTCACTTATCAAGGTCAAAAAAGTTCATAATATTTTGTCTAGTATACAGTATATCAATGCATAAAGGAATTTACAATTACAACTTGCAAAGGCTAACTTTAAAAACTAATCTATCTAGAACTTAGTTCATGTATTACTAGGTGGATTACCATAGAAGGAAACAGGTATAGGCTACAGTGTCACTACACGGAGAACACATTTTTTGGATACCTCTCCAAAACATACTTTATAATCTTAACAGACTAAATGGCAGGGCTTTGTTTCCCTATAGATTTGTCCCAATCTTCTAAATGATATGATGGCGATATGGGCCGGACAAAAAGTAACCACGAGTTGTATTTGATTTGCTGGCAATTCTTAGATGCCGGCAAATCTTAAATGTGGGCAAATCTTACATTTAATGTTTAATTATAATACTAGAAGATATTGAGGTCACAAAAGTCAAGTTATCTTAATTAGTCAAAAAGATTGAAAAAAAAGCAGAATATGAGGAGAGGTAAAGGGGGAATTGCGCCCCAACATTGTTGAGGGCTTTCCGAAACTACGGCGTTGACTTTGTGCAAAAAAAAAAAAGGCATTCTAACATCAAGAGATGTCTTCAACTTATTAGAACCCGACACTCTTAATGAAGCATTTGGTCAATTGCTTATATGTCATAAATAATTAAAAGTGTTTCGGCAGTATTAATAGCACATGTCATTTCAAATTTGTAATAAGGCCCGCCTCGTCAGGAGTTCACCTTATGCATAAATCAATTAATCTCTTTGAACTTCATTTGATTTTAATTTGGATCTAATGATTAGATCACCTATATTTTTGTGTTTAATGTATGCAACCATAGGAGGTGTTGTGAATAATTTTTTTGCATACTTCGTCATGTTGTATGTTTTCCCAGTAATTTATAAGTAATTTCCTTAACCCTTTTATACATATGGATTAAATTTGGTCATAGGTACAGCCTTTTTATTGTTTTTCTTCTTTTGTTTTTTGAGAAGATTCATTCTATTTGTAGAAAAAGTTTCTTGCATAATAGGTTAAATTTCTGATTGCTTGTAACCTCTTTTTTTGAGATGATTTTTGAAATCTTTAAAAATACTTTGTAATACAGCTTAATCACTAGTATTTCTCAGATGTCCGGTACATTCTTCTTTAATTAGGCCCTTGCAAAAATATGAGCTATGAGCACTGCCATGTTTTTGGTCAAACCCTTTTGTCAATTAAGATAACTTGACTTTTTTTTACCTCTATATCCTCTGGTACTTTATTTGAACAATAAGTAAGATTTGCCCACATTTAAGATTTGCCGGCAAATGAAACACAACTCGTGGTTACTTTTTGCTGGCATTTCAGGAATTGCCAGCAAATGAAACACAACTCGTGGTTACTTTTTGCCGGCATTTCAGGAATTGCCAGCAAATCAAACACAACTCATGGTTACTTTTTGCCCGTCCCATATCAGCCATCGTAAAATGATATGTGTAATGATTACATGTAAGATGCATCCTGCTATTAACTTAGTTGTAGCATTAAGTGTACACAATTATAATATTGATATTATTTATAACATTAAAGTTAATAATGTAAGGGGAATAACTCTGAAAGGCTTTCAGCATTTCCAGCTTATAACAGGGTTGTGGGTTAACAATTGAAACCTTAGGGGCCATGTGGGCCCCTAACTTTTCAAAGGTTATGGGCCCACAGTTAAACTTACGGGCCCACATACTACATCAATAACTTCTATTAAAAATAAACATTGTGAAGAAACGTATGTATGTCGTATATCGTCATGATCAAGTCTTACATATGATCTTTTTTTTTTTTTTTTTTACAGTGTCTCTGCATTTAAGGACATAAAGTAAAGAGGTTTTAAATCAAATCATAATAATTGCTAATTTTTCTGCACTCAAATAAAGTGTAAAGTCTGAAAAGAGGCAGGTGCATGCTTCTGACACCGGATATAATTGTTAAACAAACATTGACCACGCGACAAGTCAACAGGTGGCTGATTGCGTAATGGCAAATACACCGGTGAGAAATTGTTTGAAGCAAGGAACAGTGGTCTGAAAGAATTAATATTATAATAAATTGAAATAAAATTAATAATAAGGTAATTTGATGAATAGTGTACATGGAACACTCATACAACTCGCATAACACGAGATATCGGCAGTCATGCACCCGCGGCATACTCTGAAAAAAGGTATAATATGCACCCCCCCCCCATTTCGATCAAATTTTGGCTGAGTAAAGGTGTGATTTATACACAAGACTTTATGGTACTCATTCTAACAAATAATAAAAAACAAACCAAATACAATCCTATTCTGGACAAACCACTCGCAATGTGGATGACCAGATTTTGAATTTCTTATCGCCCACATGAAATTTTATTCGCATTGGTGAGTGGGCGAGTGGATATCCACAACCCTGTTATAACTAAAATGATGTTACTACTGAGTTAGAACAATTTAAACACAATGTTGTGAACAATATGTAAACAATATGATGTACCTTAAAGACAACTGGAGACAACAAGGGCATGGATATGTCTTGTGCGAATACATTTCTGTGTCAACATCATTAACTTGTAATTGGATCTCTACTCTTCTTAGTCCATGAACTTCCGATATTGTTAGGAATTTAAATGTGCATTTATTAAGTGTACTGCGGACACAATATCTAGTTACAGAATTTTGAAATGCACTGAAATTTGATATGACTCACATTATCATGTTATCACAACTTTTTATGTTTATTTTCTGCACCCCCCCCCCCCAAATCTCCGAGAGCAAGGAGCAAATCATGAACCTTTGGCTAATGAATATGAGTAATATATCATACTTTATAATTTAATCCTTCATTTGGCATTATTTCATATAGCCTCAACAAAAATCTTACCATATTTCTCAAAATTAGATAAAAATTCACAGATTGCTCCTATTTTACATCTTGTAAAGGTACTGGGTGCGACCAGTTCTTACATTGTACCAGTGCCTGGTTATGTCATTTTTCGTAATATATAATTTTATATGTTGATAAAATGACGTGAGAATGCACTGGCGAGAAATGATACTTGCATGGGTACATTACGCTGCATGTTCTGTTTAATATGTTTATTAACAATAACATGAGATTTCACAATTCTTACCACAATATCGCACTGAGATATCCAACAATACAACTCCTCTATTTCTCTTCTAATGTGCAGGACTGGTGTCTGACCTTTTTTTCAGTTGCTGAGTATCGCAATGTCAACAAATTTTGGCGCCAAATTTGGAGCAGATGTGGAGTGCCGATCCCGATTATAATAAAATAATGATTTCAACAAGAAAAGTAAGTATATGTACACATAATTGACTGACACTTCACTAATGCAGTTTTAACTTATTTGGCAGAGAGAGAGAGAGAGAGAGAGAGAGAGAGAGAGAGAGAGAGAGAGAGAGAGAGAGAGAGAGAGAGAGAGAGAGAGAGAGAGAGAGAGAGAGAGAGAGAGAGAGAGAGAGAGAGAGAGAGAGAGAGAGAGAGAGAGAGAGACAGAGAGACAGAGAGACAGACAGAGAGACAGAGAGAGAGACAGAGAGACAGAGAGAGAGAGAGAGAGAGAGAGAGAGAGAGAGACAGAGAGAGAGAGAGACAGAGAGAGAGAGGGGGGTATTTTACAGGGTCTTTTTTTAATTTTCAAAATTAATACAGAAACAAACTAAAGAATGGGGATCGTTTTCGTGAATATACATGTACTTGCATGTATAAATATGCATGTAGAATTAAGACTGTGATTAATTTATAGTAATTTGTTGGGAATATAAATTTGTAGGTGAGGTTATATGGTTATATATTTTTTCATCACGAGAAAAAATGATAACATCATATGCCTGTGGTTGAGGGTTATACAGGAGATAAAATAAGAAAAAAATAGAGGCATTGCGAATTGTATACTAATTTCAAAGTAATTTTCAAATGTTCCTAACTTATGGGTTTGAAGTTTTCCCTTTTTTATTGAAATAAAAACCACACACATAACCTATAGATCTGTTGGAGCTATGTAATATGAAAGTTAGCTTGTTCGAAACTGCCCGCAATCGTTGGGTCAAACAGGCCACGATGTGGGAGAGGAGTCACATTCTTTTTAAAAAAATATGTATATAATTAAAACAAACTTTTATAAAGATACTTTGTGCTAATCGGTAATTTCATAACCCCTGAAGTCAAAGAGAGACCAACAATTTGTTAATTTTGTTACGGGGGGGGGGGGGGGATTGTTGGTTAATAGTTCATAGAACTAATTGATATGAAAAGAAGCTAATAGAAGAAAATGTTTCAGAGTTTTGCAGACTATAGTCCAGAATGGTCGGGAAGGGACGACACTACAAGTATACGTGTATAAGGCTTATACCCCAACTTACAACATTTTTCAAAATGTAGAAAATGTCCTTTGTGAAGGTATTCGCTATTTATGATATAAATTTCATGACACAAATTATCTATGTCCTATCGATATGTAAACATATCAAGGTGAAAAATTCAAAATTTGGCAACCAGGCGTTTCTACAGAAAGTTTGGTGATTTGTAGAACAAAACTGCAAAATTTAAAATTTTAGCATGAATGGGTGCAGATTCCATTGAATGCGGAGAATGTTCTTTAATACACTAGTTATATGATTTGAGTATGCAAGATAGAATACGTCTTGTTACAAAGAATCAGATATTGTTTTCATAGTTGTACTTACAGATGTATCAAAAATGTTCTTTTACACTCAAAGTATAGATAAATATATATAAATGGCGAGTTGAAAGTCTTGCTAAATAACATGTATATATAGTTCTTGTTTATAAAAGTAATTTATAAGGTAATTAAAGTAGTTTGCTACCTGCGTAAACGTTGGACAAATGGTGGTCAGGTTATTGAAATGGCCCATGGGCCTCTTGTAAATTTCTTAACATTTACAGTTCATACCATAATTATACAGTTCATGTACAGATTTTGTCATAACCATTACGTTTTCTGCATTGCGATTTTTAAAAGTCTATTATAAGTGTACGTTAATGAAAGATCATTATTGCATAACTTTTATTGAAAAATGTACAGGTAAATACTTGTATTAATTATTCAAATTATACCTCATCGTTGTTTTCCACAGTTGATTCTTCTTATCCTCAGCTGAAGTAATGTAGCTTAAGTCGGATGTGTAAATGATGCTAGAATGCACCCGAGGCGCTTAGGTAACCTTAAAATTAGATTTCAGCTGTGATTATGTTTTTCTTACATATTCAACTACATGCACAGAGTAATACAACTAATGCATCGTGCACTGGTTATATTTTCAATGTATAACCGGTTCCATTTTATCCAAGTGAATCACATTTTTATTCCGATTTGTAAAGTAAAATTGATTCATTTGGTCAATCTATTCTAACGAAATTCAGATCTAACAGAGTTAATGATCGTTAGTTCAAGCATATTCCATGACGTCACGTTATGTTTTTTTCTTTACATGTAATTGCGTACTCAGTATTCCAATGTCTATGTTGCAAATACAATTTTAAAATAGGTAATCAAAACTAATGACTAAGTATAACGAGCATTAAAAATGATTAATTTGGGGTCAACAGAATCAACTGTATTTAATAAGTCAGCTCTTACAGTAGGCAACTTAAACAACCAAATTGCAGACTTACACATGTACTTGCGCGATATCATGATATCGTTAAACAAAATAAAGTGTTTCTTTTTAAATTTTGAATATTTTGATTCAAACCCGAAAATTCTTTTTCAGCATATGAAGCAATACATTACTGTTTCCTTGCTTATTGCAATGTACCTTCTGTTGTGCGTTTTGTTGCAGATTATTTATTTGTTTTAAATGTTAATCAAGTCATCAAAAATAGAACATTTATTAAAGTATTTTATTGTAACAAAATATAATCCTATTTCTAACAGTTTGTAAATAACTCCTGACTTTGGTAAGACTGACTAGATTAGGCCCGCTGGGGCTTACTGTGCGCCATTTTGGACAGTCGGGACATGCGCTTTATATTATTTTGCTGGCAGTATGGTAGTTCTAGGGTAATAACGGCGCGCTGGCTTTTCTTTCTGAAACTCTGTCCACTGTAATCATGTTTCGGACCACAAGAAAACTCAAAGGCCGACTTTGGACGAGTGAATGGAACTTCAACCCGTTCAAGTCGTCGAGATATCGAGTTCAATTCAATATTTTTGCCATTGTTAATTTTACTGTTTCTCGCAGATTTCACCCTTGCCAGAGGCCAAACCGACTTATATCCGGAATGTTTCAGAGATAGGTCGGGGGTCTCGGGATACCCCATGCTCTCTGTGTACAGTGACTGAGACAGGTCCACCACGTTGACGATTTTGTTATTGTTTTCGTCCAGTTCCGGTGTCTCATCCCGGGGTTGCGAGCTTCTGAGGACGGGAGCGGTTTTTGGCCTCCGGGTCAAAGTTCGGCTGTAACTGGAGAAACCCTCCCTCTCGTCTGGCTTCACCAAGAGTTTCATGTTTATATGAGAACACACTAGACCGTTTGCGTTTGTTTTTATCACAGGGTGACGGGACATTTCATTGGCCTGTCGTATTGCCTCCATATTTATATTTGAGTCCGTATTCTGTCGTCTCAGTATACACTGTTCTAGTTTTTTGATGGTCTGTATTTTACTTGCCGACTTACAGCGTTGTAATTGTCTCACAGGGAATCCGTTATTGTATTTCACAAATAGCGGAGCTGTTTCGTACTTACTATATTGCGTCACGGAAACGTCATTTTCCTGATCGTCGTTAGTCCCTATTTCACAATAGCCGTGACGTGAGTCAAAGTTCTGAATATAATAAGATTGTCTGTCGCTCAAACTCTGCGTGAACCTATTGTTCTTGATAGGTTCTTCGTCATCTGACAAAGCCATGCTATCCATATTTTTAGACAAATTTAAATCAGTCAGTTCGGATAAACTACTTCCGGCAACGCTCTCCCGAATTTTACTCAGTCTGCTACACCCTGAGGACACTCGGCTCTTTCCAGACTGCAGACGACTTCTGGCTGATGACGTCCTCGCCGGCTGGAAGTCGTCTGCAAACTCCCCGAACTCGTGCTCGGAGTCGTCATCAATAATAGTGACGTCTTCTGCGATACTCCTGACGCTGGGAGTTGCTGACATAGGGCGTGAGGAGCTTGGGCGCTTTGCCGACCCGGATGTTGATTGAGATTCGAACACATCTTCCATTTCACCGTTTTCAGTTGCAGTGTGTTTTACCGTCACTGATATAATCCCAGAACCAGGTCTGTTGAAGTCTAAATCACTCTCACTTCCAATTCCAGAATCACGTTTTTCTCTTTGCTCCATTTCTAAATTCTCCTTTTCCATTTCTTCTTTCCTTCTCTGTCTTTCTTCTTCCTCTTTCCGTCGCTCTTCTGCTTTTATCTTTTCCTCTTCCTGTCTCTTTTCTTCTTCCCGCTTTCGTTCTTCTTCTCTCTCCTCCTCTTTTTTCCTTTCTTCTTCCTTTCTTTTTTCCTCCTGAATTCGCAACTCTTCTTGTCTCTTCTTTTCCTCGGCTTGAATTTTTAATGTGTACCCCATCATCAGACCTTTCCTCCGTTCTCGTTTAGCCTTTTCTTCCGCAGACAATTCGGGTTTCTTTGGTTCCTCTTTTTTCACCTCCTCCACCTTTTTCTCTTCCTCCCCTTCTTTCTTTTCATCATCCCCTTTTTTCTCATTTTCGTCCTCCTCAGCGATTGTTTCCTGTTTTGGCTCCTCTCTTACTGGTTCCTCGAAGGGTTCACCGGTGTCACCCAGAAGAAATATTCGAAAATCTGCAAATAAAGAATAAGAACTTTGAATAAAAAGGAAAAAGAATTTGATATCAGTATTGGATATCGCATAATTATAAAGGAGCAAATATGTGCTCACAATGAACTTATTTGCTTTGCTTTGTCATAAACTTACGAAAAGCTACAAAGGCTTAACGATGCAATTGACTTTTTGCTAAACTTTCGAAATTGTTCCAACACTGGCCTATACATATGTCACGGGTTTCCATACATTTATTGGAGTGTCCCCCCTGTGAAGGACTGAGACCTTACCCCTGTAGTTGATCTGGCCGTCGTTATCAAGGTCAGCCGTCTTAATGAACTCCGCGATCTCTTCATCTGTCATCATCTCGCCCAGCCCCATCATCAGCTCGTAGATGTCTGACGTAGTGATGACGCCATCAGCGTCCTTGTCGATCAGGCTGAAGGCGGACTTGATGTCCTCCTCGAAGTCGTCCCCGGTCGCCTGTCGTCGCTGCTCTATCACCTTCTCGTCCCATTCCAGCTCGTTAATGTTGCCATAGGCTGAAAGTACAAAATGCCAGACTGAAAACTGGTTGGAAAAACTGGCGGGGTTACTTTAATCCACTGCTGTCGTAGATATCTGTATATCGTTATCTACATCGTTATTTGCAATGCAATTCTATTTAATGAGAACATATATTCAAACTAATGAATATAGATATGGCGTTCAAATATGATAATAATAAACTTATACAGAAAACAAAAATATTTTGACATTATTATCTTGATCATATTGTGCTTGGGTTATATTCGATTAGTTTAGGGTAGTCACATGACCGGAGAGCGATATTCATTCACATTGGAGACTTTAAGGATGAATATCACAAACTGACAAAGATGTAGAAATTCCGAGACGATGCTATGAGTGAATTTTTATAATAGGTCATATACCAATAACTTCTGTTTTGATCAACACTTTAAGGACAGGTTCGTTCTAAGGGGGTGTTTCATGGTTCTGTTCCATTCCGTATGCATGTATCTGTCTCTCTAAGTCTCTAGGACCTAAACACAGGTGCGACTAATACCAGAAACATGCTCAGAGGAAGCGTGGGCACGTTTAATCGTGCAAATGCTTTCTTGTCAAAGTGCTTTAAATTATTTTATTCAAATCCTTTTATTAATTTCCAATTGAAATGAATTCAATGAAATATGCATCCAATATCTGGGGCTGACAGGTGATATAGATGATCGTACATTACCGGAATGCTATGGGTGTGTTTAGTGCCCCGTATCAATGTCAGAGTCAAGTCTCAGCTCGAGATAAACTAACACATCAAAATCTTATCATGAATTTATCATAAAGCGCAATTATATCAAGAAAACACTAATGGAATCTAAATTAATACATCAACTTTTTACAAAATGAAGAGATATTTAAACGTCAGTGTGGGGTGTTCGGAGATAATTATGGCTGTTATATTATAAATAGGCTGCATACAGAACAAATTTTTATTGACGTCCTTTTAAAGCAATAAGAGCGCAGTCACAATGCTTCGTCATTGTGTGACTTTTATCTGGAGGTAATAATCAAGTGTCTTGTAGCAGACCTCCAGGAGAAATTGGTCGGCTGGGGGGTACTGTAATACGGTCCCCTCAGCCTCAGATGTCTGGGTAGGGAACCAGGAACTGAAGGATGCGTGTGTGGACAGGTCCACAATCTTAACTCATTATCATATAATTGAATTTTATGGCATAGATGATTTTGTGAAATAAACCACGGTTGGGGATGTTGTTTGCAATGTTGGTCTTGTTAACGTATTCAGTAAACAACACGTTTACGACTGTTTTTATCGAATTAAATGAACGCATGTGATGCATGTAAATGGACACATATAAACCAGTGGCATGAGACACAGTGAACAAAAGTGGATCTCTCCAGGTACACGTGTACATGTACGTACAGCCTTGGGAGAACTTACAAACACAGTATAAAAGAGGTCTTCCAATTAATCACAAACAACGGGTACATATTCTATATGGTACAGTGTACCTAGTATGGTTTTATTAAACAGTTTACAGATACTTGCATAATAAACGGATATTTACCGAGTATATGGGTACTTACACCAGTATACGGGTACTTTAACATTAAATTCGTACTTACTCAGTCTAAGGATACATGTACTTACACAGAATATCGACATTTACAGGCAAAATATTAGTATATACGGGTACTTATATACCAGTCGTACAATGTACATGTATATCAGTAGAGTCATAGACACACAATTTACGAGTACTTACACAGTATACTCGTAGTTATAGACACGGGTAATTACACTGTATTGGGAACTAACTATTGGTGGTTAATTACAAGACATACGGGTACTTACTGTCGATGCAGGCCGTACGGATCATGTCCATGATGGGTTCATCGTTAGGGTTCAGCTGCAGGGTCTTCATCAGGGGGAATATGTTGTCCACATTGATGTTGAGTTCTCCATTGACTGTGACCAACTCGAACGCCGTCTTAATGGCTGACCAAGGAAAATAAAGAAACCAAATTCATACACATAGGTCTACGTAAGGAATCAATGCATGGGTCTAGGAAATGTATTTTATCTTCTTAGAGGCACAAGAATGAAATAGTGTCCATAAAAAGGTAAAAGCGGGGGATTAAAAATCATTGATAATATTGATTTGGGTTATGGTTTACAAGTGCTTTTTCTTCAACCTCTACCTTTCTAATAAGACTTTGATATCAAACATTAAGAATTAAAATGCAGGATGATAAATCGTTTTCAATTTTTCAAAAATACCGGTAATCCATCGTAGTATGTGTTGAGAAGGTACTTAACATAAAAATGTGGTGGAATTTTTATATTTCATTCCGGTAGAATAATTTCATTCATATAATATGTAAATGATCATTAAATGTTAAAAAAAAAGTAAGAAAAAAATCGTCTAAAGTTTATATGTGTAACACTGAATGATTATATAGACTATCTTGTGGTATATATCCGTAGTTTGAGATTCTATGATCTCTTCCACTTTGTAATAGGGCAGTAAGTCAGTAGGATTTGACAACAGGGTTTAAGGGATAACGACTTTAGCGCACTGAGTATCGACTTTTTAACGAACTATAGGCCTGAATTAAAATGTTTACCTATCTGCATGTGTGAAAGAATTTGTGGGATCTTTTATCAAACTGTCGGCATGTCTCCGTTCTCTAAAACAAGCAGAGACAGTAGGCTATTGATCCGACATTGTTCTATCGCCTTACGATCTTAGCCAGAGAAATCCGATGTTTCCAAAATGTTCCAGAGTCAACACCAGACACTATATGCACTCGTGTGTATGTCACGATATTTCTCTCAGATGTGAAGACATTAACCTCCTCTATACAGATCTTTTGAGCTCTCTTACTCTTATTAAACATTGAGTTATTTAAAAATTAAAGAATGTTCTTTTTTTTTTTTACAAAAACCGACCCTTGTGTTGCATGCTTAGAGGGATTTGTAATCTTAAGTCCAAGTACAGGATTAATATTTAAAATTAAGAGACATAAAATTAACTTCATAAACGAGTAGCTTATTAGTGAAAAATTGATTCATTCATCCATTTGAACAAGTATCACTCATCAGTTCCTAAATACAAACATATTTATACTATATTACCAGATTACAGATATATATCCATGTACATGTAAGTAAGTGTAATAGTACATGTGTATGTAAGATGAATATAGACGGACGGATTTCAAAATGTTTGTAGATTGTACTGTGTGAATGTAAACTTAACAACGTAACAACTGATTGTCATTATGTCCATCAAACTGATTCGACTGATCGATATTAATGATCGTCGTTCAATAAATTTACATGTATATAAACTAAAAAAGACAAAAGATCAAAGAGGCCTGAACCGGACGGCATGGCAGAGACATACAGACGGAAAAACAGGCAAACGGCTACAGACTTGTATCGAGATTTATCAATGTTCCAACTTAAGTATTATAAAGATAATGTAAAACATACCAGTTTAAAGAGAGAGAGAGAGAGAGAGAGAGAGAGAGAGAGAGAGAGAGAGAGAGAGAGAAACAGACAGACACGTACCGTCCAGCACGAGTTGTCTGAACACTTCCTGGGGGTCCACCTCTTCCACCTTCTCCATCTTTTTCTTGGAGTCATTTTCCGCCTGCAGAGAAAGATTAGAAGTCATTATGGAGAGGACACAACAAACTACATCCTCTCAAAGCGCCTTCTCTCCGATGCGAGTTCCCGCCACATTAATGTCCTTCAATGAGGTTCCCTCCACACAAATAATTCTGATCCCCTTTTGTGACAGTTAATTTTCTGGTCCAGATTTCTCAAAGAATATACCGGAAATCATATCCCAGAACTGTGCAAATGAATCAATCGCTTCCTAGCCAGTAATCGGTCCCTCTAATTTCCACCTTCGTTAAATAGTAGCTCTTTGATTTTTGTTCACACACAATTTGTTTAGATGTAATCCAAACACTTAACAGTTTTTTAGAGAGTAACTACCACGTTCGTATATTATAATCAATTCCCGTCGATTTTTAAATTCCTATGCGCGAACGATCTGCTTTAGCTACTAGACCCAAAAAAGGGCGACTTTCGATGTAAGATGAACCAACCCTCGGTGATTGGTAACTGGAATAAGACTGGGGGTCTGTAAAGTGATGCTTCAGAGGGGTTCAGCCACCACATAGCAAATGTTATTACTGATACGTGAGTTTTCTCTTCAGAGAAAAGTTGACAAATTTTTATTTGTAATCTTTTCATTAATTTAAAAGTCCAGACGATTGATTTCCAAATTGAGATCCTAACTGAACAACGGCGATGCCAAATTTTAAATGGTTTTCTTCCGACGCACCATTTTGGAAAAAATTGACAGGTGAACTCTTAAACAGACACTAGAGACATGCTAAATGGTGAATGGAATCAAACAAAACCGCTCATGAATTCAGTATTAATAGATATCATTGGTAATAACAATTTTCAAAGTAAGTGATAGCGTCTGAGTTCTACTGACCTTAATTTTTAATTCTTGGACTATATCCGCAAAATGTACGCCGTGTTTCAGCGTCTTGGACATCGTCACAGAATGGGCTGTCTTACGGGAGTAGTCAGTAATTCAAGAAAACAATCCCCGAGTTTATGATCCCCATTAAACTCATTGTCCTGCTTTGTATCTGTATCATAAACCTTAACTAAACTTTGTTCACCTGAGAGAGAGGTATGTTAATGACGGTATCGTAAGATCCCTTCAGGAATTAATCTTCAACAAGACATGCCGCCTTCAATAAACGTAATCACACGCAAAATGCACAGTGCATACGCTCATCGGAGATTGCCTATATATTAATCGTACGCGCCCTCTTGATAAAGTTCTTTTTGCACTTGATTTTTAATTCCTAAACTTGTAGTTAATACCTCCTTCGATTAAGACACAGTAATGTGTAAAACTTCGATGTAAGAACTTCCATCTATTTGTAAGTACATGTATTACCTAATTTTTTGTTATATTTAATTAAAATAAGAAAATGTTTCGAGTTTTTTCCGAGGTTCATTTAACTTTGGAAGATATTTACATGTAAATGATACAGAAATTGGTCCACTTTCAAAAATAATTTTATGAAATATTTTCTTCTTTCGTTAGTTATCAAAATAAATAATCAGATGCTCTACTTTTTGTTTATTTTGTTGGTTTGGTGTTTTTTTGTTATATTGTTTGTTTGTTTATTTATGGGTTTTTTTATTCTTAAAGATACTTTAAAGTATTGAATTGGATAAAACAATTTTTTATCAATTCCCAGTGGACGATACACATAAAATTAGTTTGTGTGTCCCTTACCCTGTGGTTACTTAATGGCCTATCTATGTTGACAATTGGACTTGCTGTTGCTGACCATACTTATTTGTTGTTAGATTTAAATCCAGCAAACCTCAAAATAATTGGACTTTATTGGCTACAAGATCTGATAAACGTTCTAGATACAGCCGTCTTTTCGGGAAAGAATACGTTTAATTTCCGATGAATTGCGACTGAAGACCTTTAAATTAGTAATTATGACATCTGGGTTTGTTTACTGTGTTTGTTTGATTTTGTTTACGAAACGCCATAACACCCACGTGTAACTGCTCAACCAAAGATATCGCTGAAGGATTAATGTTTTGATAATCACAGCCATTGTTACCAAACCTCAGATTTTATATAAACCTATAACTACACATCATAAAAGTCGAATTTTCCAATACTCGCATTCACAGAATTCAGAATTCCTCAGCACTCTTGAAGTACAATTTACAAAACATTTCATTCTGAACCTTTTGGGTAAGCAGGCGGGCTTGTCTATGCTTTGAATTAAACGTGCATGCTTCATTATCCCCGAATCGACCTCGTTGAAATAACACGAGAACGATGAAATTTTCGCTGCGTAACGTTTTGTTAATGCGTCTTAATTTTCAATTTCTGCCAAGTGAACAAATTGACCCAAGTTAAAGAACAGTGGCGGAGAAATTCATCATTTAATTCGTTTTTTAAACATGCCCTTTTCACGTGTTCCCAGATGTGACGGTGATTTTTGGCTATTTAATTAGAAATCTATTTTCATTGAGATGACAAATATTACAAAAACCGTCTTTAAGATGTTGATATTGAGTGGATTTAATAGCTAGAGTACACGATTTGAAGGGTTCCGGTAGATGGGAGGGTCCTAAAACAGACGTCAAGGGGTAATTTACGGGTCCACTACTGTCCGTTATAAAACTTTGATTCAGATACAAAAGAAATAAAAACAAATTGCCCACTTTAATCAAAACCCTTTACTCGGTCGCCCGGCTCTTCAGATTTAAAGCTAAACGTACAAAGTTAACAAGAATATTTTTCAAGTTGCCGGCGAGTGTGATTTCATTATCCCCTGTGAAAACACAAGGTTGTTGACAAACTTGAGAAAATCTCTAAAACACATCAAACCCGCACACTAGAAAACAAAAATCTGACATTCCAATGATAAGTAATCAGTCTCAGTAGAATGTATAGTGCTATAAATACTGTGCATATTGCTGATAGTTTCCGTCCTGTTGTACCGAGCTGTTTATTTTTATAAAAACACTCGAAATTCTAGATACATTTTCATGACAATTTAGTTCTCATTTATGTATATCAATACATGTTTATGCCAAAAATTCAGGGTTCATTACCAGGGTATTTTTTTGAGTTTTGAATTTTCCTTATTTTATCATGCAAAATGCAATCGAATGCTTATAGATAAATTCACAGCTTATATATTTATTATTGAAACCAAATAAAATATAGCATCATATATAAAATGAAATATATTGCAGAGATAATTTTTTTGGTGGAAAAATAATGGAAGATAAGTCCCGTCTGACTTTAAAACACGGAAACACCCAAATCTAAGTTCATATTTACTGTCTTGTATCAACAAGCCGATTTACTATAAGACACGGTTCTCTAAAATTCGTTTTGGTTTTAACAGTTTTTTTGATTTGTTTTGGGGTTTCTTTCCTGCCGTTAACGTATGACAACAACGAGAGGGCCTTACGTGAAACAAGCACCGAAACCTTAAAATTGTTCAGAGCAAGCGTAATTAATGAGTGAGTGTTCATAAAGCAAAATACTTGAACCCAAGAGCTGGAATAAACTTGAATAATCGTCAATTTGGCAAAGGTGAGAGATTAACACAAAGTTAAATCTTATTTCGAATCACCTGACTAAATCAACACAATGTTTTTTTTTCCGTTGAGATAAATCTGCGTTGGTGTTAATCCGGTTTTAAGCAAAACATCCACAGAATTTATTTTTCAACCAAAAGCGTCATAAACCGTTTTGCGTAAACGTTCCCTTGATGTCATCAATGGTGTCAATATACACGCTCAATGTAAATGCTGCATATAAATACCGCGGAAAAGGAATATCAACATTTTCTTGGTTCTACAACATAACAAGACAGTATTGCGACATTAAAAATTCGGTCTGAGTGAATTTCAATCATTTGATTTTCTCATTTTTGTTCAAAATTAGTAGTAGTTTTAATGAGTTTACATTAGATCTTGTCAAGCTGTTTTGATTTACAATAAAACCAATATATTTTTAAAGGTAATATTGTGGTTTACAATTTTATGAGTAGATTTTAATGAATTTTCAATAGATCTACAGTATAGAACCATTTGTTTTCATTAATTTTAACAATTTATCATTATTTCCTTCACAATAATTAGATTCTTAACTTAAGAAATTGTACAAATTCTGATTTTCAATAAATATTATTTTGCACACAACAATATACTTCGTTTATATACACATGTTTGTGATTTTATGGTCTGTGAAATAGAATTGTTTTTTATATTTTCGTTTAGAACATACGATACGTTTTGGGGTCCGAACGATTCAATAGTTTTGGGGTGTGTTTTTTTTTTTACCAGTTGTACTTAAGGTTTGGATGTCATCATAAAAATCCAGATTTGTAATGCTTTTATTAGGTTTTATGATGTTCACAGACATCCTCATAAAGAACTCATAGACTGGGGGGGGGGGGGAGGGGGGTTAAATGATTCGGCACAGCATATTTTGCAGTTCCTTCTTGATTTTATGCAAGTAGATTCGGCAGCTGAATATTGGGTCTTCCTTTCATTCATTGATCATTCCCTGCTCTATAGTCACTGGCTTTGGCATTGAAAACATCGACAGTGTTTTGTAATGGTGGTAACCAAACACTTTTTGATGTCAAAAACAAATACAGTATCTACAACCAACAAAGAATATGTGGCTTCGATACCAGATGCATTAAACTGTAGCCTCAAACAAAACGGAAAATAGACAATCTTTTGTTAATGAATCGATCTTTTTAATCCGCATTGAATTTTCCATTGATCGGGATTAAAATTAAGAACACCCACTTTTGAATTGGTGCAACAAGACAATAGTGGCTGTCACGTGACGTTTTAGTCTCGATCAGTCCTAGCTCCACCTAATGCATGCATTCCATTACATCAATAAACAAATACTGGGAATACTATAATACAATGCTGGCTCTTGCGTCATAAGTGTTTAACTCGTAATGATTTTTACTATGATTATAGTGCATCAAACGATAACATTTCACACTCAGGTCAAAGGTCATTGCCAAAGTAATATTGGAATCATCGATTCGAGGCTGAGAATTTTTACGCATTCCATGTGACCATTTGTGCTGAAGAAATTGAATAATTTTGTTATCCATGCTTACGAATATCCTAGAAATATCTGTATATGATTTTTTTCTACTTTGTGCGCTCTCGCTCTCGCTCTCTCTCTCTCTCTCTCTCTCTCTCTCTGAATAAAAGCCAACGTTAAATAAGATTAATTAGACTTCAGTGTCAGTACAATTTGAATGCACGAATATCTGAATTATCATCATTCTACCAAATCATTATTTAAAATAAATAGTGGTATCCTTTACTTATCTATAACGAGGAACCATTCTCCAAATTAACATGACTTCTTTGCAGGTTACAGTACCTTTTCGCCGTCCTTTTCTCGTACTTTCGATAAACTGGACCTTTTCTTGGCCTGCTTCTCCCCAAAGGACAGTTTCCGGCTGCGGGACTCCCCCTGTGATGACTTGTTGTCATTGAACAGGGAGAATTTCCTGGGGAGGACGGGGGTCTGCACGGAGCTTCTTCTTTGTAGCGTCTCAAACGCTGTGGAAGCACGTCTATTGCTCATTGTTACACGGTGAATAGAAACAAATCGGCAAAGCACAATAGTTCACATATTTATTCCTTCAGAGACTAAAAAAGTCCATTGTAAGATCACTGCTGAGACATTTGCACCCTGTTTATATAATGGTCATCAAAGTTTATTGTTCTAGTATTAATCCCTCAAGTATTCTCTTTGCACACAATTAACATTGAAACTGTTATTGGCAATGTGTCCGTTCAAGTAGGTTTCAGACTCACTTTATCTCAAGCTCGATGTCTACTGGCCTATACACCTGTTCTTTCCACCTGGGTTCTGCTACTACCATTTATTGAATTGCACATCGCACTGAAGGCAGGGACACCCAGAAGGGTACCTGTGTTCTTTACTTATTTGTTACACAACTAAGAGGCTCAGTTCTTAGTGCCTGACCTTTCTTTTCTGTGTTCACAGCGTCTTGGCGCTCCAGTTTGAACCAGAGTACCAATGCCAAGAAAACCAACTTCTTTGATGTCGTTTCCGATTAGCTTTCATTGGGTAGACATGTAGTTTGTGATACATGTTTACTGTCCGTTTCCTTGAAACATATTGTTTTTCTTTACGTTGCATATCTGCCTGGGGCGTTAATTGGGGCATGTCGGTGGATTAGCCCTTCACAATGTCGATAATTAAGGATTATCTTTAATGCGTATTCTTATAGTAACTTGTTTTTCGTTCAGTTGTTCAACGCACCGTTATTTATTTGATAGGTCTAAAAAGTATTCCTTTGAAATACGACTTCCAATCAAAATACTAATTTAAACGCACAGTTATAGTATATCCTTTATTAACGATTTTTATAAAATGAAAGCATATTTTTGGTAGAAAATAAGTAAATTAAGAGTTGATGTTTCTGTGTGATATAATTTATTTCATAACGCATGTCATCACATCAAAATTACCGTTTGCCGATTGAAACCGGTAGATGGTATGGAATTCCTGTAAATGACAGAAGTTGCACTCTCTGTAGGCCTAATATTGGTAAATTAGGGACGAATTTCATTTTACTCTCGACTGCAAATCCCTCTCAACTTTACGTAAACAATTTCTACCTTCCAGGTGTTGTCACAAACCAAATACATTAAAACTCAGGGAACTATTGACGACATCAAACATAAAAATGCACTTTTATTATGAACATCCAAGAGCAAGTCTGCTGTCCAGCCTAAATTATCTTAGTACATGTATTTATTATTATTATTCACGTATTAAAAATATCAATATCTGCTGGCGTTTTGCTCCATTTTAAAAATTTATTTTGATACTATACTGTTGTAAGTATAGATAGAAGGCGAGAATTTCCGTGTAATCAACGCTACTATTCTTGTTTTGCAATAGGTTTCATCACCAAAAACGTAACATTTATCAAAGAAGGGTATTTTTAGGCATCTTAGGTATATAAGAGGATTGATACTCCATAACAGGTCTACCTATTTTAAAGGTGTTGCGTATAAGTCAAGAGCACTTTTATTGATATGTATAACTAAGATTATAAATAGTATTTCATAATTTATTTTTTTCCAATTGTACTTAAAGTTTAAATAGTATTATTATCATAAAAATTCACATGATTTATACTTCTATCATTTTT
Source organism: Magallana nippona (assembly GCA_033439105.1). Lineage (NCBI taxonomy): Eukaryota > Metazoa > Mollusca > Bivalvia > Ostreida > Ostreidae > Magallana > Magallana nippona. Next base: position 2,449,042 of record CM065926.1, on the reverse strand, counting down.
AGGTATTATATTAAAAAATGTACACACAAAACCTCAAAAGGAAGTCAGGGAATGGACGGAATGTTAAGGATGATCGGTACAAACTTTTGCTCGGCGACTACATCAGTCTTCCTTCCTTCGATACTCCGACCCAAGTTACTTGCTTCCACAACTTTTTGCATAATATTTCGATTATCCTAAATACCTATGTGTCCAAACTACGTTCATCCACTAGAACGAAAATAACGCTATCGCCTTAGGTTTCAATACACAACCAAAAATAGAAACTCTACGACGATTTTGCATTGCAAATGACATGAAAAGTACCCGTATGATAATTGCTAAAAATAAATAAGTTCATTATGTGGCATTTTCCCGTAAATTATCAAAAATCAAAATCCAAGTGATATGAACATCTCTGATATATGTACAATAAATCTGTAAAACAACAAATTCCTGTCTTGAAAACTCTTGGAGGAGTTATCCGTACAATAGGGGTACCTCTTTGGCAGACGCCCTCCCGCCCTTTTCACCATTTCAATAACCGGATTTTACCTTTGAAAAACCCGGTGTGTGAGGAGTCCCGAAAATTTTCGACTGAACAAAAGATGTGTTTTTTCCCCATCGTAAACCCTGGAAGAAATGTACTTTCATTCCTGTGAATTTCTTCGGGTATTGAGAGGGAACGTGGGAAAGTGGGAAAGAAAAAACTTAGAATCTTTGCCATATATTGATTTTAACTGTTTTTCACTGACAAGTACACGTATGTGTAAATATTAAGAAAACAGAATTATATCACTGGCTTTTGTATGCGAAAACATCGACAGTGTTTTGTAATGGTAGTTACCAACCACTTTAGATGCCAAAAGTCGACAATCAAATTGAATCAACAGAAATATGTGGCTTCAGAACCATAAAGATTTAACTAAAACCTTAAACAAAACGGAAAATAGACAATTTTTTGTTAATGAATCGATCTTTTTAATTTGCATTGAATTTCCCATTGATCGGGATCAGAATTAAGAATACCCATTTTTGAATTGGTGTAATAAGACTTACATGTAAATGCCTGTCACGTGACGTGTTATAACTCCACTTATTTCATGTATTCCATTTAATAAATATATATAACAAATGCTGGAAAATTATAATTGAATGCCGGTTCAACTCATAAGTGTTCCGAGCTATTTTAAACAATTCATTTTCAGGTCAAAGGCCAATGCCAAGGTAACACGGCATTCATCGAGTCGGGGCTAAAAAAAATTCGCATTCCTTGTGAATAATTGTGCGTATTTCACATTAGTATAGGATGTCTCTGATAGAACCAAGGAAATGAAACCTTCTATTATCCATATCTACCTTAAAATCTCTACTTTTTTCTATTTCGTTCTCTCTCTCACTCTTTCAGTACATTTAATTTAAAAGAATTAGCCAGAAATGAACAATTTCCTTTACAAATTATTTAGATTGTACATAAATAAGTTTATTTTATCTATCTTTACTTACTCCTCTATAACGAGGAACGATACTCCGGGTTAACGTAACAGTACCTTGTCGCCGTCCTTTTCCCGTACTTTCGATAAACTGGACCTTTTCTTGGCTTGCTTCTCCCCAAAGGACAGTTTCCGGCCGCGGGACTCCCCCTGTGATGACTTGTTGTCATTAAACAGGGAAAATTTCCTGGGAAGGGCCGGGGTCTGTACGGAACTCCTTCTCTGGAGCGTCTCAAACGCCGTAGAAACACGGCGATTGCTCATTGTGACAAGAAGAATAGAAGCAAATCGGCAAAGCACAAGTGATCACTGGGTTATTCCTTTAGAAATTTTATAATCATTATAGCTCCCGTTCAGACCATTGTAACTCACTGCTGAGACAAATGATTTGCTCCCTGTTTATATAGTGGCCATCAAATTTCATTATTCAATTAATTCAATGAGATTAGTCCCTCTAGCATTCGTTTTACACACAACATTGAAATTGTTATTGGCAATGCGTTAGTGTCCGTTCAAGTAGGATTCAGACTCACTTTATCCAAAGCTCAGTGTTTATTGGCCTATACACCTGTCCTTCCCACCTGGATCTCAATGCTTTCGGTTACTACCATTTATCGAATTGCACATCGTACTTAAGGTAGGGACTTCCAGAAGGGTACTTGTGTTCCTTACTTATTTGTTACACAATATATCCTATTAAGGGGCTCACCTCTTAGCGCGTGACCTTTCGTTTCTGTGTTCCACAAGGTCATTTCATGGTGCTCCAATTTAACCCAAGGTGTCAATGCCAAGAAAATCAACGTCTTTGATGTCTCGTTTTTTAATTAGCTTTCATTGAGTAGAGTCCGTAATACATGTTTGCGGCCCGTTTCCTTGAAACGTACATGTATTGTTTAGCTTTACCTTAAGTCTACGCTTGAAGCCTTGATTAAAATTAGCCCTTCACAATATCGGTAATTAAAGTTGGTCTTTAATAACGGGCTGTTTTATTTAACTTCTTTTTTTTAGATGGTTCATCGCACCTTTATTTTATTTGATAGATATAAAAAAAAAAGTATTCCTTTGAAATATAATTTTCAATCGAAATACTCATTTAAACCCATGATAATACCAGTTTCTTTTTTAATGTTTTTTTATAAACTGAAAACACAATTTATAAAACAAAAACAAAATTTTGGTAGCAAATAACTTATTTTAGGGCTCAATAAAACCTTGCTGTTTTTTGCATGATATAATAGATGTCAAGAAGAATCAGTTAGATTTTAAGAAACCGCCATTTTACGAATGCTAACATGTCAAATGAAAATCATTAAATTCCAAACACAAATTTAATTGCGAAATTAAAGAAATAATGCAAATTTTCAAATATTAACTGAGCTCAATGTAAATAATTATTTTTGCTGGTTTTTTTTTGCTCATTCTATTCAATTCTATTTTATGTTTTATGCTACATTGTAGTAATTAGAGTAAAAGGGCGCGACCTTCCCTGTAACCAAAGCTAGTATTCTTGTTTTGCAAAAGGTTTCTTTGCCAAAATACTACGAACTTAACTTTTATAAAGTAGGTTATTATTGGGCATCAGGTATATAAGAGGATTGATGCTCCATAACAGGTACTATTTTAAAGGTGTTGCGTATAAGTCAAGAGCACTTTTATTGATATGCATACCTAAGATTAATATATTTCAAAATCTATCCTACATTTCGACATGGAATTACATCTGACCTCCATTAATACCTATACATGTTTATCGTGGCGTGTTAATCCTTATAGTCTTTTAAACTTTCTAAATATCTAGGTCACAGACACTCCCACCTCCCGCAATAATTCATCCTTTAGTTTTATGATTATACTCATATTTTGAATTATTCAGTAAAAGTATCCTCTGTTTCCATCGACAAAGTGTTCTTTCGGTTATATTTTGAAATGTTTTTTTTGTTGCTTGTTTGTTTGTTTGTTTGTTTGTTGTTTTTTGTTTGTTTGTTTGGTTTTTTTTTTTTTGGTTTGTTTTTGTTTTTGGTTTTTTGTTGTTGTTTGTTTGTTTGTTTGTTTGTTTGTTTGGGCTTTTTTTTTTGGTAATTGTATCTTTTATTGCTTCCTTGAAAATTAAAAATGATAAACCAGTGACGCGAATTTTTGTACATTTAACACAAATAGCTTGACTACAGTACTGTTTGAATTAAGGGACACTAAAAACCTTGTCATAAACACACCAACATTTTATTCATTTTTTTCAAAGACGATAGCTTGACATCATTTGTAAGGAGAACTGTATAACTACGACGTAATAATAATAATGGCTGTTTTTATTCAGAGTTTACAAACAATATACCAACACGCACGTTAATTCAATACAAACCTAACGCCTACAGATTTATACCCTTTAGTAGTTCTGAATTTGTCCATATAAAAACCATTATGTAATTATACTGTTTATGTAAGCATCAAAACATAGGCATTTTTGCATGTCATTTACCTCATAAATTTGTCAAGTTTAATCGGATTTCAAAAGAAATATATCAGCTGTCAAGACGAATAATAATTTTCACTATACATGTACATGTATTACAGAAGGTAGATATACACAAACGTGCTTGATTCTTAAGGACCGTGTCATCTTATACATACATCCCTTAATTCTGAAACCATCTAACGACCCTGATACACTGAGCAGTCAGAGACACACAAACTCGATTTACCTTTATATTTGTCCGAAATATCTGACGTTTTCCTGGCTTTTTTAACGATTTTGATATTTTACATGCCAGGAAAATGTAAAATATCAAAATCGTTAAAAAAAGCCAGGAAAACGTTAGATATTTCGGACCACCTTTATATTTGAAGATCCAACCAGCTATACCAGAGCAGCAAATATACACCAAGATAACTGATTAACTGCCGATGAAACCAAGCACACACTAGCATGTATAATTTGTTGCCGAATTGGAATTAATGTACCTGATTCCAACAGACCACTTTTCTTAAAATTAGCAAATGATTACGCGATGTTATTTAAGATGAGTGAATTTAATATATGTATACATTTTACTTTTTACAAATTATTAACCATTCACTCGCGGTATGTTTTCATAAAAATTAATCTACGATTCAAATATTAAATAATTACATTTTTCAGTGTCTTTGTATGTGATAACACTACGAATCGATTTTATATTTACAGTCAAATAAATTCAAATTACGTATCGTTGGGGCGCAATCAGGGTTTGCATAATTAAAAGAAATGAAATCACATAAATATGTCAATATTCTAATATTTAACTGTGCAATTGCTAAAAATTATGTAAACATAAGTAATAAGGAATCATTCTTTGTATATTATGAGGTGATAATTTCGGTCGGAGCGTGGTCAAATCTATCATAAAGCCCAAAGGGCTTTATTGGATTTGTCCACGCCCCGACCAAAATTATCACCTAAATATTAAATAATTATACGTTTTAAACGATTTAATGAACAATCTAAGAATTCTTATAAATTCATAAATTCGTCACAATAATACGAAAGATAGACAGGCTTCTCCTATATTAATGTCTGCAGAAGGACTCGGGAGTTCAAATTGTTGAAAGGTATACTAATTGTAAATCGAGTCCTTGGGGGTTTGGGTTATGTTTTGGCCGCTTAGACAGTTATCTAACTGTGGACTATTGACGTCGCGTCAGTATTCCTTTTCATAGGTCCCATACAACAACTTTTGCTCCCCTCCCCTTAAGGTGGCTCGACACACAAATTTATTATTTGCTGTATCTTACGAGTATTTTTATGAAATATGATTTCACAATTTAAAGACTTATATTAGCTCCCAATTATTTCAGAAAGTTTCTTTTCTGTTCCTCATTATTATTTTCTTATGCACGTCAAAAAGTAAATGTTAAATGTTCCGATGAACAATAAAAGCTTACTTGTTTGGCTTCACTCTTGCTCCTGTGGCTCTTTGACTGGGTCTTGGTCGGCTTCTCCAGAGCCTTCCTGGCCAGTTTGACCTTACTCCATTGCTTGTGAGCGTCCGACATCCTGGCATCAGTGCAGACCCACTCTCTCACCAAAACCACAGAGGAACCGTTCGCTCAGGCATGGAGTCAGAATTCTGGAATTCAATAAATACAGATTCATTAAACATAATCACTTGTTATATCTTGATTTGTCTGATAATTGTCGTATTACAGAGTAATGACATTCTCGTTTTAAAGCTCTACCCAGCTGTTGTAGAATGCTGTCGTTGCAGTCATTATAATATTGCCTACCATTCTCGTGATCATTTGTTGTTCCTGAAAGGGACTAATTTGTACAAATTATATCCAACAACACCGACGCATGGTAACCCCAGCAAACTAAAGAACGGTAAACTCCCGTGTTTGAATCTGACAGACAAAACTAAATGTCCTTCCACTTGTGACATTAGTTTTTGGTTGCAACCACTTATAAATAATCAACAACCTCTGACCCTGAACACTCGATTGTTAATTACAATAACATCGTCAAATTACAGTTAATCCAATTACAAAAGAGCCCTTTGGCGCATGTTCGAATCGTTTTCCGGCTTAAAATCAAGTGTTATTCGAGGTTAATCTTAAAAAATAAAAATATTGGCCTAAGCAAGCGATAAAAAGCGCTGAAGAAGGGTCATTGTTGTTTCCATAAACTAATTTACCTACTTGCATTGATCTGCATAAAAATAAAAGCCTACTTGGCAAGACTTGGCGACAATGAATCAATTGTTGGGATAAACTAATATCTGGTGAAACTGGACAGGTGCGCAAAGATATCGCTGCGAGGCGAAAATCGGTTTCTGCTGTGTCATATTCTGTGACAATACATGTAATGTAATGTCAGAGAGTTATTCTATTTTTTTTTTTTTTTTTTTTTTTTTGGCAATGCACCTGTAAACCAGAATGAAAGCATTTGACTGTTTATTTTTATATATATTCTTGAATCTCTCTAAATAATTCATGATAAATGATTACCCTAAAGTGGCTGTGTGATCAACAAGTCAACAAATTTAGGTAGGCCTACAGCTAGAAAGGACTAGACACAATACAAATATTTTTGGCCCTGAAACTTTGAACATCATCCGATATTCTCTTAAGTTCAACTAATTCCATATCTAATTTATCAGAAACAATATATTCATTCTTTCTTTATTTGGCAATATGATGTCATAAATATGACGATCTTTTGGGGGTTTTTTTGTGTTAAAATGTTCAAAATGTCAACTTCAAGTGAAGTGTTCTGACTAGAAAACGATGACCGCACCAACCATTAGTCATCAGATTGAATATTAAATGACTTATATACACATGTACTAATGTAAAATGTCACTCTGATCTTTAAAAGCAAGTGTTTTTTCATGCCCCGATTTTTTTTAACCTGTTCCATGGTTTACAAATCTGCATTATGCCAGGTTGATAAAGTTCCACGTTTGCCAAAAGTCGTCTTAACTATTCATACTAATTGCAATCCCGAATTAAATAGTTTACAATTGTATGTAATAATCCTATCCCAAAAATATGTTCTTAATAGTAACTATTTTATTTCTAACAATTTTGTGTAATAACTTATCATATATTGTCTATGTGCCAATTAGTGTTTATGTATAACTTGTATACATGACTTCGAATCTCGAAAAGTACATATTTATTTCATGTTCAGAATATTTTGCATATCCGTGCAACATATCTTCTTAGGGGATGTATGCCATGAGTCTGCGTATGGCATGCGGTATTACAATTCGAACCCGTATTAACAAATTAAATGATTATTATTTGTTGCAATATAAGCTTCATTGACAATTATTGTTGCAGTTATTAATTCGTTGGTTATGATTCGATAATTTCTTGATGCATTTTTCATTGATTGATTATCATTTGTTGCGATTTTTCATTCATTGATTATCATTTGTTGCGACATATCATTCATTGATTATCATTTTTGCGATTTGTCATTCATTGATTATCATTTGTTGCGATTTTTCATTGATTGACTATCATTTGATGCGATTTTTCATTCATTGATTATCATTTGTTAACTATTTTTAAAACTTCGTTATCCTTGGAAAAATACTTATCGGATCTGCCTATTCAATATCAGATTTTTTTTTGTACTTTTAGAACTGATAATGCAAAATTGACTATAGAAAGGGGTAGATGGTATGATAATTACACCTCGTGAAAACCGTATTTGCACCATATGTAATTGTAATGAGATAGGAGATGAATTTCATCATTTATTTCATTGGATACAAAGGATAAGAGAGTTTTATACATACATTTATATTACTACACACAACCAAATGTTTACAAATTTCACAACTATTTAATATTAGTTAATAAAAAAAATGTTGATTAATCTTTGTAAATTCATTAAAACTACAATTGAGAAAGTTAGCTCTCTAGGATAATTGTCAATTGTACTTATTTTCTTTTCTCTTTTTTCCCTATTTTCCCATCTTTTTTCACCCTTCAACGCATGTATTATATGTATCATTGTTTATTGGGTTTTTCTCAACACTGTAAATTATGCAGTTAAGAGATTAAAGAAATTGTCATTGTGATGATTCTTTTGATTCATTTTTGTTTGTTGCGATGATTCGTTGATTGTTTTTAATTTGTTTTCGTTTGTTTGGATGGCCCAATGTAAAAGTGATACACAGACTAATTAGGCATAAGTCTTCTATGTAAGAGAAATAAACTATTAACTTTAACAACTGTGTGGTCCCATGTTTATATTCAGAACGAATAAAGACCACGGTTTTCAACCTGAGAAAACTCTGATAATAAGTCCCTTTTATAAATCTGCAGTGGCTCGGGTTTTTTTTTTTTTTTTTTTTTTTAGAACTGATTACATAATTTTGAAACTCTATCAAGAGTTCTATATCGAGACGTATTAATTCAAAAATCTGAGATGGCATAGTTCGAATTTCCCAGCATACATAATGTCTAAGAATGGAGGCACGACCCCCCGGAACTGTGGGTAAATCCAGTATATACACAAGTCCTGCAAAACCTAAGACTGTTTGAACTGTCACCAAGACTGCAGGCAATGCGAGCATTCGTCGTCAATTACAGATAGGACGACTAGGTGCATAGAAAAAACATCGCCAATTGACCATATAATTGATAGAGAAACAAATTTAAAGTGCCGACTTCAAAGAACTTTCAAGGTTGAAGTGAAAGATTTGATTTAGAATATTTTGATAAGCACGTTATTAATCGCCTTATGATACAAGGATTTTTTTTTGTCAAAGGGAAATGTTATTAACCTTGAAAAACTCATCATAGATTTTATTGCGGACTTAGATGTGACATCGGTTGCAATGTCAAGAATGCAATGAAAACTGATGATTATTTCAGAGAGAGAGAGAGAGAGAGAGAGAGAACCGTCGGTGTTGTGAATTGGAAGAAATGTTTTGACTTCACTCTTAATAAAATCACCCCCAAAATGGAAAATATAAAGCTTAGAAATATCTCTCTGCAGTGTGTTATTGAATGGTAGTAGATAATAGGCAAAGGACTGTTTTCTTTAAAAAAAACTTACATCCGTTTTACCTCAAATTACTACAATGTCACAATGTCCATATTCCCCTGTGGATTCGTCCCCAATTCAGCGCAGTTCAACGCATTCCTTGTATTTTACATTGTGGTGTATGTAAATTAGATCTTACATGCAGGTGCCCGTACACAGCTCTTAATTCCAAGCTATTTTATTTTATAATGATAAAATTTCGATTTTATGCTCATCAGCTGACGATCAATGTGTAATCAGCTTTTAGGATCCCATAGCACTGATCAAAGATCAAAGACGCTGGACGCGAGCTCGGAAATAAAGATGTTGGTATGCTTTTGTTTCATATAATATACAGTTTCGTGTTTCAAAGCATTTGGCTAAGAAATCTGGTGCCGGGTAATCAATATTTATAGATGCCTGTATTCACTGAGTTAATTAATTTCCGTTGGATTTATATTTTCTGTTCATTAGAAATTACATGTATATCTCACGCGAATCTTGTATGGTTTATCATACCACGGAACGCCCACATTTATTATTTATTTTGTTTTATGGGTTCATTTCTTTAGATCGTTATCATCATACTTAGTAAGCGTATGCGCGAGACTGGCCGTGGGTTTCAGTAAGCGTATGTGCGAGACTGCCCGTGGGTTTCAGTAAGCGTATGCGAGACTGTCCGTGGGTTTCCGACTATGATGCTATCACAGCGCGCGAAATTTTACGTCAACGAAAACTAACGACCTCTCTACTCTGCGAGACGGTCGATAACTCGTTCATACATGTATATATTGCAAATATAATTAACATAGAATTAACTCAGCGCTGCATTAACACCCGAGGAACAAAAGTTTTACACCTTTAATAGTCTAGACAAAAGACCACAGCCTAAAGGGACCTTTTGACCCAAGTAAGCTAGGCTATTTTCAATCATGGCCTGGGTCAAACAACCACAAGTCAACATACATGAAGAACCCATAGAACCTAATTCATATGTACATTGTAATATTGTATACTATAATTGTCCTGAAGTACGATATGTTTGAAGAGTGGTGAGTAGATACATGAACATAAACTCGCGTATGCTCGACAGTCACCAATGATCATTGATGTTCATATTATTTTATTCCCGAGAACCTTATATACACGTCAAATTATTACAAAATAGATTAAAAGATATACGATTTTCATTTACATTTTAAAAAACCTTCTTGAAAAATGAAGGTATAGAGATAATTTGAGATGGCTCTTTTTGGATTTGAAATTAAAATGCACAAAGTGTTATAAATTAAGTTTATCTGCAGCGGTTCGTTGTTTAAACATGGTTATACCGAGGAAAAGTCTTCAAAGTCTTCAAAGACATCGAAGTACTAATGAATGAAAATTGCATTAGTTGGCTTAATTGGATAAAATAAATAAATATCAGGAGATTAATGTATTACATTACATTGTATCTTGGTCTTATTTAATGCTGAGAACACTTCAGTGTAATTAAAGTTATGCATTGTAAGATTTCTGTATAAAATGGAAATCACTCAACTACGCAATTAAGCGTCAATGTTACATATATATTTGACCAGAAAAGCTATGTGTATACTTATCTTCCCTGTGTATGTAGTTTATACAGCGTATATTGTATGGTGCCTCCTCAGGAATGTATTCTCGGGGTTTAAAGAATCGGTTACAAAATCTTAGTTCAAATTTACACACTGGGATTAAGAGAGACTTGTGTTGAAAGTCAACTTTCTCGGTGTAGGTGTATTTAAAATAAGAAATTAAGCAATTAAAGAATTAAACAAAATTTACACATTGATTTAAATATATTTGATACTGTAAAATTATCTCAAAACTTAGGAAAAGATAAATGATTTTCATTTTTTTATTTAAAAAAGAATGAAGGTACAGTATTAAACAGATTTCATCAGTTAACGTTCATTTAGATGATTTTTTTTTAGTTATATTTTTGTGTGTGTGTGTGTGTGGAAGATATACTTTTAAAATCCCTATATCATTTAACAAACATTTAACAAAAATAACAAAAAAGTATGAATACAGTTAATGTTATACATTCTTCGGATGTAGGTGAATTATTTAAGCCATACCCTTCTTGATTTTTCGGAAAGGGGGGGGGGGGCGCTACAAACCGGAATCCCCCCCCCCCCCCCCCGAAAAAAAGGTGGATTTTTTTTGTCGAAGTTCAAATATTGGAAACCAGATAGTTAGTTTTAAAGTCTTAATAAATACATTGCAGTAATACCAAATAAAATCCACTTGAGGTGTAAGTATAAAAGGCCAAACAAGACTTTATTTTCATTAACGTATTAACGTTACTCGATGTAAGGTAACTGAATCAGGCCAGGATTGGCACGTCTTTGCGGAAATTAAAACCCACCAACTTCCTTTTTTTTTTTACTTAAAGTTTTCCGACTACTGTTAATCAAGCTATAATTAATGAACCTACCCTGTTATTCCTTCCGGTCAGGTCCGGGGGTTCCCGTGCTAGTCCCGGTCTGTTCAAGTGTATCCAGGTTATTACATTAACTCTGTCCCCGCGATTAAGAGTAAATCAAAAACAAACTGTCTTTCACACAGTACTAAGTACTACTGCCTTTTGTAGAGTAGTTAAACGGATTTGTGAATAACGCTCTGTGGACTTATATATATATACAGTTAACGGCTGGATTTAAACTACTAACCCGAGCTCATATTTGTTTATTCTAATAATTACCGCTGTGTAGATACGTATATATAGATACATGTATATGTAACATTTAAAAGATCTAAACTACAAAGTCTTCGATTATTACAGACAAAGGACAAGACTTGGAACATTACAAATAAACATGTGAATAACTGTTTAATTAATTTTGATTTTGTAATTTAATTGCCTAGCATTGTTAAAAGAAAATGTACGTATTCGTGTGTAGGCAATGTATTTCACGATGAAATAACTAAAGGGAAAATAACATTGCATAATAAATTACTAGTTCGCTCTTTGAATTTCGTCACCAAAATGGATCGATTCAAATTATATATCGTACATGTTCCCTAAGACAATGTAAGGAATTATTCCACTGCCTATCTATGTCTTAGACGTAGATTTTCTGTTGTAAACAAATCCCATAACCTTATTCTCTTAGTTGCGTGATCGGATATGCAGCATCAGTGTTATACAATGGACCGCAATGATTGTGTAGATGTTTTCTGTTAAGTACATACACATTATAATTATTACTCACTCGGCAGATGTCGGTAATTTTCGGATGAATAAATAATGAAATAAATAATATGAGAAAATTTCTAAAGCACTAAATATAATTGTTCTAGGATTACTCTAAAACGCTGTACAATAAAACATGGAATTGGTATAATTAAAAAAAAAAAAGAAAACTTTATAAACCGTGAAAAAACCGCCAATATAAATGGACATACAAGCATGGTTAACATCATAAAAACATTGTTGTAATTCTTAAAAATCATATTTATATTTAAAAAAGTAAGAAAATGAATAAGTGCATAAGAAAATAATCAGTTCAGTTTTTAATTTAACACAAATAACATATTGTTTAAACAAAATCATGACCAATTATTACCGTTTCCATATTCTTATTGTTCTTCCTGTTTCATACTTTTACTAATACACGTATATACTTCCTTGCTCTTTGACCCCAACAGGTCTGTTACGTCACAACAAGTGAACGGTCTTGCCCCGGGGGGTGACGGGTTTCGTCATAACAGGAAGCTACCCGACCCTCAGTCAGTGGCCCACGTTTGACTACGTCAGTTAGATTTTGCTGGTGTGACCGTGCATATTCTTTTTATACTAATATAAAAAAGCTCTCTTTCCGTCAGTCTAAATAAGTTTTCCAAAAAAAATACACATGGCTTTGTTACTTGTTTTAGCGATTTTAATCTGTGGAAATGCAGTGGATGGACAATTTCAGCGAATGTTTCAACAAAATATTGTGGACCAACCGCCCGACACAGGGAAAATCCTGATCCAATCAGAATTAAAGACGGAAACTTTGGTAAGTGATGGGGGTAGCGGTAGTAGTCATAAAACCGGCAGGGAATTTATACCATAAAATAAAGAAAATTGAAAAATACTTAATAATATCAACAAACTAGTATAAATTTGTGTATTCATGATTAAAAGTACATGTATGTACAATATTCTTTTCTACAGGAAATGCCCGAGGACTGTGCGAAAAAAGCTATCTCTGGTGACACATTGGTGCTTGATTATGAGGTACAGCTTTTTATATAATAAAATTCCCTATAATGATAATAATCTGAAAGTAAAAGAAGGAATATTACTATCTGCATTAATTCATTGAAAAATATTAATCAACGGATGTGTTTATTATTATTTTTTTCTTTTTATCAAAATAGCCTGATTTTGTTTAGGTGGGGGAGGGTATTGGGTTTGACTTACTTTAAGAAAACGGATTTTTATCACCTGATTCTTTTAATTATCGTATGATATTTCAGGTTTTACTGAATAACAAAGTTGTAGAGGACTCCCACAACACTGGAGAGAAGGGAGCCACGGAAAAACAGCCACTGGTGGTCCCCACGGGGAAGGGCGCCGTTATCCCAGGTCAGTCAAGGGACACAACTTGTCACTTAACTAATACATACTTTATCCGGTAACAATTTTTTTACCAATCGTAACTTTTCATGGTTAGTATGACAAAACCGAAGTGCACTAATGGAATATCATTATTGGGGCATAGAGTGAATTGGTTAAATTACCGTCTTGGTCTCTTGAGTAGTGACTCTTCTTTTTTCTGTTTTTTTTGTTTTGTTTTGTTTTTTTTTTTGGGGGGGGGGGGGGTCGAATATGAAAGCTATATTTAGGCTATGTATCTCAGAAAATTAGTTTAGTTTGTGGATTTATTATGTTTATATTGAAGTTAATTGTACATCTAGATTGATCTGTACATACACGTTAATTCACGGTGTTAACATTTCAGGAAATACAATTGAATAAAATAATTCAATCTTATTTTGATACATATTTCACTCAAAGTGAAAACTGTTCTTTTCAATAACTGGATTAATTTTTTTCAGGTCTGGAGTATGGAGTTTTTGGAATGTGTGTGGGGTAAGTACCACTCTATAGAATTCGTAGTCATATTTTCGCGCTTTTATGTGAACACCACAGTTAAATTTATAAACTAACGTGCACTCCAATAACCGATCCATTTTCTGTTTTACAGAGAGAAGAGAAAGATAATTATTCCGCCACACCTCGCTTTCGGGGAAAATGGTATTCCTGGGGTTATTCCTGGTAAATATACTCTTCATATTATCTATGTACACTAAATTCTAGCAAAGTGTTTGATTCAAATTCGCTGTTCTCATGTCCTATGGGGAAATCAACTGAATCGAACACCCTTTAGCGTGACATCGGATTCCATTATTGAATATATCGCTCAACTTTGTCGATATAGTGCTTGTAATTTTATTCAACAACTGTATAAATTACATTTTAATTGCTTGATTAGTACTTCAATGAAGAATAAAATAAGAAAATTGTATCTCAAGTATGGATCCAAAAGGTAAACAAAATTACAACAACAAAAAAATGAACCGTATAAAAGTCTCTATATGATTAATTCATGATTCAGGGGGGGGGGGGGGGGGGGGGGGGGGGGGGGGGCAATCACTTAAAAGACAATCTTTCATCCATTGAAAGGTTCTTCGTATCACTATCAGAAAACACCATTATCTTACCACTCTGCTCTGTAACACATTTCTAAATAGTCTGCACTTGGACTATTTCAGAGAACGCCGAGGTGACGTTTATTGTGACGTTGATGGAGATCGTGCCCAAGAGCTGGGGAGAGTGGTACGTGGACATTGTCTGGTCCGCCTGTTACCTCGCCTTTATTGGAGGGATCTTCATTCTGATGGGACAGGGAATCCAGGAGAAGAGGAAGGCGCTCAGAAGGGAGGCCAAGAAAGCCCAGCACTACAGGGACTAGACCACGTGACCGTGAAACGTGACGTTACAGGGACGTACAAAAAACTGTGATAGGTTCTGTTGATATATGTGTGTGTATTTATAATAAATTGTCCATTTTAATTAGTTATACATCTTGTTTTTTTTATTTTTTCACTTCATTTAACTGGTACATAAAAATTTCAATAGCTACAGTTGCGTAAAAATTGGAGAGGGCACAAAAAATGTTGGTGGAGTCCTGCTGCTCATAAATGTGTGAAAAGGCAAAAATAAATTATGACCCAGATCTAAAAAAAGCAAAGAAAAAAGGACGATTATTGTTAAAGTTATAAAAATTTGCCCCAATAAAAAAAAATGGAAATGGGGGAGTCAGAGCCATATAATGACTGCATCTTCAACTAATCAGCTAATAAGAAGAAAGCAAAGTAAACACCAAAAACATCCAATATCATATTGATTTATTGGACACCAAGAACATCCAATATCATAATGATTTATTGGACACCCATCTTTACATGTCTGTGTATGACATACTTAGTCACATTTCTCATTAGAAAGCCAATATTAAAGTCAGTAATAACAAAATATTTTGAATTCATTATATCAACAAATGTAAAATAAGAAAATAAATTTTGTACTCAGTTATACTCCTCCCCTCTTACTAATTGACTTGTGCCGATCATTTAAAAAATGTTGTATTTTTGTGCTTCCTTTTAACTTCATATTAGGAAAAATAAACTGAAGTATATTTCCTTAATTTTCTTTCAAGATTGCAACAAACAAATGACCAGATTGAAATCAAAATCTTTCGTAAAAATTTTGAAAATTACAAAATATGTACATATCATGATATTAAAAGTACTTAATCTTTGGAAAAATCTTGCACTACATTGCAGTTGTGTGCATGTTTCTTAAATCAAACCGTTAATAAAACAAAATGAATCAAGAAGACAGTTTAACCTTCTCAAAAACAGTTTAAACTCATTTTGAGTCCAAAGAAGACCAGGTACAAATAGGGTTATGCTAAATACCCAAGTTCCCTTAAAACCAGGGACAGACTAATGACAGAAAAGGAATCAATGCCACGTCTAAAATTGGAGGAAGGGAGGAGATAACTCATACAAGATCATATGACATGAATTCAATCAATTTCTATCATATTGCAGATTCACTATATCCTCAACTATTGCTACATTATTGCAAGAAAGATAGATTACAAAAAGCAAGGTTTAAAGTTAAAATGATTTCCTAAATGACGTACATGATGCCAAAAGTCAATAAATGCATCGCTGAATAAAATATATATATAAATAATTCCACAAGAAAATGGCAGTATATCTAGAAACAGCTTTACAAGTATATAAAGTACCTTGGAATATTAAAACTGCATGTACATGAATATAAATGTTGGATAAGTTATTTCACGGATATTTGAAACAATTAAACATAAATGACAACAGAATCGCTTTTCAATTCAAAACATAAAGCAATTTGAATACAGTGTATATAACATTTACTTATCCATCTCCTTGGATACAAAAAAAAATCCAAGATGCTTATGGATTCAATTTCATAAATACATGTACAACAATAAAAAGCATAGTGTTTAATAGACTTACTCCAGAGAAATTTCAGACTACCATTTCATTACAAACAACGAAATGAAACCTCTTCACAGCAAGTAAAATAGCAGAGGAGTAAACATGCAAATGCTGGTTGAACACAAGTTGAAATCGGCTAGTTTGTGTCCTGCTCTTTAGAATTTATATCTAACGGCAAAATAATTTCTTTTTTCGACACCCATCATAGAATATTTCAAGTTTTATTTCCCTTTTATTCAACCAGATATTCTCTCTTGAATTCAACCTAATGCCCTGGCTGTCTTTTACACAAAAATGAAATATAGTTCAGTGCCTAAAAAAAATAAACAACAAATAGGGCTGTGCTAGTACATAAAATATTGCTTGCCATAACAAAACGAATAAATAAACAACAAGAGGAAATTTTGAACCTGTGTAATGAAGGCTTAGTGACACAAACATAAATAGAAGTACAAAAGTAATGACACTGTCTACCACAGCACACGTTTCTAGTTACATCACCATGCAATGTTGATGATACACAAAAATCTGTGAAAAATCACTTGTTTACCTTAGCATCTAACTATTAACTATTCAAGAATAGCAATCATAATAAATTAAGGTGTGAATGTTGTCTGTTAACCCAGCAACTCGAACAGTAACTATATCAAAACATCAAAAGGTCATCTGCAAAAAAGGAATATAATTATCACATTAGTCGTCAGGCTTTTTAAAGCTATAACTATAGACATATATGTATTATGCAATATCAAATCATTGACACCACTACTGCTCCATTCTTCTGTCATACAGAGTCAATATCACTGGACTACATTTGCTAGGTTGTTTTTAGGTCCTGCATACCCTCCATTATAACTTGTTCGGAGGAATCTGTGAATTTCTCAAGGAAGTAGACTCTTTGGACATTCTGAGGCAAATTACACGTCCCTTCCCAGTGTGCCTCATGAAAAGAGTGTGACTACAGGAGAAAATTTTCTCATTAGTATCAGGTTATGGAACTAAGGGAGAAAATGTATTTTCATTTAAGAAAGTTGGATGGCCTTGGCCATTTTTAGACTACATTGATCTCCTTTAAAAGAAGAGATCTGTATAAAGATATAAGAAAATGTTCAAATTTTAACGCTAAAATGTAAAAAAAAATATAAAAATTCTTTACTCTAAAATAGTTTATAGCTTAAAAAATCATATTTAAAAATTGAAGGTAGATCTGATGGCTAGTTTATTGACCAGCCTCCCTCCTTAAGAAGAATATGTATTCAAAGTGAAAGGCAGGAATAAATTAAGAAATTGATAGGTTACCACACATTCAGTAATTTTATTTATTGGTGATAAATAGAAAATTGTTATCAAAATTACATTTCAAATTACCTGTTTCATACATTCATAGTTCATTATAGATAGAACATTAGTAAACTGAGGTGATTGCATTAATAATGTACATCAAATCAAAGAGAGCAAACTCTATAAGCCACCTGTGTACTTTAACTAGTTCTAATGCAATAAAGAAATAATATACTGGTATATGTTTTTAAACTTGACAGAAATCTCACCGATTTGACGTTCCTGGTCCAAATCTTTTTACACCTGCCATCACAGATAGGACAGGGGCGCTGTAAGGGGAAACCGCCACATTCTCGGCAGTCCTGACTGGAGTTGCCATCATACCAACACTTACCACACCTGAAATTATTACCTCAAACATCAAAAAACAAAATGTATTGGGAATTGAATACAATGCTAATCTAATGTAATATATACAATTTTTATTGTTGCATGTAAGAAGTAGTGTATTAAACCAATCAACATTAAGCAAATGAATAATATCTGCTTAATTTGCAAGAAGTTGTTGCTCTCAAATTTTTGAAATTTAGTGTATTCATACAACTCGCATAACCTGCAATGTCGGCAGTCATACTCCCGTGGTATTAAGAAACGTGCTCTGAAAAAATGGGGTAAAATTTTGTTCCCATGTATAGCACCCCCACTTTTGATCAAATTTTGGCTGAAATAAAGGTGCATATTATACACAAGACTTAACGGTATTTTCAGTGAAAATTTCCTGAACAAAAAATTTTGCCTATAACATTTGGGCTGTAGCATTTTCAAAAACACGTACAGGTGACAGGTGTCAATCTTCCTCTGATAGGCGTCCGATTTCATCATCTCCTCCACTTCCTCCTTGGAGAACTCTTTTTCCTCCCCTTGGTCACCGGTTGTATAGAATACTGTTGCTCTAGGTCCATTCAGTACCTCATCTATTGAGATACATAAAGAATCTACATGTAATTCAGGTCAAAGGAATTAAAGAGACCATTTGGCCCTACTATTGATCTGAATTGATTTATTGTAGTTTTAACCCATGCATGACACATTTGTAATACATGTATATGCAGTACATAAAACACCTGAAAGTCATTGTTTTTGTATGCAAGTATCTTTGTGCTGTCTGGATGTGTGGGCGTTTTTTATTTATATTTCAAACATATCGTAATTAATGATTAAAGTTTGTACAAATGGATGCAATAAATATCTTTTGCAACTCTTTAAGGTAATCATGACATCCTACTATATTCATTCATATTAAATCCATTATAGCAGATGAAAGCTATAAATACACGTATATGAAAGGTTGCTTATATAACTTTTGATGGTCATGTTTTGCATGTTTTCCTTTTGTAAGCACTTCACATAGAGAAACATAGAAGGCTTTTCAGAATAGCGTTGAGAAAGGAGAGGATGAGTAGCAAGAGCCTTAATGTTTAATCTATACTCTATCCCTGGTAACCAGCTAGCCTTCTGTCTTTTTTTAAAAAGAATTTAACAAAAATTCAAATTCCTATCAAAGAGGTATGATTGTGATTTTAAATATAACGGGAATCATTAAATATTTCTTCACTAACATTGTCATCTCTATTTACCCAAAGAAATTGAAAATAAAAAAAAAATACAAATTCTTACTGAGATTTAAAATGGGGATATCTAACACCTTTTTTTTTTTAAAATTCAGAAATTTCCGATACATTTTGCACAATTTTTCATTATAATACAGGTACTTGTTGTGTGCAATACAAAATCTCTGTGTACTATTTCTTTAGCAACATTAATTCTTCAACATGACAAGGCCATTTCAAAGGAGAACTCTGGGGCATTTGTCATTCTAGTGAGTTTGAACCTATGGAACTTATAAATATATATATTTTTAAATGATTGTGCTCAATATGCTGCAAAAACAACTTGGGACAGGGTAGATGTGGATCCATTATAAGATTAATTTCTTAATAAATAAATAAATTAGGACCTTCTCCCTCAGCGCCTGCTGTTAGATTAACATCCATTGGGACCAGTTCATCGTCAGGGGTATTGTCTTCTGCAAAACCTTCATCTCCGTCATCCGGCTTTACTCCATCCATGACAAGGCTATAGTCAAATAAATAACATAATACTATGTATTTTCATATTATACTAACATTTTCATAGATGTTAAGCATACGTGTTTTATGCTTGTTCCATAAAAAAAGAATTAGCATGCAGTAAATTCAAAGCATCGTCGTTGTTTTAAATTAAACATAACGAACCATAAACTAAAAATGCTTTATTAATTTTAAAAATGAAAGATTTTTGTCTAGGATTAACACTGTCATTTTTGGTTGTTTTGTTGTTCAATCTTCTATTTAAATTTCATTTCACTAAAATACCAATAAAAAGAGATAAAATAATATAAACTGCAATAAAACCTACAGACGACAACTGAAAATTGAGGAGAAATGGACAGAAACACTGACCAACTGAGAACACAGTCTAAATCCAAACTTTGTTTACTTCCCGTGGCTGGGCTAAGAATTACCGAATATCAATCCCGATATTTTTACCAATACCAATTCTTGCAGAGTAAAAAAGTATTTTCACCACTACATAATTTACATACCATTACATTTAAAAACAACAAATAAGTCTGAGATAATCTGAAATTGGATGATAAATGTTCCAGATTCTTTTTTAACTAATCGGGATCGTTGATTCAAAAAGCGAAACCCGTAAGCGCGAAAGACAAACCAAACACCAACACACAACACATCACCAAACGACACAGCACTAAGTTCTACCAGAACGAATTCTTGATTAATATGCGGGAAATGTTAGAAGGATAATTAGAGATATGCATATGTCGGTATGAATAAGGTAGTGTTTTTGGCCATATATGGATTTGTTTTCTTTTGTTTTGTATCAGTTTTGCGCCTATTTTGTGTTACACAACTGCATAAGATGATCACTTCTTCAACAAATGATTATTTTCATTTAGTCTCACTTATTATATTGGTTTGTTTTGACAGGGACGTATATACTAATTACTAAGTATATACGTCCCCGGTTTTGAGAATGGCATTTTGAAAATTTATTAAATTGGTATATTCAGCAGGTTTGGTACAATCACTAAATTTGCATAATAATATGTACTTAGTACATATAAACTATATGACAATAAGCTATAGTCTGTCCCAAGTTATTGCTTCCATCACTTTTTGATGATTTTTAATAAAAATACACATACCTGTGAAAGAAATACAGTTTAAATCGATAAAAGGGAATAGACACCTTCATTGACACATTTTCATTTTTCACTCATAAAAGTTCACAGGAACGAAAACCGATTTCTTATGGAGATTTACAATGGGAAATGTTTACATCTTTTTTCCATTCGGAACTACTCTGAATACCTCGCACAATTTTTCAATGTTATCATTTGGGCTATTTCATGGCTGATGCAATGCAAAATCCCCGTAGACTATTTTGGGTTGTGTATTGAAACCTGAAGCGGTAGAGTGGGCGTTTTCAAAACAGATAATCTGGACATTTTTCATATCAGTGGATGAACGTAGTTTGAGCATAAAGGTATTTATGATTATCAAAATATCAAGCGAAAAGTGGTGGAAGCAAATACTCGGGACAGAGTATAGCTCATTATTCTAAAATATGAATCAGGGAACATAAAATAGTCCTCAGTCTAGTTGGGACTTCGAAAACGGAGTCAATGGAAGTGAATTTATGCAGATATTTTAGACTCGATCCGTTTTCGGAGTCTACGCATGCCCACTTATTCAAAATATGGTGATTTTTCGATAAATATGTGGGGTCTACGAAAAATGAACTTGCAAAGTACTGCATGTGTGCAGGCTTCTAATTTGTTTAAAAAGACCCCAAATTTTTACCAATCAATGAATTATCTTGTTTACCATAACTGACCTCCTTTATAAGGAGTAACTGTGTGGTCATTAATTGCCCCAAAACTTTTAGAACTTTAAGCATTTTAAGTGCGCAGTCTCTTAAGGAGACACAATTTGATGAGTTAAATCTTTACATGCATTGTTTACAGAACAGTTCAAAGTTGAAAACTATCACTGCACTAAAGTGCAATTTTTCATACATGCTGAAAAAATTACACTTCTAAGAAAAATGTATGACAAAACAGCTAAATCAAGCTACTCTGAATAGCTTAATAAAGCTATATATCTAATTTAAGCTATATAGCTACATTTATATAGCTAAATCAAGAGACTGTATTGGACCTGATCAAGATGCAATAGTTCATTCTGCAAAAAAAATGTATTATTAAAAGGATTTTTGAAAACAGGCCAAAACATTTGCTATTTCTTTAAAAAAATAAAAAAAAATGGTGAATGCTCACTTATTGTACCCATTGGATTGCAATTAAAACATTTGAGGAAAAGTCATTTATGATCAATTTGCGATTTTTTTGTAAATTATGATTGTGTCAGGTTGAGATCAGGTTGGTGGTATTGTTTGCTTGCTGACTATGAACATTTCCATCCATGCTACAATTTTAGTACAGAAACTTGTGTCATATGATAGGGAGGTTTGGGAGGAGAGTTGAAACCGAGTGAAGATGGAGAGAAAGTGTGTTGATGTCTTAAAGGAGGCTCTGATGCTCCACACCAAGGAGATCAATGGTAAGCTATGGTAAATAAATCAACCCTCAACATAAAAACTGTTGATAAATATTACTTTAATAATACACATTGTTATATTCAGTAGTATATTCTCACTGTATAACTCTATATAGATGAATAGTCAATATTTGTAATATTGCCTCGTCCGAAAAATATTGACCGGTCAATATTTTTTTAATATTGACTGGCTAGGAATAATATCTAAAGAATATTCCCTTTATTTCAAATAATGGCTTCTAATTCGTTGGTTCATAAACGGTAACGTAAATGATCTTCGCGACTCCAAAACAAGGTGACGTCATGATAGGCAATCAGTCAAGGCAAGTAAAAAACGGATGCGCAATGCGACGGTTTGCTAAACATGACGGATGAGAAAATTTTGGCGATCTGTTTTCAAATCCTTTCTTGAAATTTGGTTTGTTTCTTCATATAACAAAACAAATGTTGACTGTTTTCGGGCAACATTGATTATATGAGCCCCTTTGGGACGAATATATTGCCCTCCGCTTTGCGTCGGGCAATATTTCGTTCCTTGGGGGCTCATATAATCAATGTTGCCCTCAACCCCAGTCAATATTTTTATAATATACACTGCTCATCAGTGTCAATGCTCTAAAATAAACATCACTTAAGTTATGTTGCAGTGAAACACTCACTATTGTATTGGGCATGTTAGATGAAACCATATTTTTTTAAGGTCCTTCAAATTCATTGGAATTTATATTGTTTTAGATCTAGTTCATGATGCAGAGCACTGGAAACAGAAATGTGAATCTCAGCAAAATCACAAACAGAGGTGGGTTTAAAGTTTTATAATTGGTATGATTTAGAATGATTTTTATTACTGAGTATAAGATGCAACCAAAAAAAGAAAATAATCCCAAAAAGAAAGCTCTCAGACAAATTCTGTATAGAAATAATTTATTTTGAATTTGATTTGTTTTTCAGACTGCAAGAAGAGTGCAAGGCTCTCGAAAATAAAATCATTGGTATGCAAAGCACGATAGAGAGTTTGAAAGAACAGATTCAGGATCTCAAAGAAAGTCACAGGTACAGTACAATGTAGTACATGTATTATTATCATTAAAAAAAAGGGTTAAAAAATTATGTTTTTTAAGAGTAGAAATTCTGGTAAATTGTTATTGGTCTGTTTGTCTATCTGTCTTCCTTGCTCTATATCTATCAGTCAGCAACTTAAGCCTAGGCCATATGTTTTGCACTACTGGCAGAGTGCACTACTGATGTACAATACAGAAAACTTTAAATATTTAGTGAAAGGTCAAGGACAGTAAAGAATTGAGATCATCTTTAGGGTCAAAAGTCAAATTTGCTTCAATGAGATTTTTTCATAGTTTAGGAGAGAATATCATAGTTTGAGAAAAATTTGGCTTTGAAATTTGCATAATGCACTAAATTTCCATTGGTTTATTGGTTTCAGGGAAAGCTCAGGCTTGAGGTGTAGAATGTGTGACCATCTGCAGCGAATGAATGACAGTTTGAATGAGGCATACACCAACAATATACGAGAGAAAGACCGAAGGATAGCTGACCTTGGTATATATTTGGGGAATTACATAAAAACATGAAAAGTTTAATCTGATGAAAATATATGAGGTACCTATATGCCGATATTGATACAATATACATGAACTAAAAGGGACATTTGTTTCACAGAAAACCAGCTGTTTGAATGCACAAAGAATTTGTCATTAGAGAAGACTTGGACCTCATCAAAGTAAGAAATAAGTCCATCTTAGGCTTTTAAACATCTGTCAATTTATTTCATTTAATATTAAGCACAATATTTATTACAAATAAAAATATAAACTGAATTATCCTGTGAATTTATCTGTCTTTAGTACATGTAATACTCCACACAAACCAAGAAGACAACACAAATCGTCCCTCAACACAAGTCTAAGAAGAGAAAGCCCAGATTCAACAAGTCGCAACACCCCAAACAAACCCAACACAGTAAATAAAGAAACAGCAACAGCAACTACAGACAGCAAGCCATCAGAGTACAGCTTGGGCGAGAGCACCAAGGTCAACAATGAGGAAAAAGGTCCAAAGTTACGCCTCCGAACTCGCAAGCGAAACAGATACACCGAGGTAAGTACAAGTCTTCTGTTTAGTACCTTCATATAGAAATTTTGTTTATTTGAAAGTAATATAGCCTAAAAAACTATGACTCTTCACATGATACGTTATTGATATTTTTCTTTGATTTAAGTTAATCTTTTCCATTTAACACTGTTTAAGGATCCTTCTCCTGAAAACAAACGACAAAAAATCCATCCCAAAGACTACACTAAGGAAGAATCCAGCCAGGTGTTGGTTCCTGAGACTTGTGACCCGGATATCATTGCTGTGGATCAGGATGAATCTTCGGGAGAGGAGGAGGTGCATCATCGGATCCCGGACACTGAAGCTGGTGTCGAGGGGACCACAACGTCCGACAGTGAGTCTGACCCAGGTCATGAGGGGACAGGAAACCGCTACAGTCTCCGAAGTTCTCTCTTCAGTCCTTCCTCTGAAGAGTCTGATACAATCCTCAAATCTCCAAGGAGAAAGACAGCAGATAAGAAAACCGAACAGTGCCATTCAGAGAGAGTTCAGAAAAAAACGAGTGAAAAGGATGGTAATTCTGACAAGAAATTACCGTTAGTGGAGGGATGTGATGGCTACATTCAGTCCTCTCCCATATTCCAGGTTTACAAGAGGTCTAATTTAGATTCTCCAGATTTAAACAAAACAGAGGCTGGGGTGGAATCTGACGCTGAATCTCCATTACTGCTGAAGATAAGCAAGAACTTGGATGAAAAGGGGGCAAAGGAGGGTAGCCCTGCCAAGTCTCGATTGTTTGATGAGGAGTGTGAGAGTATTGTGTCTCCTATTGCTAACAATTCTTTCAGTAAATTCAGGAGTCTGTCTCAGGGCAGTAGGCAGAAAGGGAGACTTAACCAAAGTAAACTGTCCTGTTCTGAGGAGAGGAAGAGGAAGTCAGAGACCAGTGAGAGTTGGCTGAACTCGACTAAGCCAGCCGTAAAGGATTCCCCTACCCTGAGGCAGAGTACACTAAGTCAGGTATTTATGAACATTCCCACAAAACCCCAGCCAGAAAAATCCACAGAATCAGATGATATCCAGAAGGCCATTGAACTGTCTCTAAGAGAACAGGAAAAAAGTAGGAGTGAATTTGCAGATGTGGATATGGCGCAGAAAGAAAATCTGTCACCATTCAAACGACCCATAACACCAAGGAAATGTAAAAAATCAGCTGGTAATGTCCTCAGTTTCAAAAATAGAAAAAGGAAAACTAGACAGACACCTATTGACTGTGATCCTGATGAGACTGTTCCCCCTGGGTCAGTGGATATATGTCCAGAGCCAGCGTCTGTAGGGGTTCCTCTGAATGGAAGCATTGACCCAGTGGTACATCTGTCTGTGTTGTGTGACGACTCTCAGAGTCTGAAGTCTGACGATTTACCTGACATAGAGCCCTACACAGAGGAAGACAGAGCAGGAAACATGGAGCCCTATACAGAGATAGACAGAGAACAGAACAGCTCACAGATTGGGAACCTGACAGATTTCAGAATCGAGGACTTGAGAAAGGCCCCTAATCCACTAACCTCCACCTATATTGATGTGGAGAATCCACCTCATGGCGTGGAGGATAGCTCTCTATCTGTTCCCTGTAGCGCAGTGATAAGCAGTGGAAAGAGTAAAATTATCAGGATCCCCGAGAACTCAGAGGGTAAAAATAATGCTTGCTCATTACATCAACTTAAATCTACTTCAAGTTGTGAATATGTTTGATATATATACATGTATGTATACATGTATAGAGCTTACGTTATGTCTTAAATCAGATCTTAAAAAAAAAATTACGTAATATACAGTTAACATGCATATGTAATATCCTTGTAGATTCCAATAGTGAAAGTTTGATTCCAAATCATGAGGATAGCTTTGACAGGTAAGTATTGGTGACTGTTCTTTACTTTGACTCTGGTGCACGATTTAGAAAGTGAAACTCTTTTTGAGAGTGTTTGGTTTTATGACATCTCATGTCATGAAGAAGTACCCGTATACTGCATGTGCTACTGTAAATGAATTTATACTGTATGTACTACAGTTTATGAACATTGTTAGCATTCATAATTGTGATTGGCCAGATTTTCATCACAGACTTATCAAGTTAGGGGAATAACCATGGAATTCTAGTGTCTGCTCCAATTTTAGTAAGAATATGGGAGACTGACATATTTATATGGGAAATGTTGGTCTTAATTAATTTGCAAACCAGGAAAATAATATGCCAGACACAACTTAATTTTGGATGATTTTATCGGTCAAGGTCAAAGGTTGTAATTGGTATTGTTTGAGGTCATTCGTTACTTCATATGTTTTACCGGTAATTGATACGCACTGTTAGATAAGTTGCTATAGAAGATTGGATAACATAGACAATGGCTGTAATAAGGGGAATGAAGTAAAACATTTCCAATGGAAAAAAACCATTTTCAGAATAAACACATGTAAGCTGTTAATGTTCTTAGTCTGCTTAGTTTTTGATGACTCATCATGTGACAAATATACATGACAGTGAATGATTTGCTCCTTGAAAATGTGTTAGACAGTTTTAGCCATTTCAAATGTAAGCAGATGACTTACGTCAGAACCAGTCTGTTTGCATCACTCAAACCTTAATAGCACAGCTGCATTCTTTGACATGTAGCATTTTCTCCTCTATTTCTTTATAAAAGTTAATAAAACTTAATAGTCTTTGAACAAACAATGACAATACCAAATCTAACCATTTTCATAAATGACAAATTAAAGTGCAATTTGCTAGCAAATGAACAAATCATCAACAAGTAAAATAAACTTTCGTAATTAGCATTGGTTGAAATACCTGTTAGAAATAATTTTTGTTTCTGGTATATTTTTTGATTTAAAGTAGTCTGAGTATCACACATCACAATCTGGATTTTACAATATTGGTTTGACTTTTACATAGCGTTTTAAATATCAAGTATTGATTTCGCTGTACGTCGCTGTTGTAAACAATGTAATAAGCTATTAGAACGGTGTTGTATGTACTGAATGAAAAATAGAAATGATTGAAGTTAAGAAACTCAATTATGTAAACAGAAAAATGAAAAACTGCATTTCTTGGGATAAAAAAGCACTGATTAATCATGATTACAAATGTTCATTGTCTTGATTGACAGATAGGTGTCCCTCCCCCTTTTCCTTTTTTTGGGGAGTTGATTTTAATCAACTCTCCTATGCAGTTACTCTGGCAAACCGGAAGTGAAACAGTGTTTAGACCTAAGCACAAATCATCACCGCTGACAAGACTTAGTTCTTGAAAATATTTGATAAATTGGATGTAACGTATGCTGAAGCATTGCATTTCAAAGAAACTTATTTATAAATACCTTGAAAATAGTCAGATTTTAAATGTACGAACAATTAAGATATTTTTGTAGTTGTATAAATTCCTACGCCAGAGTTCAATATAGTCTCATTCAACCCAACACTTGGCTGTCTCCGTAAATCTACGACAAGCAGAGAGTCCCTCTTGCTTGTCGGAGATTAACGATGACAGCCAAGCGTCTGGTTGAACGAGACTAGAGTTCTATATTACTTGGATCCATACAATTTTCCAAAAATATTTCAATTACTGATACATAGTTTGATGGAATTAATTCTATCTTTAAATATTTCACAACATGATTCATATGGGGTTTTCTCAAAATTCTTGTCGGAGAAGTCCGAGAATTCATATTATAAAAATGTGTGTAATTCACATGAAGAGTAGAAACTTCTTGCCGTGCAAAATAACATATCCTTGATTTTAAAATGAATAATAATCGATAAAATCAACTCCCGTCAGTACTTTAGTACTTTGATCCTTAAAATAAACCCAGTTGAATTTAAGAGACAGAAGCTATGTGGTATCTAATCAATCATTTATCAATTAATGTTTCAAAGATTCCAACATTGTTGACAGACCTAAGTGAAAAATTGTTACAAAATATGATTTTAACAGAAATTTTTCTTCAGGGTCTACTTGCTTTAGAGCTTATAGCGTGAAAAGTAATCCATTAACATATCATTTTTTTTACCAAATCTTTTTTCTAAGATGTCATTCTTTAGAATAAATACCATTAATTTAGGTTTGAGTCCATTAAAATAGTTAAAAATGACCAAAATTGACACATGCATCTAATTTTTTTGTTTTGTTTTCTGATATGTCAGGCCCAATAAGCATACAATTTGCGCAAAAATATTGATGTGATATGGTTTAAACAAATGTTTATACTCTATTGTATACATCCAGTTTAAATTTATCAATAATTGATACTAGTAATTATTTTTAGAAAAAATGAACGTTTTGCAAATTTCATCATTGTCTATAATTTTTGCAAGGGGGTACACATTTCTGAGAGGTGATAACAAAAAAACTAGCATGTAAACATATAATTTTTCTTACGTATATGTATCTGTGATTTAAAACTAGGCTTTCCATGATTGAGCCTATTTAGTGCCGAGTATAGGACTACCTTAATATAATGATAATTGTAAATAAATATATTATCTTCATATTATTTAATCATTAATTTTAAACTTTTATGAATAAAGTCTATTCTTTGTTTTATGTTTTGAGATCTTATTATTTTGTTTTAGGAACAATGAAAACAGTAGACAGGCAATAGTTCAGTCTTTTTGGCTGTTTCATTTATGTAACTATTATTGATCACATTACATGTATTTTGAAGAACTTTTGCTCACTTTATGTGAATTATATGGGCATGTGAATGTAAACAGTAAAATGGTTGATGTGGTTCGTGCATACTATAAAGGTTGCAGTCATTGCAGAAAATATTTTCATAACCAGCTGACTGGGGTTATGTTTTTTCTGCAATGCCTGTTACCTTCATATTCTGCATGAACCATCAAAGAAGCCATTATTACATAATGCGTTTTTGATTTAAAGGACTTCAATGGTATCTCAAAAGGGTCAGCACATGCTAAATGTGCTGTTAAGGTCAGACGACACATTCCTCGAGCATCTTTTTTGTATCTCCTCATAATAAAGAGTTCTAATAAAAATAATGCGAATTTTCACCCCTTTCTGTGCTCTCCTATGATTTCAGATAAATTTGTAATTTGTTTATGTAAAAAGTCGCAGTATAAATGGAAAATAGTTATATAAAATTGAGGAACGTGTCGTCTGACCTTAAGTAAAGATTCGTACTGCTTTAGCTCAGAGAGTTGAAGCAATTTAAGTAAAGTAAGCCCCTGCTTTCAGTGATTGTGAAATACATTTCATCAACAGAGTTCCTGGTAAGGAGCAGCCAAACTTTGCTCATGTGGACGTTGTCAGGAAGCAAGACGAACGTCGACGTCTGCCCGCCCACAAATGTGAGGAGTGCCGAGAGGTCAGTCAGTGGGTGTACATGTAGTTGGCTGTAATATTTAGTCTCATTCATAAATATTGACAAATTAAAATAGACCCCTTCCCTCTTACAATCTATATACATGAATTTGACCCAGGATGGACAATTTGACTCTTAATATACCGGTATGAGAACGTTAGTTTGATTTGTTAGGTCCTCACCAGAAATTGAGACAGAAGGACTATCTTATTTTAACAACATAACATTCCTTGTGTAGTTGTGACTAGTAAAATAAGCCTTATCAAGTGCTGCAAAGACAGGAAACAGAAATGATATAGCTGAGATTTCATTATTAAGATATTTAGGTCATACAAATGAATTTTGGCTGACACCAAAAAACAAACAGGACAGAAAATACCATGTGATGTTAAATGTAATTGATGATATTGAAATGAATCATCCATCTAGCTTTCTTAAATGTAAAGATACATGTACATGTATGTGTAATTGATGATATTGAAGAAAGAATCCTTCGTCAAGAGCTGTTTGGTTTACCTGTTTACAGTACTATGAGGGGATGGGCCTGTCTGAGGAGGAGATACAGAAGAGACTCCAGACATGTTCCAGACACCGCGCCAAGCATGCCGCTCCGGGAACTCCAGAACATTTTTGGGACATTGGGATGGAGGATACTCTGGAGTGTGAGGAGAGAGGTTTGTTTTTGTACACAAACACAATTACACGCAAACACATACACACAGTTAATGATGCAACACCCCACATACACACAGTTAGTGATGCAACACCCCGCATACACAACCCCACATACACACAGTTAGTAATGCAACACACAAACATGCACACAGTGATGTAACACCCCACATACACTCAGTATGATACAGAATTTAGTCCGCAACCAGTTGTGTAAGATGGTGAAATATTTAAAATTAACATGCAAACACAGCTAGATTTTGTTCAAAATTTACTCAGAATTGGATTTGTTTTTCACTAGGTTATGTGAACACAAAGGACCCAGATGAAGGCAAGCCAAGGTTTAGGAGGAAAAGACAACTGAATAAAATGTTCAAGTCTAAAAAAGAGGAAGAAGGTTGAAACCAGGGGCAGCAACTCAGTAAATCATTTAGCTTTCAAAGTAATGCAGAATAATTTGCATGTGTATGTGATTTCAGGGACCTGAAAATATTTTAGCAAAACTTGCTCAAAACTGACTACTTTATTTAATTGAATTAATTGTTGTTTATGTATCAGGTATATGTTAATTGTATATGTTAAATGTAAATGTGTACACATTCAAATATTCCAAGAGAAATTATATTGAAATAATATTAATATATGAATGGTATTTTCTGAGTATTATTTATCTGACTGTAAAACAGAATGACTCATATTATATCCATTAGTTGTTTCATATAAAATCTTTACACATATCAAATATGAATTTTGTACATATGAAATAATAAAATTTACATATGGTAGAATTTTTTTTCTTTTTAAAAACATGTATACAGTATTCTCTTTTCAGGTCAATCTTTTACATTTTCTCTTTAAAATTGTCCACTCTCCCTGTCAAACGATTCAATGTCTTTGTTACGAGATATGTAATCGATGCTATGATTATTGAATGGAGACATTTCTATTATATCTGGAATATCTTTTGCCAAAATATGTAATGGTGTTCTAGCCAATGGCATCTTCTCAAGCCATTCTGGCAGAACTCTAGGAAAATACCAGATGTTAGGATTTGGTACAATATGAAGTCACTTTCCTTTAGTTTCTCAACTTGATAATTGAATGTCTCTTGTGTTATACTTAAGATTATAACAATAAATTAAAAATTTCAAGAGATTCTAGATTGTTCTTTATATTTTTTTCAATAGGCAAGTTGTCATGGACGCTTACATACATAATACATTTGAGGTTGTTTTTCAGATCCTCTTAAAAGGTTCAGTTGTGATTGGGTATAGCTTTTATGAATGAGCAATCTATGAAAATAAATTATCTTCATGTTTCTGACTTGTAAATATCTTGTAAGTATAAAAGGAGTTTTGTTATGTTTCTAACTATTCAAAATATTATACATGTATTTACATTTGCAAATATTTTTGATCATCTGAACCTATGGAAGAGCAAAAACCTTTATTTCTGAGTGAACATGATAACGAGTCAAAGGTGAATATTTTTAACGTCACAGTGACCCCCACACGAGCTAATGGTTTGACGGTTGCATTTGTATTTACATAAAAACACGGTTATGTTTATAATTTTGCACACACGATTTGCCTTTTTAAAACATAAATATAAGTAATAAACAGTTAGGTAAAAAGTCAACCGGGATATGAACTTGGTTGGTACGTGATCACTGATCAAATCTTTTGAAGATTTGATCTCATGACCAACCAAGTTTATATCTCGTTGAACTTTTTAACTTGATGTTTCTTTCTAAGAAAGTACCAGTAACATTCACATAGTATCTATTATTTATATTGTATTTAGTTGTTATAAAGAAGAAGCATAGAAAAACAATAAAAATATACCGGGGGTATGTTTTTTCTTCAAAATTTTAGAAATTAAAGGAAATAATTCAGGTTATCCAATTAATAATTTCACCAATTTTGTGACAGCGTAATCAAGTCTGCTATTAATTGATGAATAGTTCACTGGGATATGAACTTGGTTGGTCCTGTAATTAAATCCTGTGAAGCTGAACATGTTGACTTCTCAGAAGATTTGATCAGGTATACTGACCAAATTCACATCCCTGTGAACCGTTATAAATTGTTATTTCTTATAGATACGTTTGAGAGAGATCCGCCTGTGATTTTAATTACATAAGCATCGTGAAAACCAGAATGCCGTGTGGTGATCATTGTGACATCTTTTTAAAAAAAATGATAATAAAACGCTTTCTAAGGTGGTTCATCTAGGTATGAAGGTAGCGAGCATTGAAGAAAAAATACTTTACCCGGCCACGTCAGTGGATAATATAATTTTTCTGCAATGATCGCTACTTTCACTGTCCATAATATGAACTCTGTACCAAAAAAACCCCAACATTTTACTGTTTATATTAATTTCTTCAGTCATCTATGTAAAGTGAGTATAAGTTCGCCAATCATAGTAATTTTCGATTAGTATGTTGCATAAAAGAAACAGCCAATTTCCCACATATGGACGGTTATATTACAAATGTTTGGAAGTCTGGTGTCATGTTGTAAATTTTGTATTTACACCCACCCAGTAAATTCAAAATTTTTCTGTAAGGTTCAACGTCAATTTTCATAACTAGATTATACATTCTATTTGATATTGATTAGTTAAATCATTCAAATCATACGATATTAATAAGTTATATAATAATTTTTATCGAAAGTAGATTTTTCATGGAAGACATAACTTGGGTAGAAAAGATATATTTTTCTTTGAGTACTTCTTTAGATCATTGTAAGGAATTTTTCTTATGTAAGTTAGGTGCAGATTAATTAACCAGTTAATCTGATAGTAAAACAGTTTATTTGGCATAAATTCCTCTCTATACTATGTAAATTTGATTTCTTTTCATAAGCTAAACGGAAATTTGTCACTTTTTAGCTCAACAAAGGATGACACTATTTGAGTAATCCAGCATGTCCATTTTGTACCCTTTGATCAATTAATTTAGTCGCGCAACTGTTTATTTAGGGGATTATTGAGGTGATACCTGGGTATAATTCTTTAGCCGTGAGCTACACGGTCTTCCTTTTTAGACCACTCTCATTACATAATTTCTAATTGCTTTTTTTCGGACAAATTCACGGAATCATTTAGTCACGTGGTAATAATTAAATAATTTGATTGGATATCCACCCAAGGAGTCGAAATTAGTATAGCGCGTGGGACCGCATTTTATCATTCCATTGCGGGTTCCAATAATATAAGTATCGTCAACTAATTTTGACTTTTGTCTTCTTTTTCCATTAAGGTATGTTTTTAGTTTACTGTCTAAAATTTGATTTGTCTTAAAAAGTGTCTTTATAGCAAAGATTTTCATAATTTAAACTATTTTTCTTTTATTTTTATTAACTTACTTTTAAGTTCTTATTTTTATTTGCTTTTCTTAAAGAAACGCTTTAATTCAAGCATTTTACTTTATTGATATGTAGTTTAGGTTTTTATGTACTTAGATATTAGAGTTGGTTTATGCGTTTGATTTCCAACTAATTAGTGTTTTATTGCTTTTTAAATTTAGCGCGCATTCTCAATGGTTTAACTCTTTAGTCTCGGAAGTTAGTAAAGTTATTTGTTTACTTTCACTTTAGAATGTTCGGCAAAACTAAAGAAATCGCGGTTGTA
This sequence comes from Magallana nippona, assembly GCA_033439105.1. NCBI lineage: Eukaryota > Metazoa > Mollusca > Bivalvia > Ostreida > Ostreidae > Magallana > Magallana nippona. The sequence continues at coordinate 2,414,754 of CM065926.1, read as the reverse complement.
AAGCTTTTATTTCTAAACTTTCTAAATTTTAATGAGTGGATTAGTTGGGATCAATGCAAGTTTAACATGTTTGTTCACAGCCATGACCGGAAACGGGTAGTAAACATTTTCTTCATGGTTTTTATATATTAATCACATTGTTTCTTTACGTAGCAGTTTAGTAGTTTTTAAAGGTTACTCGATGAAATGAAGTTCTTTTATAACATTCTTTTTGAAAACCACAGCGACATTTTGTTGCTATTTTTCATGATGTTCAGACACAAAAACAAAGTTATTCATAATTGTCTTATGTGATGTTCTCATATCAAAGTTTGTTATATAATGTTATGTAATATTATTCTGTCATAACATTTGTATAAATGATTCCATTGCGAGTTCCAATAATATAAGTATCGTCAACTAATTTTGACTTTTGTCTTCTTTTTCCATTAAGTGCACCAAGACCTTAAGTCCTCTTGCACTAATATAGGCTAATTCCCCATAATCTAAGAGAAGAAGAGAGGCAACGTTACTGGTGGAGAATCCGACAGATCCTAGAATGAAACCTCAAAACCAGGCACCAGAAGGAGTGCAGACCAGAGCGATGGAAGCAGCGGCTGTAAACACAGCTACAGCACCCCCTCAGTCTCCATCACCACAGAGGACGCAGCCACCGCCTCAGTTACCATCACAACAGAGGATGCCACAGCTATCAACTTCACCCCAGAGGACCCAGCCATCTAGACCCATGCCAGGCACTCCAACTCTAAGGCCACCAGCACCAAGGGCTCCGGCTCCTCCGGCTACATCTGGGATCCCTGCAGCTGGACGTCCTCCAGTACCTCCACGAGTGACAGTCCATCTGGCACCGTACAATGGACTGTCATCCGTTGTCCAGTGGTGGCTGAACTTCCTGTCGTATGTTCAGCTATATCAGCTAACAGACGACCAAGCTATTAACATATTACCATTCTACTTCACAGAGCCGGTAAAACATTGGTTTTACCAACTTGAAGCCAACGCTAGGAGCTCCCTATCCCAATTTAAACTGGCCTTCTTCTCCAGATTCAGGAAGAATGACGAGGACCTGGATCTGGATGACATCAAACAAGGTCAGGAAGAGGATATTGATTCCTTTCTCTTCAGGCTCCAACAGGCAGCTTCTGACCTCAACATCACTGAAGTTGAACTGACCAAAAAAGCAGTAAAAGGGCTCCGGCAAAACATCAGGGGCCATGTATACATGAGAAAACCGAGGACCATGGAAGATCTACGACAGGAGGCCAAGCTGGTGGAGCGGGGACTCAACATGTCCAACCCCATAGGAGACGACATAACAGCAACTATTCAGGCCTCCGTCAGTGCAGCGGTCTCTTCGATGCAACAGCTCATGGCACCAGTGTCGGCGATGGAGTCAGACCCCACCAACCGTCCACCCAACCGCCCACCCCTTCATCAGTATCAGAAGCGTCAACAACATCAGCAGAATCAACAACATCAGCAACATCATCAACAATCGTCAAGACAGGAGAGCATGAGAGGAAAGAGAGTGTGTTTCAACTGTGGTGAGTCATGTCTTTCTAAATCACATTGTAGAGCTAAGGATGAAAAATGTTACTATTGCGGCAACAAAGGTCATTTTAAACGTGTTTGTAAAGATTATTTGTTGAAAAAAGCCTTAGGTTTAGAACAATAGGGATTCGAGCCTACTCGAGGTTCTTCCAAGAGTGGGCACATTGGTAAAACAAACAACATTCATGAAAGTGATAAACCGGACGAAACTCAAGAGAAAGGTGCTAAAACTATTGACAAAAATGATTGTGCTTCTGTCAATTTTACTCAACAGATTGAGAAAAATACAATGCAAATTTCAATTAGAAAAACCAAAACTTTTGCTTTAATTGATACAGGGGCAAGCATTTCATGTGTCAGCCAGTCATTTTTAAGCAAAACAGATCTTGCCAATTCTAAGTTAGAGTCACCTGATTTTTCATTTATCAAAGGTGTATCCGGTCAGAAACTTAGAGTTTTAGGGAAAATAGTGCTACCAATCTCTTTCTCAGGTCAAGTGTTTGAATTCCCTGTGCATGTTATTGAAAACCTTCATCATTCTTTCATTTTGGGTGTGGATTTCATGCAAACTAACAAAGTAGTTATCAGTTTTGCAACTAACACTTTGTGTATTAACAATGACAGTGCTAAGCCTATAGTTTGCTCAATTGAAACAAATGCTGGTTATGCCAGAACCTCAAAATCCTTCAAAATTCCATCAAATTCAGAAACATTGCTTGAAATCAAAGTTAGCAGAAGAAAAACAAATGATGTAGTGCTTCTTGAACCTTCAAACAATCTTTCTTCTTTACAATTAAGTGCTGCAAAATCTCTAGTTCACATCAAAAACTTACGGGGTTATCTGAAAGTCTTAAATCCTACAGACAAAGACATCTCAATTCCTCAGAACAAAGTTTTGGCAGTTGTTTCGGAAGTAGATCAGAAATCAATTGACCATTTTGATGCTGAAATTTCAGAAATTCAAACATCTCAAACAAATTCTGAAGCTAGTGAAGACATTTCATTTGATTTGGCAAGTTCTAAATTAAATCAAAAGCAAAGAGTAGAACTAAAAAAATTTCTGGAAAGCAATAGGGACATTTTTGCGAAAGATCTGTCAGAGTTAGGGGAGACAAATGTTTACGAACACAACATAGATACACATCCTGACGCTCGCCCTGTCCGTATGCCCTTCTATCGCGCAAATCCTAACCTTCAAGAGGAAATTAGAAAACATGTAGATGATATGTTAGCAAATGACATCATCGAACCCAGCAACAGCATTTGGCATTCCCCCGTTGTTATGGTCAAGAAACGCTCAGGTGAATGGAGATTTGCAGTTGATTATAGGAAATTGAACAAGATAACTGTTCCTCTCTCATTTCCCCTCCCTCATTTAGACACAGTCTTTGATGCTATTGGCCATGCCAAACCACGTTACTTCTCAAGTTTAGATTTAAGATCTGGGTTCTGGCAAATCAAAATGAGTGAAAAGAGCAAACATAAAGCAGCATTCATCACTCAAGAAGGTATTTATGAGTGGAAACGCATGCCTTTCGGACTTATGAATGCCCCAATTTCCTTTCAAACAGTAATGACTCATGTCTTACGAGGTCTGAATTTCAAGTCATGTCTGGTCTATGTAGATGATATCTTGGTTTTTAGTCAGACTTTTGAGGAACATTTGATTCATTTGGAGCAGGTTTTCAGCAGACTTAGAGATGCAAACCTCAAGCTGAATCCTGAGAAGTGTGATTTTGGTAGGGATGAAATCAAGTATTTAGGCTTCATTCTTAGTGCTGAAGGTGTTGTTGTTGACAAAGAGAGAATGAAGGTTGTCAAAGAATACCCCATTCCCAAAACTGAACGTGACATTAGATCTTTTCTTGGGATGGCAAATTATTACAGAAAGTTTATTCCAAACTATTCAAAGCTTGCTTCACCTCTGTCGTCACTTCTGAAAAAAGATGTCAAATTTGAGTGGTCTGAACTCTGTCAACAATCTTTCGATTGTATCAAACAAGCTTTGACTTCTACTCCTGTACTAGCTTACCCTAACACTGAGAAACCATTCATTCTAACATGTGATGCGTCAGACTATGCAATAGGTTATACACTCTCACAGTTAGATGACCGAAACAAGGAGCATGTCATTGCTTATGGAGGTAAGTCCCTCACAACTGAAGAAAGAAAGTGGTCCACCACAGACAAAGAGTGCTATGCTGTGTTGAAAGGTATTGAACATTATCACACTTACCTTGCAAATACCAAATTTACAGTTGTCACAGATCATAAGTCACTAGTGTGGTTAATGACTGCAAAACATAATGGCAGACTCGAGAGATGGTCTTTAAGGTTACAAGAGTACAACTTTGAAGTTGTTCATAGACCAGGTAAGTCGAATGTTGTAGCTGATGCTCTCAGTCGCAGAACTTATGAAGAAAATACCACCACACAGGTATCTCAGGTACATGTAGATACAAACACTGAAGATCAGTCTGGGCCAGCAATGGTGACACTGTTTTACAAAGATCAACCAGTGTATGAGGTAAGTGCCCTTAATGGAGAACAACTTCAAAACACAGTAGATGACTCAGAAACTCTTGCAAAATTACAAGGTGAGTGTCCTGATTTCTCTGACATCATGAAGTATCTGACAGATCAAACTCTCCCAGAAGACCAGAAGCTACATGATGTTATTGTGGCTGAATCTAAACATTACAGCATAGTAGAAGGTGTACTGTACCATTGGTACCAGCGAAGATGCAAAAAGTTACCTAAGGAGATGTCATTCATAAGGCAAGTAGCTCTCCCAACTCCTCTAAGGTTAGATGCTCTTATCTCTTACCACGACAGTCTAGCTGGAGGAGGACATCTAGGCATTGACAAGGTAAAATCTTCACTCATTCAGAAGTACTACTGGCCAAAAATGCACAAAGACATTACTGAATATGTCAGATCTTGTGACCGTTGTCAACGTGCGAAGGGAACAAATCATATAACGAAACCCCCAATGACAAACATGCCCCTAGTAACAAAGTTTGAACGTTGGCATGTAGACATTTTAGGTCCCATCACAAAAACAGACCTTGGTTTTCAGTACATTCTTCTCTGTGTTGATGCTCACACTCGTTGGACTGAGGCATTTCCTCTCAGAACAATGGATTCAAGAGAAATTGCAGGTATTGTGTACAATCAGATCTTTTGTAGATATGGCAGTCCCAGAATACTCGTCTCTGATAGAGGTCAAAATTTTCTATCAAAATTGGTTTCTGCTCTCTGTGAGATCTTTGAAATAACAAGACACAAAACCTCTAGCTACCACCCTCAGACTAACTCTGCATGTGAAAGACATAACAGTGTTATTGCACAGTCACTCAGAGCTATGTGCGACTCTCACCCAGAAAATTGGACGGAGCATTTACAAAGTGTAATGATGGCTTTTCGAAAATCTCCTTGCAATCAGTCTACAGAGTTTGCTCCTTTCTATCTCATGTTTGGTGATGATATGCATTTGCCTTTTGATACCTCGGTAATTCCAAAAGAGTCTTTGGCCCCGGATGCTAAACAGTACTTGAAACACATTTTGGAAAATCTCAAAATCAGTGAAGAAGTGTCAAAAGAGAATGAAAAGCATTTTCAGCAAAGAAACAAAGCTAGATATGATCAAAACACAAAAATTCCAGATTTTCAAATTGGCGATAAAGTTCTGCTCAAAATTCACAAGGTTCCAAAAGGTGTTTCTCGCAAACTGTATGACAAATCTGGCGGACCATTTCTTATTTCTGAAAAGGGACCAAACTACACTTACAAACTAATCAGAGTTTCTAACATGCGTCCCCTAAAATCACTAATCAATGCTGCAAACTTACGTCCTTACTATGACCCTGAGATTCATAGAGCAGGTCTGAGTTTCAATACTCAGCAAGATCAACTTGTTCAGGATACCCAAAATGCGGATCAATCCCAGCCATTACCTTTGACCCATATCCCCAACCCTCCTATACCACAAGCGCAAAGACGCAATCCTGTGTCAGATGAAACTTATGTTTTCAAACGCATCATTAAAGGTCGGTTTAGAAATGGGCAGAGAGAATTCAGAATTGAGTGGGAAACTGGAGAGCGAACTTGGGAACCAGATTCAGTTTTCTCAGATGATATGTTAAGAGATATAAACAAAGAGTTCACACTCAAAGGGGCTAAACGGAAGTATACCTCTTAAGTGTTTCAGTATTAGTTTCCTACATTCAGGTTCAATGTTAAAGGAGTTTAACAGTTCAGTTCAGTTTTTATCTATTTTTTTTCAGTAGTTATAGTTCTGTTGCATGATGGTCATTTTATGATGCATTATCAATTAATCTAATTTGAGAAATAGGAAACTTTAGGTTTTCAACTGGTATGTCTATTTGTTTTGGCCCTATATTTTTACTTTTGGTTAAAAAAAATTTTTTTTTCTGTCAAAATTATTTTTATAAAATTGGAGTGTTATGTGCCTACCCCTTAACAGTTCGACTGTTGTTTAATAGTGCATGATTACATGTAGGATCCCATGTTTTCATATTGGCGTTGATCATTCCACTATTTTTTTTTTTTTTTTTCTGTTTGGCATCTTTGTAGGTTCATTAGCAGATAGGTCAAACTGGTTGTTCTCCTTGATAGTTCTCTTCTTGGTATGCATCTCCCTGACATCAGCATCAATTTCTACAGACTCAAAACTGGTCCAGAGGATAAACTATGGCACCATCTTCAAGGAGGATGCTAAGCTCATTTTGTCTAAGGAAAGTTGGACCCATACGTTTCAAATAAGGCTACCTGTTTTCGGATCTATCAAGGACATCCCTACGTGCACGGGAAGTTCGTTTTGTCATTTGATTAATCACACTATGCATTATGTTCATTCTTTGCATATGGAAACCATGATTCATGTGAATCATACGGTGAAATCTATTCATACTCTTATTCCCCAAACTACTTTTAGGGACATAAGAAAATCAAGTCGTGTTACCAGATCACTTTTGCCATTTGTTGGTTCTTTGTTTAGTGGTTTGTTTGGAACTGCTACCATGAATGATGTTAATATTTTAGCCAGCCATATCAATTCCCTTACTAAAGTCTCAAATAACATGGTTAATACTCTTCATCAGCATGCCGCCCATATTTCTTCTTTCATGAAAGTAATGGATCGACGCACTACTAATTTGATGAGAGGCATTGAGACTAACTATGTTCAAATAACAAGACTAACAAATATTTTTAACACTACCTTGAACGAATTTCAAGACTCGTTCTCTAATATTTCCACAATTATTGCAGATCAGGTTCACAAAAGCAGCTCAATTATTAATTCTTTGACAAATCTTCAACATGCGATTGAAAGTTTAGTTCAGGGGAAAATAACACCATTTTTGATTCAGGAATCTGTTTTGGCTCAAACTCTTCAGCAAATTGCGAAAAAGTTGTCTAAATCTCATACTAGATTTTTCTTGATTAAGAAACACCCTGCTTACTATTATAGATCTGCAGATTTCCTGTATGTCAGACAAGGTTCATCTCTCTTCATCACTATCAAATTTCCAATTTCCTCACACAGGTACCCACTAACACTGTACAAAGTTATCTCCCTTCCTGTTCCAATTAACAGCACTTCCTCGCATGCATCTCAACTTCTTGACACCCCGGACTATTTGGCGATTTCACATGATCTTCAGTCATATAGAACCCTTTCCAATGCACAACTTTCTGACTGTACAAGGAATTCTCCTCATGTTATTTGCACTTCAAACATTCCTCTAAAGCATGTGTCAGTTCCCAACTGCATAATGTCACTGTTCTCAAATAACAAAACACAAACTAAAACTACTTGCAATTTTCGCTTTGTCCCTCGTTTAATCAACTCGGATATGGTTGAGCTTACATCAACTTCAATTTTGGTGTATAATGTCAAGCGTTTGTACATTGATTGTCAAGATTATAGCAAAACAACAGATGGTTGTTCTTTTTGTATATATGATTTGCCTTGCAAGTGTTCACTAATGTCAGAAAATCTTCTTTTTACACCAAAATTAGTAGATTGTCATAAAGGATTGAACAATGTGTCTATTTCTTATCCAATCAATTTAGCTCTGCTACAACAATTTTTCAATGAGTCTAGATTAATGTCAACTTTAGGAGATACCCTTTACCCTAATCCCATTGAATCTATGGTACCACAATTTAAAATTTATAACCACAATTTTACAGATGTTTTAGTTGATGATAGATCTTATCATTTAAGTCTAAAGAAATTAGCAAAAGCAGCTAAAAAGGATGCAGTTGCTTTTAGATCTCTTACTGAACCACTTTTGAATGGTGACATTGTTTTAGATACTGATTGGCTTGACACAAGATCTGTAATGCTCTATGTTACAATGATATCAGCAATTTTGGCTACCATTGGTTGTATTCTTTTATTTTGCAAAATCAAGAAATTAGCTACTGCTCTTGCTGTTTTACAGAATGTAGTTAATGTAAATTCTGATGAATTACCATCTTTCATATATGAAAATGTCGACAAAAAGCTAGAATCACAAGATAATGTTAATGAGTCAATCCTCTCAGAATTCAAATGGATTCATGGTTTTTTGGCATTAGCTGTTTTGATTTTCATTATTCTTATTATCATTTTTGTTATGATTTTTTGTTCAAGAAAGAGAAATAGAGAAACCACCCTTTATCTTGAAGTTACATCTGGTGGTACTTGTGTCACTATTCCTGTTGTTCATTTGCCATTGTGTCCTTCTTACTGGACATTCACTGTCCCAACAGTTAAAGATATCTCTCTCTCCTTTTGCAAAATGATAGTCATCTGGGAAAATTTTGAAATAACTAACAAGTTAACGTCCAAAACAATTAAAGTTAAACAATCATTCAGTATCTCTTTCCTAGATTATCTCTCACTGAAAAACATCATTCATCAACCTTTCTGTGCATATGTACTTTTAGGACATCAAAGAATGTATACGCCCATTAACAACTTCCTGGATACCCAAATCTGATTAAATCCCACTGTCCCTCCCCTCCTCCCCTCCTCCCCCCACCCCCCCCCCCCCCCCCCCCCCATCCCATTCCGAAACAGTTAAAAAAAAAATTTTCTAACATTTCTTTGAAATTTTCTCCTTTTACTAAGAATTCCATTAGGGTTGTCGCAATACTTGCATTTTTTGTCATACTCTATGTGATTGAAAAACATGGCTCTTTTTGAGTGCAAGTGTGTGAATGTTTTACTAATGCTTTCTTAGTTAAGTTTCGATTTTAGAAAACCACTTTGGACAGAACACATCAAGAACCATGGATCACGTCCTATCCAATATCCGTACAAACAATTCCGTTTTCATATGTCAGAAACTGTATACATTTTGGTGATAATGGACACTTGCCCGGTGACAGAAAACTTTGCGCGAAAGTCACATGTTTGACTAAAGACACTCTTCTGCTCATCCGCCATGTGAGCTCGTGTGCAAATATGGACTATACAGTGTCAGTCCAGGACTGTATTGTCTTGTGTGTTATGGACTTTCCATTGTCATGAACTGTAATAATTATGTGCTTATGGACTGAAAATTGGCAATTTTGATTGCTTTCACATGTTCAATTTATATGATTTCATATTGATTTCTTTGTATACATATCCTTGTTTATTTTGTTTGTACTTTTAATAGTATATTTCATATGTATATATGTTCATTTTTATGTCCTTTATGATTTTTATTCCCTTATCTTTTCTTATGTTGTTTTTTTTAAACACCATTTCATGTTTGAGGTTTTTAGGCTTTAGGGTCTAAAGCCATTTGGAGAAGGGTGGAGTTGTCATGTTGTAAATTTTGTATTTACACCCACCCAGTAAATTCAAAATTTTTCTGTAAGGTTCAACGTCAATTTTCATAACTAGATTATACATTCTATTTGATATTGATTAGTTAAATCATTCAAATCATACGATATTAATAAGTTATATAATAATTTTTATCGAAAGTAGATTTTTCATGGAAGACATAACTTGGGTAGAAAAGATATATTTTTCTTTGAGTACTTCTTTAGATCATTGTAAGGAATTTTTCTTATGTAAGTTAGGTGCAGATTAATTAACCAGTTAATCTGATAGTAAAACAGTTTATTTGGCATAAATTCCTCTCTATACTATGTAAATTTGATTTCTTTTCATAAGCTAAACGGAAATTTGTCACTTTTTAGCTCAACAAAGGATGACACTATTTGAGTAATCCAGCATGTCCATTTTGTACCCTTTGATCAATTAATTTAGTCGCGCAACTGTTTATTTAGGGGATTATTGAGGTGATACCTGGGTATAATTCTTTAGCCGTGAGCTACACGGTCTTCCTTTTTAGACCACTCTCATTACATAATTTCTAATTGCTTTTTTTCGGACAAATTCACGGAATCATTTAGTCACGTGGTAATAATTAAATAATTTGATTGGATATCCACCCAAGGAGTCGAAATTAGTATAGCGCGTGGGACCGCATTTTATCATTCCATTGCGGGTTCCAATAATATAAGTATCGTCAACTAATTTTGACTTTTGTCTTCTTTTTCCATTAAGGTATGTTTTTAGTTTACTGTCTAAAATTTGATTTGTCTTAAAAAGTGTCTTTATAGCAAAGATTTTCATAATTTAAACTATTTTTCTTTTATTTTTATTAACTTACTTTTAAGTTCTTATTTTTATTTGCTTTTCTTAAAGAAACGCTTTAATTCAAGCATTTTACTTTATTGATATGTAGTTTAGGTTTTTATGTACTTAGATATTAGAGTTGGTTTATGCGTTTGATTTCCAACTAATTAGTGTTTTATTGCTTTTTAAATTTAGCGCGCATTCTCAATGGTTTAACTCTTTAGTCTCGGAAGTTAGTAAAGTTATTTGTTTACTTTCACTTTAGAATGTTCGGCAAAACTAAAGAAATCGCGGTTGTAAAGCTTTTATTTCTAAACTTTCTAAATTTTAATGAGTGGATTAGTTGGGATCAATGCAAGTTTAACATGTTTGTTCACAGCCATGACCGGAAACGGGTAGTAAACATTTTCTTCATGGTTTTTATATATTAATCACATTGTTTCTTTACGTAGCAGTTTAGTAGTTTTTAAAGGTTACTCGATGAAATGAAGTTCTTTTATAACATTCTTTTTGAAAACCACAGCGACATTTTGTTGCTATTTTTCATGATGTTCAGACACAAAAACAAAGTTATTCATAATTGTCTTATGTGATGTTCTCATATCAAAGTTTGTTATATAATGTTATGTAATATTATTCTGTCATAACATTTGTATAAATGATTCCATTGCGAGTTCCAATAATATAAGTATCGTCAACTAATTTTGACTTTTGTCTTCTTTTTCCATTAAGTGCACCAAGACCTTAAGTCCTCTTGCACTAATATAGGCTAATTCCCCATAATCTAAGAGAAGAAGAGAGGCAACGTTACTTGTCATGTTGTAAATTTTGTATTTACACCCACCCAGTAAATTCAAAATTTACAACATGACACTGGCATCAGTCCAAGTGGTCAGTGCTTAACTTTAATTGATCTAAAAAAATTATTAATGCATAGTCAACTGTATGAATAAGACACAGTTTAACAAATTATGTAAATGTTATTATTAGAGGTGTTCGAAAAAAAAAAACCCACCGCCACTCAATTAACTGAAATACTACTAACAATCAGGAAATGTAAACTAAAATATCATAGAACTGACAGTATAATTTTGGTCCGTTTTTCACATTTCGTTCATCAAAAACCGAACGGGGAAAAATTACATAGGCACGTAGCATCGTTTTTGAAAAGGGGGCGACTCATCAAAAAAAAAAACGTGACAAGCCAAAAACAAAAAACAAAACAAAACAAAACAAAACACAACCAAAAAAAGGAAAAAAAATCATGAAAATCCTAATCTGGGGGGGGGGGGGGGGGGGGGGTAGCTCGTCGTATACCTTTAACTTCAATTTCGCTCTTATTTCCTTTTTTTCCCCCCAATGTCAATTCTTTACTTACTCCCAAAAAGTTCATGGGGGGGGGGGGGGGGGGGGGGGGGGGGGACTCCTTGATAGTTCAATTTTTCATACGTAAATTCTTTGCTGCTAAAAAAAAAAAAAATGGGGGAGGAGCGATGCTACGTACCTGATAGAGACAATTAACTTTGTTATCATCTTGTACAAAAATGAAAACAAAAATGATTTTGTAAAGTATATACTGCTTTTTGTTTATCACACAAGCACTGACCAGCAATAAACAATTATTTTCCCTTATAAAGGAATGTTTGTGATAGCTCTAATGCATGATAAATCTAAATCACGAGACTAGGATTTAATTACGATAAGTTGAACACAAGGTGAACAAAAGTTGAGGTTGAAAATTGGAATCTGTAAGCATAATTATTTCAGGAGTGTTCTCCAGCCAGACTAGAATAGATTTTTGATAGTAATAAATTGAAAATAAATTGATAATAATGTATTTTGTAATAAGAAAAATAAATTTGCACATTCATCTAGGCCTAAATGTTTAAAGATATATTCTGTCACTGTCTCTCCTAATTCAATTCAATTCAATTCAATGTATTGACAAAAACCACATGTGGCGCAAGTCATACACACAGAATAAAATATAAATAGTACATAGATTTTCTTATGTTAAATGCATCACGTATGAAGTTACAAATATTTCTTGTTGATTTAACATCTGCTGGGTTAAGAATTTTACAAGATATACATGCGTTATTAAAAAGTGAACAATATTCACTTCGTAGTTGTTTATAAAGAGGACATATAAATAAAAAGTGATGTTCATCTTCAACAACAATGTGACAGTTAATAAAATATTTTTCATCTCTTGGAATGTAGAATGACAATTTCCCATTACCTTTTTCTTTAATATTTTTAATGTCTCTGAAAACTATATTTTTAAAATACTTTTTCAAATTATTTTCAATTAGCCTAATGGAGATCATTCGGCTGGACGAGTGGATTTATTTTTTAAAATTTTGACCAATCCTTGTCAAAATTTTCAATTTTCAATTTTCAAAAATCACCTCAAAACGAAAAACAAAATTCTGATCCGCGCCTGATGCACCGGGTACGGATGCCCATTTAATTCGTTTCGCTACAATGTTTATTCCGCAAAATTAGATGCTGAGCCGTCTGCAGCAACAAAATGCATGACAACAAAATTCTACATATGACCCAATCAGGTAACTTATTTTACATGCACCTTATTGCATATCATCTAAGTAATTGTCCGTTAAGGTGGGTTATTTTTACAATGCATTATTTTAAAGAAGTGATGCCATGTTGACAGTAACCAGAATTTTCTCTAACAGGTTGGACACAATGAGGCTAATACTGAAGGCAATAATTATGTCAGTTAATTATATAAAGTTAATTTGCAGATCATTGCTTTTCCATCGCGGATTTTTAAAATTTAATTGAAATTTTTGATTTATTAAATTAAATTAAGAAAATAAACGTTTCTAGAAATGTTCATTAAGTTTTTTCAACCAATATTTTCTATAGTCTGTCCAAAGATATTTATGCAGCACATTTGGGCGATTTAAAAAAAAATACACATGTCTGTGAAAGAAGTGCAATTGAAATCGATAGAAGGGAATTAATATCCAAGATATCTTCACTGAAACATGATATAATCATTTTTCAGTATACTCTGTCCGAATTAAGTTTCTGCTTCCACCACTTTTTGCGTAATATCTCGATAATCATAAATACCTTTGCACCCAAACTACCGGTACATCCATTCATTTAAATAAAAAAAGTCCAGATTATCTGTTTTGAAACGCCCCCTCTACCGCTTCAGGTTTCAATACACAACCAATTTAAATAAAAAGTCTACGGGGATTTTGCATTGCAATAGACATGACGTGTAATATCTGACACAATTTTTCAGCATTATTATCCAGGTATTTTTCATGTCTGTTGCAATGCAAAATCCCAGGCATATAGATGAACATCGTTTGAACCCTGAGGTATTTATAAATATCAAAAATGAAAAAAAAAATTTCTGCATAAATATCTTGGGACAGAGTATAGGTGAATAACCAGGTTAGACTTCTTGGTTGAGGTTCAGGTCTCATTCAGATTCCTAACTACATATATCCATATCCAAACCTTCAGAGATGATTCATCTGGGGTTTACATATTATCAATAAAGTTTCAGCTAGATGCTGTAACTGGAATGACATATATATGTTCCAGATGAGTAAGCAGGTCAAATAAAGTCGTTTGAGCTGTTCCACTCATAAATACCGATGTATCAAATCAAACTTGCAGGGATGATGCATCTGGGGGATGCATAATTAAGTCAGATTATACTTATAGATTGATAAAAAAAAAAGGGAAACCATAAATTAGCCAGTTATTTTTGCAATTATCAAATTTTCTGGTGTTTTTTTCTTGATCATATACACATCACAATTATTGTTACAGTATGTATAAATTATATCTGGTATATTGTTTGTTAGAAACTTTTTAAAATCGATAAAAATGACGATTTCAAATAAAAAAAGAATTCATTTTCCTCATTTTCACAAATTTTGTGACTGTCCCTGCAACCCCTTCACACCCCCCCCCCCCCAAAAAAAAAATAAACCAAAAAAAAGAAACCCAGTTACACGGTAGATCTGATTTATCAAAATATTTTGCTATTGCAACTTCATTATTGCTTAATCTTTTTTAGTGATTTTATTCTAATATTACATGTACTATAAAGAGTATTAGGCAGATACTGTATGTACTTCACACTCCTTTCCAAAGTGGGGAGAAAGGTACTTCTGAAAGGTCTTTGTATAATATGCTCCCCAACAATTGTGTATGTGTTGATATCGATGTGCATAATTTCTTTACCGGTAAGCTTATGTTTTAATTTTTTTTATCCAAACAATGATCTAGAGCAAAAACATTTTTGAATCCATCATCTTAATTGATGATAATTCAAACACTTGATTCTTATTGAATAAACATTGACAATATACATGTACAATTGTGGGTGGTGAGTTTAGTAGAGAAATGATCTGTGAATTATATCAGTATCTACACAAACACACTCAGATTATAAAACACTTTTAATCAAATTATCATTAATGAAAAATGATCCAATTATGCTGCAAAATTTTGATGTTCAATAAAAAACAAGCAGACTTTGATAGATAAACAGATAGACAGGGCAAATATCTGTGATGTACGTTTTACGTGCAAATTAATTTTTACAAAATGTCCATGAATTAACATGTAACATGAATTAATATGAACACAATTAATGCATGATTGATATTTATAACTAAATTGACATTGAGACTGTGTAGGTGTAAATTTAATCTCTATAGCTACCTATCTTTTGTGAGAGAAAGATAGAATGAATTCCTTGCGTTGCCCCCCTCCCCCCCCCCCCCCCCCCCCCCCCTTTTTATGGGGGAGGGGGGGTTGAATCAGAGCAGAAGAAATAAAAAAAATTGCTTTTTAAAGAACTGTCAGCTAGTGTCAGTGTATTTCTTTCGCAGCTTGGTACACTTTAAATCTTTCAAGATAAGTAAGTTAATAACTAGTGGGAGTTAAGGACACTGGTTCTGCTTTTGTTGATAAATTGTACATACCAGTGTTTATATCTATCATTAAGTAAGTTTTAGCTACAAAGAAAAGATTTGTCAGACTAACAGGAGTTAACGTGCAGTCATTTTAATGCAGGTATAATTCTACCCTATTAAGAAGAATGAATGTAAATTGCTTTATGGGGATCAGTTGCAAAATTCAATAGGCCAAGGCATCTATTTCATTTTAAATATATTCAGTATACAAAGAAATGTTCTGACAAGTTGTATCTTTTGTGTAAATGTGTTTATTTTATATGCCTGGCTTCTCCTGAAAAAAATAACCAACATTGGGGATCCCAAAAGGATTTACATGATTTAGATAAATGTACCATATTCTAAAGTGTGAGATTTATAATTTGAACCATAAAATAATTACCACATATTTCCTATTCATAGATGTGTTAAGTTGGGTTCAGGACAGGTTGTATACTGTGGGAACAGTTTTTGTTGTGTCTGGCTGGTAGCTATATTCCTCACTATGTCACTATACAGACTGCCCAATGAAATTGTCACCTCTGGAGACAGGGCCGTGCCACGGGCTCCACAACACTCGGGACACATTGTATGACAGTTAGTTATGAAGTGGTTAAATTGTACAGAGAGCTTTAAAATAGGATCAACTTTTAATTGGTTCTGGACGTGTTTACTCTAAAGTTGATAAGTTAAAAATCAAATCAATGAATAGAGATGTACCTATGGAAAAACTTTAAAAGCCATTTTGGTGTTAACAACTGAGATATGGTAATCTAGATAATTGACAGTCCCTGGAGAATGGAGTGTTCCAGTGAAAGATCAAGATATTTGCTGCTTGTGGCATATCTGATTTAAAGATGAAATTTTACAGAGTGCTGAGAATGTATTGTTGGAGATCTTAGTGTGAAGGAGTCTTTTAACTAATCATACAAAATTACACTCAATTTGCAAGGTAGGTTTTTTTTCTGTGATTTTCTGCATGAAACAAATCGGATATCTGGTAATTTGTCACAAAGCTGCACATGTTTACTGCCTGTAATTGGTTGTATTCTGTTCTATAGACATATTGCTCATTTGTAAATAGCTCACTTTGAATTGGATTACTTTGATTCATATTGCATGTATTCAGTTAGACGTTGATCATTATGAAGATCATATAACAAATTGAGATAAATGTACATTAACGTTGTCAATTGAGTGTTGAAGCACTGAATCAGCTAGATCATGAAGTCAGAGACTCTATAGTACGGTGTTAATGACTGGTTTCTATTCGAGGGACAGTTACGATGTGACAAGTTCCTGTCGTCCATTATTTATCATTATTTAGAGATATTCCAGTCAGAAGAAGTTCGAACAACTTCAGAAAATTTCTAGTGGGTTCTTGTAAGTTTAATTGAAACATGGGTTTGTAATTGACAGTAAACCCCATTTGAGATTTAAACTTCTTAGTATTTGATAGTTTGAAGATTCTTAAGTCTGGCTCTGCCTTGTGATATATTATTTCTGATTTGCTATTATGTATATATTGGTTTTATGATTTGGACAATTTCTGGTGATTAGAGATGTAGACATCATAATGGGGCATGCACTCTGAGGGGGAACAAAGACTGTTACACAAAGCAGCCTTATTCTAGCAGAGATTGAGATCTTTGGTTAAGGGAACTTGATCTTGAATGATTGTTTGATGAATTGCAGTGATCGGATGCCTCGACTCTTATTTCAGGTCATTATTTCTGTTACCAAAGTCTGAGGACAGATGAACGCTACAGCCACACTAATTGTCAAGTCTGCTAGAGGAAAATACCTATCACTTAGAAGTACCTATGTCTAAACCAGGCAAAAAGAAACGGTAAGACATAACCTGCTTTTTGGTCTTTTTTATTTCGTTTGTCTAAAATTTAAAATATTCATGGGTAGATAAAAATTCAATTCAGATTTCAATCTGTGTCATCTTATACACACAAGAAATAAATGAGAAATTCATGGGCTTTGATAAAGCTTCAAAACATTTTCAATAAAATGGTAAAACTGTCAAGTTTCATGTTATTATCCACACTAGAAAAGAGGGTTTTATCTTGATGAGGTGACTCCTCTTTTGATATATTTGATTTCTGACGAGAATTTTTGGGCTTGTTGGCAGTGCTATCATTGGGGGATGATAAATATTGATCATTTGTGGTGACAGATTGTGGATTTATGTGACTCTTTCGAGCCAGCTTATTTAAATTGACGATAATGTCAACATAATATTATTATGTGGGGGGTATACTAGTTCCAGAATTAGATAATCTCTGACCCTCTCAGTAAAAACTTCCACAGAGAAGCCGCAATGACAGTGAGCCATCTATCGCAGAAATTTAATAATCTACCTGATTCCATCCAGGATAAATGAATTGAGAGGGTAAAGGTTTATCAATGATTTGTTGTCTATTGTTGTTATATACTTTTATCAATGTTTGTCTTAATAACCTTTTCAAAGGAAGATCTATGCCGATATTGTTATGTTCATGATTTAGAGCAGTCAGTAACAAAAGGCAATCAGATATTGAAAGTTGAAAATTAGACAAATATGTCCCTGGTATATAGTTACCGGGTAGTTACCAGTGCTTGTTTCTCAGGTAATATTAATATTTTTGGTTACATTTACAAAAAATTAAATTTTTGAAATTAATTTATGTACATGTATAATTGTGAATTTTAGATATTATTGTTCATATAGATGTAATTGCATTGCTAACCCTTTGTTAATAAAAGAAAAGACCACATATACTGGTAAATGCTTTGAAAATTAAAAAATACCCCAAAACCCTAAATAAACCCTTGCCAATGCAATTACATGTATATATTATCAGTTCAGAACATGCTGCTCAAGTCAGAGCGATGAAACTGTCTCCTAATTTCTGACTTTGACCTTGACTTTCACATTTTGCATTTTAAGTTACAAAAGTTTAAAAAAAAAAAAAATCAAAACTATATTAAATGATAGATATTGGCCTTTATGACCTTGACCTTAATACCCATTTTACCTTGAACTTGGTTTGGAGTTTTCAAGGTCCTTCTTTATGTTAACTGTTTCAAAGAATATGCCTATACTAGCTACATCTTTTGAATTAATGTAGGGAAAGTCCATGCTTTTTCATTTAGAACTTTCTGTGAGTATTTAAATGCTTTTAATGTAATGGTGTTGGAACATGTGACTTTTGTGTAAGATCCAAATGCCATAATCCCTTAACATGAAAATAGCAATAGAGTCTTTGAAGAAATTGATGTTGGCTTGGTTTTTTTGATAATTCAACAAACAATTTGACTTACAAGACAAGATAGAAATACATTTTGACAAAAATTGAAGACTGTCATGCAATAAAACTTCTCAGAAGTAAACATTTTAGTCTTTATTGATGTTATGCCAAGATAATTGGCATTTGTTTTCTTCCTTGGAACCCATTATTCCTTGACTGGCATAAGGTAATTGTTGCCATCGCCAAGGACTAAATTGTTTCCCAATATCCAAATCAAGGAACGGTAAATTGAGACCAGGCCCATTAACACAGATCTTTTGGTGGCTGTTCTAGATTATGTCAGTTGGCTAGCTTTTTTAAAAGAGAAAACTCCAAAGTGAGGTATTAAGATAATAGAATGGCATTGTTAGCCATCTTTGGTGATATCCTGTTTGGAGTAGTTCCTGGAAACATTGGCTGCAACCATAACATTGTTGTTATTTTCATTTCATTCCTTGGCCTGCATCTGTCGACATACAGGAAGCTTATACTTAAAGATGCCAAAAGTACAGAAGGGAAACATGAATAATATTATAAAACTGTATCAGATACTGGGTCAAGTTGTTCAATATTCAAGAAGTAAACTCGTTACGTTCCTTTCTGATTTTGCAAGGAAGATGTGGGAGTTTTATAGCAGCATTCATTTAATCTAGATGCTGAATAAATTATAACCTGACCTACGTTTGTTGGTAATTATTTCTTGAAAATAGAATGAGAACATATTGTTGAAGTCTGTTTATATGTTTTGATTATAATATATAGTACATGTACATGTTAATTGCATTATGGTATATCAATACAAGTAAGTCACCCCTAGCATAGATGATAAATCTATGAGCTAACAATTCACTGAGGCATTGTTTATCAGCCTATGTTGATTGATTACCTGTCAATTACAGGTATATATGTTTCTTGTCGGACCACTGAAGCACTGCTGAGGCTGTGGGGTTTACCCTCTCACTAAATAGTTTCTGTCTGAATGATGGAGTCACTTTTCTTTGTAGTTTGAGGTTGGGGGATTTAAATCTCCCTCTCACTATGAATATTTCCTATCTCAAAATGCTCCTTAAGAAGGAGAAAGATAAGGACCCACTGAGGTAAGTTTGCATGAGGAGAGTTTGTGTACTGTACACAGAACTGCATGGTTTGATCTTTGCATGTGTACATTGCACAGAACTGCATGGTTCAATCTCTGCATGTGTACTGTGGTACACAAACTGCATGGTTTGATATCTGCATGTGTACTGTACACAGAACTGCATGGTTCAATCTCTGGATGTGTACTGTAGTACACAAACTGCATGGTTCAATCTCTGGATGTGTACTGTAGTACACAAACTGCATGGTTCAATCTCTGGATGTGTACATGGATGGTTTTCTGCATGTGAACCATACATCTAACTACATGTTTTTCTGTGTGTGGTGGAGAATCTGACATTTAACCTTAATTACATAGTAGTTGACATGTACTCTGTCTTCCTGCATTAAGCACCAGTATCTGTTGATTCATAAGTCTGTTTTTGTCATATTTAGACCTGGTAATTGTCAGGTAGATGTGATTATAAGACTAATTAAAGGTTGATTTCTGCCTTAATTAACAGAAAGGAGTAGCTGAAAAAAAGTACATTGTGGTTGTTGCAGTGATTAGCATGTATATGTATGTTGGAGTAATGATACAACTAAAGTGTTTTAGTTCGGTAACCTGCATGTTAATAGTAACTGATGGAATGTTAATCAGCAGTTATCTCTCTTTCTTGCATGTACACTTCTTAATTTCTAACCAGAGATACTGAAATTAAGATGGTATGGGACACCTCCATATTGTGACGTACTTCCTATCAAAATAAATCAAGTAAAATTTTATAATTTTTTTCTTTGCCAACATTGCTATCAGGGTAGCGCAGTGGGTTAGAGCGTTATCTACGAATTTGTAGGCTATGAGTTCAAAACCCGCTGGAGCTTATGTAAGTTTCACCTTTCCAATAATTTTTAAAATATTTTTTTCTTTGGTCAAATATTGTAAAATTTAAAAATTCTAAACCTGTGAAAATATTTTGATTATAATGTTCGTTTATCCACATTAATATCGACAGGTGTTCAATACCACCTTATTGCTGAACTATAAATCCTTAAAAAGTTGAATTGTCCCTGAATCTGTTTTCTTTGTCCAGTGAAAGTTTAATATATGCATGTTGTTTTGAATGGATGGTATATTGGGTATATTCTTCATTGACATTTGTTTGTTGTTATACATCTGAACATATGGTATATAGCGAAATGACGGAATAATTTTGACATTTGTAACATAGATGTTTTCTTAGCAGTTAAATGGCAAAGACTGATGGGTAGCTTGTTGTTTATTGTCTTTTAATATTCCCTAATTCTTATTAAATACTGTCTGATTGAAATTGCGAAAAAAATTGTTATTTTTCCTTTCACAACTGATACATCTAGAGGTGAGGTAAGATGGAATTTTCCTCATTTGAAGATGTCCACATTCTCATTCTGATTTCTTCAGCATGCAGTTGGAATAATTAATTCTTCAAATTCATCAAATATGAAATGAAAACAAATTTGAGACAAGATTAGTGCCACTGGATAACTTCAACCTTAATCTACTTCGGTTTATGTCCACTTGACCCATAATAATATATATATATATATATATATATATATATATATATATATATATATATATATATATAATATATATATATATATATATGATACTTTAATTTTTATGGTAATATCCCCAAGAGCTGCAACTCTCCTTTGTTATGTGGGAACATTTGAGAGGGGAATTGCTGCTGTAAGGTTTCTTCTGGACAGGAAATGAACACAAGCCTTTATGTCCCCTGGCAATTTTGAAAGTCATACATTAACTACACTTAAAAATTTCGTGAAATAACCATGCAATTAGAACTGATATAGATTTTGTATAGAATTAGTATTGTGTAAAAATGAACCAACAAAGGACTATAAATGATATTAGTCAAATTTGGCCCCCATAATTCGCAATTTTTTAAAGTGTTTCAGGTACATTAAATTGTTGTGTTATTTTTCAGAGGAGTTGATATAAATTATATTGTTGGCCTATTTATTTTATTTATTTGCACTCACTGGCAGTATATGACATCAGAAGTGACGTATTTTTATAATTCAATCGAAATCAGCCAAAATTTGACATTTTTCTAATCATTTTTCGAATGGGAAATATAGAGCGACGCTTTGAACAAGAACAAACTTTTTGTCACTTATAAGTACTGGATAGATACATCTTTGTTGAAAATATTTTGGTTGTTCAAGCAATCGCTCAATGTTTTCTTAAAGAAAAACTGCTTCAAAACAAGCCGTTTTATGCTAAAATGCGAAAATGGTGGGAAAAGGTAAATTTTATGGTGTCATATTTTAAAACTGTGGGCAGTTAAATCAAAATAAAAGTTATGAAAAAACTTCAAATGTATATTTATACAAAGAAAACAAAGAATAACAATAAAATGACGATGTTCATTTAAGAGGGCCATTTTAGTCTCAAACCATATATAGTCCTTTGGGCTTTTCTGGCAAAAAAATAATACTCTTGTCAATGGTTACCTCTCTACATGTTCCTGTAGGTGACTGCATAATATAATTTGAATGTATACTTAAAATGCAGGTCGGATGAGAAATTTCGACATCAGAAAGATTAATTACTGTCTACTTGTAGGTATAAAAAGATGAAGGAGAGATCTCACCTTCAACAGAGCACCAAACATCAGTTTGTGCAGGCCTTACAACCTCTACAGCTCCCACTGATAGTCCCTCTGTCCACAAAAGTAAGTACATGTATACTGATAGTCACTCTGTCCACAAAAGTAAGTACATGTATATTGATAGTCCCTCTGTCCACAAAAGTAAGTATATTGATAGTCCCTCTGTCTATTAAAGTAAGTACAACCCATAATCCCTCTGTCTATTAAAGTAAGTACGACTGATAGTCCCTCTGTCTACTAAAGGAAGTACTTTATATACACAGTTACTACTGATAGTCCCTATGTTCACAAAAGTAAGTACTGGGTACTTTATATGTACAGCTACCACTGATAGTCCCTCTGTCTACAAAAGTAAGTACCACTTCTGTCTACAAAAGTAAGTACCAACGATAGTCCCTCTGTCTACAAAAGTAAGTACTACAGCTACCACTGATAGTCCCTCTGTCTACAAAAGTAAGTACTACAGCTACCACTGATAGTCCTTCTGTCTACAAAAATAAGTACCATTACTTTAAATCTACAGCTAACATTGATAGTCCCTCTGTATACAAAAAAAGTTCCACTGATAGTCCCTCTGTCTACTAAAGTAAGTACTTTATTTATACAGTTACTACTGATAGTCCCTTTATCTACAAAATAAGTACTTTATGTGTACACTACCACTGAAATCCCTCTGTTTATAAAAGTAAGTACCACAGATTGTCCCTCTGTTTATAAAAGTAAGTACCACAGATTTTCCCTCTGTTTATAAAAGTAAGTACCACAGATTGTCCCTCTGTTTATAAAAGAAAGTATCACTGATAGTCCCTCTGTCTACAAAAGTAAGTACTTTACAAATATGCTTTGATGATTCATCTGAATACAAAACCCAAGTTCTTAATTCCAAAACTATCTTTGAAAGATCTTTTTCCAAGAGCTTCAATCAATTATCTTCATATCTTCAAAAGAAAGAACATTGAATGGTAGTCCCTCTTTCTACAATAGTAACTACAAGTTCATGTCTAGAGCTACCACTGATTGTCCCAAATCCTTCTAAAATATGTATAAATACTTTATGCTATACATGTACATAGTCACCGTTAATAGTCCATATAAATCTCCCTGTTTACAAAATTACCGGTAAGTACTTTATTAGGAGTACTTTCATCAATGGTTCCTTTACCACAAAAATAGGTACAAATACTAGATCTGCATTTCTTTCATTGCTTTGCTGTAACTAGATAAACCATTGATATTTACATAGATAAGAGGTTTCCATTGACAGGTAGACCCATTGTAAACCAAATTTAATACCATATTTTATACATAGAGGTACAGCTAATAAGTCTGCAAAACTTGAATGTACTAATGGTACAAATTAAAGTAACCAGTGCATGATTTGGTTTGAAATATCTTCATAAGTCCATAAATTATTGATACTGCTGTATGTTATTTGAATTTGCATTGAAATTTAATGATCAACTCTGTTCTCCCACTCATCATAGCACTTGTATCGTATCAGGAAAGGTGTAAAATTTGTTGAGAAATCCATTGAAATTTATGAGATTCTTTAATATTTATTCTTCAAGATAAGTTTTGTAAAAGTACATGTACCTGTATGGAGGCACTGCTGTCTAGTGGGGGATAACACCCGCTATACGACAAGTAATAGAACCCAGCATGGTGCATCGATTTGCTAAAAGGTTATAAATTACATGTACTTATTTTGTGTGGAATATATATCCACAAGTGGAAACATTTTTAAAGATAAAAGAGAAAAGAGGGTGTTTTTATTGACAGTGAAGTATATATAAGCTAAGGTTTCATGTACTTGTCAAGTACTTGGGTATTGAACCATAAGACATGAACCAGTCATCTTCTTTTCAACAAATTAATAATACATTGTTATCTTGCACCTCTGGAAACGCATGCACTGGTTGGTAGTTAAAAAACAGAGTTATCTTTCTTATAAGAGTATTGAGGCTGATTTGATAGAAGAAAAGAAGAAAGAGAAATCTCAATAGATACCATGGTATTCAGATATACCAGGTACTTGTTCTTACAGCTACTCATGAGGTATCTTGACATGGTGTTTAGTTAATTGGTATATTTATTCAGTGAATTTATTATCTGATATTTAATTAAGACACAAAAGATATGTCGACTGCAAATCTTGATGCAGCTACCAGTAATCACAAATATTATCTGTAAAATGGAATCTAATCGATTCTTTAAAGGAACCCAATGTCTTCTCCATTATTTGGCTTGTTTCTTTACCCTAAACTCGCTTCTACCTGGTGCACTTTCTAAATACCTTGTCAGTGCAGAACAATAGTTGCCTGAACACAGGTACCTTTACCTGTAATATTCACGTGATGAAGTGAGACGAGTGATAATGTGATTGACAAACATGCTCGGTGACAGGTACCATAAACCAGAGGAAATTCCATGAAGCCTGCCTCCTGCCCCCACACACCTGGAAATGAACTCACTCAGTGACAAACACCTTCACTGAATAATCAAAGATCCAGGCAGCATCAGGTTTTGATAAGTTAATAATTAATAAGCAGCCAGTGGTCCAAAGACCTGGAGAAGATCAGGTGTATTGATTAAGGTAGATGTACCATTCCGTGTGAGAGGCGGGTCAGTGTGATGTCTCGGTCCAGACGCGTGGATAAATCTACCGTCAAAGTCCTGTGTGATGGATGATGGGATATGGTATGTCACAGGAAGAGAATTCTCCACAGGTATTTTCTAGTCTACTTCTCTCCCAGCAGTCCTCTTAATGGTATTTAATTTTTTACTGTTAAGAAATGACTTTGTTGTATTGATTTTTATTTTTTATGATTTGGTCTTTCTTGCTGTAACAATATGTGTAATGAAATGCGCTACGATTCTGTAAAACCTGGAATTATGAAATCACAGTGGTTGGTTCATGCACCTTCCATCTCCCCTAACCACCTGAGATTTATTTAACACACCTTTTGATATTATTAAAGATTCATGATTGTCGAGGGTTATATCCAATTTTTCACAACTCAGTCAAGTAATCAACATTCAATTTTTTTTATTTCTTTGAAAAGAAAAAAATAATAACCATATTACAAACAAAACTTGCTTTAATTTTGTTTAATGCCAAAGTTTGACTACCTCCAACATCAGGTATGATCTTTTCCTGTTTCTTTCATGCTATTTCATAGGCTCAAGTTGTTACAAGGTTTAAATGTTCTTGTCTCTATTAGTTGTCACAGTTAATTGATTCAGAATTGGTCAGTAAAGGTGTTTTTCTTCTCTTTCTTTGTATCAGTTTCTATACACCTGAAAATAAAAAATGGGTGTATATCAAAGTAGTTATTAGTTTTTAATTAGTAAATAAAAATGTTTGAATAAAAAAATGAGAACTCTTTATGAAATTTTTCAATCAAACCCTGTTTCCAATAATAAGTGCACTGAATTGACAGTTAATATATTTGCACATTCATGCAGATATATAGTAGTTTTAAAAGCTCTAGGGGGTTTCTTGGTTGATTTCAGATTTCATTCAAGTACATATGATATATGCAGTGCTTTCATTTGTTTGATTGTCTTTTGAATGACAATGAATAGAAACCTGCTAAAATAGCACCAACAGTTTGAGCAAAGACACTTGGTGTTATTTTGTGTAATGATAGTTTACATTGGATACATGTAAGTGATGATTGGGGCGGACTACAGCTATGTGATGGGGAATATGGTACAGGTTGCTGGGAGAATGATCATTGTACAACAGATCCCCCCGCCTCATGTAAGTTATGTGTGTTAAAGTTGAGTGCAAGTCAAACCATGGGTAATATTGTACACTAAGTTATGGGGAGAGTGATAATTGTATACTGGAAATTCCTTATATTACGCGAGTACTTAATTCCACGATCCCACTGTTTTGTATCAAATCGTGAGAATATAAAATCGCAATCAGGAACTTTTCTCCTTATGTCTTATAGTTCTCAACTCTCAGAAAATAATGGCGAGATTTTAAAATCTGCTAATGGTGCTTCTCTCGATTTATGCGGATATTAATTCCCCACGTTTAACTAGGAATCTACAGTACACAAGCAAAAGTAATCACAACCCATGCAACTGAGTTAGAGGCGGTTATAAA
This sequence comes from Magallana nippona, assembly GCA_033439105.1. Taxonomy (NCBI): domain Eukaryota; kingdom Metazoa; phylum Mollusca; class Bivalvia; order Ostreida; family Ostreidae; genus Magallana; species Magallana nippona. The sequence goes on along the minus strand of CM065926.1, from coordinate 2,388,454 downwards.
AATGTTTTTAATCCATCTATCAGTCCGTCTGTAAGTCATTTTTTTGCCAGAGAAACTTGTCTTAATTAAACTTCTTCACAGAATTTCTTTAAACTTTGTACTGTAGTTGATAAGGACACAGTGTTTAGATTTACAGGAAAATCTTATTCGATAGTTTTTTCTTAATTTCGCCTCTTTTTTTCTTACAAGTTTGTATAGAGGTGCAAAGCACAGGAAATGCCGATTCTATTATTTTTTTGGAGAATTATACCCTCTTGGACTTACAAGTGTGACCAAAATTAAAATAGTTACAGAAACAGTTTATCAGTGTAACTCCTCAAACTGCTAATGAGAATTTTGGGACATTTTGAGGCTATTTAGTACATTTGGTACCCTGTTGATTTGCATATTCAAAGGAAATCTGATATATTTTGTGATTAGAGTTTTGCCCCTTTAAATGTGCTCCTTCAATCCTGTTAATGACTCTGCCAGGATCTTATATTCATCAATCATAGATCATTCTGCTCTCACCACTATTATGACAATCATATCGGTATTATCTGGCACTTCATTTTTCGGCTCTAAGTTTCAATAGTTAATTTGTATATACCAATACATAGGATTTAGGATTAATGTAGGTTATGAAGTCCCAAGTCACAGGTGATTAATGATGTAATCACCTCCCTATTATTAATTGGATTTTAATCTGTTTTATTATTTTCTGTAAGTGGACTGCTTGGGAATATTAATGTATCCGAACATTCCAGGATTTCTATATTGCTAAATACATTACAATATTTATCATTGCTCTGTACCAATACCATCTACCATCAACCTTCTCTGCTCATCAAGTACACCGCTACCCATTACCCCCACCCCCCACCCCCACCCAGCCCCGCCAAAAAAATCCAAACAAACAAACAACAATACATAATTGTATGAGCATTGGGATACTGCTTAGTCCTTCTTTTGATTTATACTCATGTGTATATTGCTAGAAGTATTGACTGAAATCAATTTTTTTAATAGAAAAGAGAGCAAGAAGGGTATTCTTATTTGTTTGTTCTTTAATGCTTGGTAACATCATTGAAAACAAATTGTGCAGGTGAATTGGACATTAATTAACCAATGGTCATTTGACTAAATAGACTACCATGCAGTGGTCATAGAATTTAATTGGGTTGTTGGTTTATGGTTGCTATAGGAAACAAAGGTCTCTGAACTCATGGGGTCTAAAGAAGTGATTACCAGAAGGTGGCTGGACAATTCTATATCTGCTGATTAGGATAAAGACTGGTCATAGAGGGATGTCATAAAATGACATGCAATCTGCGGCTTTTTATTATTTGATATGACATGTAACTGTCACCTATTTATTATTTGATGTGGCATGAAACTGTCATTATTTCATTAAAGATGTAAAATCCAAAAGTAGGTTAAACCTGCATTTGTAAGAAGAAAATCATTTACAGCTCAGAAAAGTGTTGAAGACATTTAAAATCTCAATTCCAGAACATTAGAGAGTATTAACTGAGCAGCCCATTGTTTTGTGTAGAGCATGATTGCTATAATATTAATACCCTTGGTTGTTCTGTTCTGTAAGCTGTTTCATAAGAGAAGTGAAAGCTGATAATCTTCTCCTCTAAGTTTGGTCACTATGTGGTCGATCAGTGAAGTTAGTGGACATAAGGGATGATATCATAGGATGCTGTCCACCCTGCTCTCTCTCGATTCGGTCCAGTAAACGTCCGTGGAATCATGCATGATAACATATCCCATCGCAGACAGGTCAGTCTCAGTGATGTCATATATTAACATAAAACTTCATATTGTTGCACTGAAGAATTCTTCAGAGATAACATAAATTATGCAGTGACATTCAAGTGTGTTTTAGTAGACTGTATTTTGTAAGAAGTTGATTATCAGCTGATGGCAGGTTATTACCAGTGTTGCTATGACAGAGACCGCAAGATCTACCCTTATATATGTAAATGCAAAGGTTTGTTTGTAATGTTGGCAAATAACAATACCATGGAAAATAAAACGCAACAATTGCACGTTCTGTTGATGTGTTTCCATCTCCTGTTTAAACATTACTTCTACTGAACATTGTTATGTACAATAATTGTGTTTGCTGAAAATTAAATAACCGATAATGAACCTTATTGAACCCAAAGTGCATAGAATTCAAAAGGTTTGCATTTACTGTTTGATTGAAAGCATTAAGCCGCAGTGCATACTTAAATATCGTTGGGGAACTTCAGAAAGACATTATGAATATATTCATACTAAACTAAATTAAGATTTTAAGAATTGATGACATTTCATTAAGGTGATGGTACCGGTGATGGAAAAGAATGTTACCCATGTACATCTTTTTTAACATACACTGAAAATAATTTTCCTTTGTCACTGGAAGATCAATAAAAAAGAAATTCAATATATTTCAAAAACTTCCAAAATTGACCAACAAATGGATTGTATTTTTCTATAAACAATGAACTGAACAATAAATATTTTCTGTATATAAATGTTGGAAAGAGTTGCAGTTGTTTATTTGATAATGATCTTTTACATGCTAAATATTTTATATGAAGTTGAATTAAGATTTTCTAGGAAGTTGTGTTGAGTGGTATATATTTTCTTTGAAGTCAAATTGAGTACCCGGGTAGTTTTTATATTCTATAAAGTCGAATCGAGTGGTAGATATTTTCTGTATGATTAATTATGAGTGATATTTATTTTCCATGAAAGTGAAATGAGTGGTAGAAATTGTATTTGAAGTTTAATAGAGGAGTACATACCAGGTATTTTCTCTGATGTTGACTTGAGCAATACATCTCTGTTAAATTAAGAGGCGTAAATTTTCTATGAAGTTGAATCGAGCAGTAGATATTTTCTATGAAGTTGTGTGCTATACATTTTCAGTGTTAAACTAGTGACACATTCTCTAGGGTTGGACCTTGTGCTCAGGTTTTGTTCCACAGCAGGAACTACCAAATTTGCACTTTAGAGCAAGACCTAGTCATTCTTTTCCTATACAATCCAAAAGCACATACATTATAGAAATATGTTGGATTTGGTACAGAATTAATTGATTGCCTGATTATAAACTATGATGTGTATTGGAGTGTTTGCTGATTGTTTCTCAGATAGGATTCATCACTTCCACACATGGTGTATTTGTAAAAGAGATCTCCAGATTTGATAGCTTGTAATTGTCTTCTTTTCAAACATCATTGCTATAGGTGCAATTTAAAGCCTTTGTGTCCGATTCATTTTGTCTCCAAGTTGACATAGAGCCTGATTGCACATTAAAATATGAAGCCATTAGCCGTGCTGTTCTGGACGATGACTGTCCACTAACTGGAAGTAGTAATTGGTCCACGCGGGATTCTGTCTCTTTGGGACATCAGGATACTCAACTGTATCTGTCCTGCGACTCGCTTCAACTTTCTGTTTACATTGTTCCGGGAGGTGTATAGCTTGTTGAGAAGAACAATCTTCACGGTTGTTATGAATAATCAAATGGAATTGTAATCGACTGAAATCAAAAGTATATGAGGAAAAATAAACTCGAGAATAACCCGTCAGTTGATTCAATGGATTACGGTTTTTAAAAGAGAAAGTGGGAGACCTGATCCAAGAGATGATCATTTAAACTTTGGATATTGATATGAAAATTATTGCTGGCTAAATAATATAATGACTGGCCTTTATCAAATGTACAAATAGTGCCAGAGTGCAGCAAAATTAATGTAGATTTAGAGTGGCAGAGAGAGGAATAGAATTCTGAGAGTGACATTCTGTGATATCACTACAAGCACTGTCAATAAGAAAAATCGGAGCCAGACGCTTTATATATACTGGAGTGTGAACATGAAGGAACAGCTAACTCTTCCTCCTTGGGTACACCCTCACCCCACTGAACCCAGCTGACATCATCAAGGCTGGAGATCTTTTTAGACACTTCAGATCACAATAACCATTATCTATGGTCTTCTTTTGAAGAAATATAAGTAAATATATAAGGATACAATAGGCTGTGATATTCACTATGGCTGAGCCCGGATTCTGGCCACCCTTTGACCAGAAGTTGATGCGGTTACCAAACGTAGAGAGACAGAGAAACAAAGAGCGGGAGAAAGAGAACCAGATTTCTGTGGATGTGGTAAGGTTTATTAGTGCTTGGACCCGCTATCACACGGAATATATTCTCTTTTAATTTAAGTCTTAATAAAAAACAGCACCAACTTACTCAGTGCTACTGTGTGTACTAGGTATATCTAACAAGTCTTAGAGTGTACAAAAACTTTTCAGTGTTTGAGTTTGAGAATGTTGGAATAGAATTAAATTCGGGGGATAAAAGAGCCAGTTTAAAACTATTAAAGACTTTCTAGGACAGAGAAATTGAATAACAACTAGATTAATTCTGTATTCAGTGGACAGCTTTTGGATAAATCCTACAAAGGATTTTCTCTTTTGTAATGCTTGACCAAATTAAATCCGCAAGATTTCCACCTCGGTGTGTTTAATTTAATATCATTTAATAGATATTGACCCTGATAAATATTGACACTAATATTCACCTCTCAAAAAAAAACAATGAAATATGTCAATAGTATTTCATTTGTCACAAGATGTATTTGTTTCATCAGGGTAACACGGTAATTTTTAAACTCTAAGTAATCCTTTAATGATTTTTTTAACTGCTTGGACAAAATTTGTGTCTACAAAAATGGGTGCAAGGAAGATTTGACAGCCAAGTTCTCAATTGTTAAATTCATCTCAGACATTTTTTTAAGAACTCCTGTTTTATTTTAAAGATTAAGACAAGTTATTACTATTTAAGTCTTTTCTCAATTTCTATATAAAATACTCTGGAAAATAAAATTAATTAAGATTGACTCAAAACAATAAGAGCCAAAAGGAAAGTTCTGATACCTAGATTTATTACTGAGATGTTGTGCAAAGTCTCCAATTAAACAGATAAGAGTTTGCAGTTGTGGTTAACCGAATCCACTTGGGCACCGGGTGTCGATGGGTAGACCGGCCTTATCCTGTTCTATATATAGGACAGTCGGATGCCAGTTTTATCCTGGGATCTCGGTTATTAATGGTATTAAATTGCCTCTTTAACCAAGAATAATAAACTGTGATCGATCAATCCGAATTTTAATATGACATTGTTTAAACAGAAATAAAACATAACATTGATTTCTAGATAGACCAGGTCTTGATAGAATTCCATAGCAAAATTCAAGATGTTGAGATTTTCCCACATAATCACAACTAATAACAAAATTGTAGGGTCAATATGTGTTTTGTTTTATAGTGTGTTTGAATTAATTAAAGGTATTTCTGGATCAAATGTAGATAACAAATACACAAGACCCTCTCTCGACATTTAGCATTCAGATGTTTGAACCTCTCTTGTTTTGAAGCCAAAGTTTTATTTTTTGCACAACTTAATAAATGTCATGTGGTGACCATTCCTGTCCATGTTGAATGAAATGCAGAATGTTGCACCCTTTTAAATATATTAAACATGATTGACCTGTTTTTAAAAAAGGTAGAGAAAAAAATTCTGATAGCTTTTAGTAACAGCAAATTAAAGATTAGAATCTGATGTGCAATTTAAATATGATAAATTGACTAAAAAGATTCTCATTTTAAGTTAGAAATTCTCAAGCATGATTTTAAATAAATAATAGCAGCAATGACAGAGCAGTCCTGTCTATCTGGTCCTCGACTTTGCCCACACCTGTCACCGAGGAAATTCCTAGGTTTCTTGAGGTCAGCATAAGTCAGATTACCCCCTTATTACTGAGAAAACTGAGTATTTTAGATGTGCTACATACTGTCAAATATGATTTTTGCCCCTATCAATAAATGTAGAAGGAATTTTGTTGTGGGTTAAGAAATTCATGAACCTGTACGGTGATTCTCAAATTGGTCCTCTGCATTGTATTAGATTAAAACTCTGTCTCTCTGTTGATAAGGAGAGACTTTCTGGATAATTTATACATTTTTCTTCATTTTCTCTCACTCTTAGATTCCTTTAAAAATATAAGTACAGGAACTCCCTTTGTCTACTTTTTTACTTGTTTTGACATTGGTTTTGTATTTAAATGCATATTTCAGAATGTTAAATGATTTCACTTGGGAAGAATGGATTTGAGAATTAATGCTAGAGTTTGGGTACTTCAGTTAAACAATATCTTTGGCTATTTATTTATTGCCTTTTGACTAAAATGAGAATAATCTTGTGTTTGGGCAATCATTTATTGCCTTAAATAGGAGAAAGTATTAAAAGCGGTCTTAAAATATTGTTAAAGTTAAGTCATGTTTATCCGAGTTACATTCACTTTCCCTGATCCCTATTCTCTTGTCTTGTCAGCCATTGTTTTTAATCGCTATTAAAGTTTGAAAGCTGATTGTGTACAAGGTACTTAGTTTTCCTAACTTCAAGTACAGAGTCATCGGAATGTCAAGTATAATGGCTGCTGCCTTTGTTTGTATTTGTTTTCTTATGCTGCAAAAAAAAGTTAATGAACAAATCAATATATGCAAGAAATAAACCTTGATTTAAGAGCCATAAAAGGCAATGTTTACTCGGCTTGTGAAGGAACAATTTGTAATTGTGGCGCACACTTGCTTGCAGGTGTCAAATGACTCTTCTATCCTTTATTTCACCATGGGCTCTTTAATTAATTCCTAGTATAAATTCTTCAGTGTTTATTTAAAGTATATGCATTGAGGTTTATGAAGTTTAAAGATAAAATATGATACCAAGGCTTTTGTATCTGGGAATTAATTGTTTGGTCGAGTTTTCTACCATTATGCGAGACAATAAGCTGTTGTTATTTCAGTTCCTACATCAAGAATACCCACATTTTCTTAATCCCAATGTAAAATTCTTCTATTTGGAGAGCATGTCGGTGTGGGGCAAAAAACACAAGCTTCACAGTTCAGAGTGTCAAAGGCTGACTTTAATATCACTTGATCGTAGATCAGAGTGTGAAGTCGCCTTGGTTTTGGAATATCATACCTCCAGTGTTGTTGATCTGTCGGCCTGTCCATATCATTAATGTCTGCAATTACTAGCCGATCTATTGAATTCTCTCTCTCCATAAGGTGGAATTGTACAGTAGACGATGTAATTAATATTTGATTAGTTGGTTTGATTTGTGCACTGTTCGAATGGATTGTTTGCTGGAGATTTATTTACAATTTCTGAACAGGGAGTAAGATGTGTATCAATTTACCAGGTGTTCACAGTGAAGTGTGAAAAGTCTACTGTGTTAAAGAGCCTAACTCTAGCAATTGACAAAATGTCAGGAAGATATTAAAGTTTGAAGACTTGGTTGTGCCTTCCAGCTTTAAAATCATAAAAACAATGAAAAGAATTGATTAGCCAGATTTGTATTAGAGGAGAGTGAAATTTTATTGTTCTCAATGGACAAGCAACGATCAGCCTACTACAATGAGACTGTTACACTGGGATCTGTGTGTCTCTTTAGGAGAAATTGACCTGAAGTAACTAATGGCACTTTTAGGATTCACTAGATCTAATGGAACTGTCATGGTCCCAATTATTTATTGTAACTCCCTGGATTCTATAATGTAACAGCCAGGATCCCATTGTATTGTAACACCTGTCAGGAGTTGAACCCTTTGTTACAGTCAGGATACTTCTATTGTAACAGTCAGAATCCCAAACTATTTAACAGTTGTCGGGATCCCAATCTATTTAGAACAGTCAGGATGCAGATTCATTGTAACTGTGGATGAACTGTCTAGGCTATTTTATTTGGACTGTGATCCAGTGGATCTGTTAGTATATTAATCTAGTGACACTGTTGGAGCATTGACTTCTGACCAGAATCTGCTGATGGCAGACATTAACTTCACTGTGTCCAGAAAGGACCTTCACTCGGCTCTCAGGAGGAGTGGAATAGGAGGCCTGGTATTCCGACAGGTATTGCAACGCTGTTCTCTTATCCACAGTAACTCTCTGTAAAACAGTAGCTGGCCCTTTATTCCAAGTGCTTGTAACACACTAGTTAGAATGTTCTATTTTAAATTGTTTTGTAATGTTTTGGCTGTGCCGTTACTGCAGTTACCATGCTAGATAGATCTTGCAGGAGCAAATGTTCTTTGAAGAAAAACGTGTGTTTATTCTACAGTCTACTAAACTCTTAAGAATTGCATGTCATAGTATTCTTGCAATACGGACAAACAGTTCAGGACAACCACAGTGAAGCATCTCATTCATACAATGGCACATATACTACCTCTGTGGGTCTACAAGTTTGTGTGTAGGGCACAATCCCAGGACTTCAGGTGGTATGGGACACCTCCATATTGTGACGTGTTTCTCATTGAACTTATAATTATAAACAATAAAATTCATTAATTTTGTATGTTTTTCTTTCACAAGTATGTTATCTAACAATGCAGCGCAATCGGTTAGAGCATCTGTTGCAAATGTGTACATCATGAGTTCAAATCCCGATTGGGCTTTTAGAATTTTTACCTTTTCCCAAAACATTTTAAAGGCATTTTTTTAGGCAAATATTGTAAAATTTAAAATTTATAAACTGGTGAAAGTATTTTGATTATAATGTACATTGATACACATTAATATCGCGAGGTGTCCCTATATACCACCTTAAGTACGGTACTAGATGTTCAGAAGACATTGATGCATGTTCAGAAGACATTGATGCATGTGGTTGTAGGGTTTGTAAAATGGGTTTCTGCCCCACATATTGACAGACAGATTGGCTCTGTATTAATCTTGTTAATAAGAATAGATGACAGGGGTCATAAGTTTTAATACTAATTGCTAGGTGAATTGGAACAAGTGCATCGTGCACATATGGTCAGGGTAAAAAAAAATCAGTTAATAGCTTCTTTGTTCACAGATTAAAAATGCAATCCATATAATATTATTAGACTTATTGTGTTGTGAACTGGTACAATTTTGTTTTAATCTAGTAAGTTTTAAACAAAGGTGGCGTTAAAGTTTGCTGTAATTCTCTGTTGCTACCCAAATCCATTGAAGTCTAATTCGGTTGTAATAGCCAAGTCGGTACCACCGTGTAATGCTGTGCAACTGTCGTGTCTTCTTTCTCCTGTTTTATTCAGTGACTGGATCTGTCTGATTGGTTTGCGTGGTTTTGTTGTCTGTTGTTGTTTTAATCTAGGATTTTATGACTTCTGAACATCGGTCTGTAAGTAGCCTTAGCAGAATTACCTTATATAACTATAGTGCTACGCAACAATGACTCTATATAGAGGCCTGTTTCATAACTTGGCCTGTTATGACCATCCATTGAGTGAAAAACCCAAAATATTTATTTAGATTATCATTTCTTATTTCTTCATATAAGTTCCTTAAGATCTTATAAAGCCAGGTTCACTACAATAAATGTAGAACATTGCATGATACACAAACTTTATCCTAAGATGTTCACATAAACATAAAGTTAACATTAATATGTATCAGTCTGTAGGAAATCAAGATGCTGTATTCTGATTAATATTGCCAAGTTGATGTATGAAATATTTTGTTCTGATTGTTCTTGATGTGTTATAAATTATTCTCCTCCTGTTATTTAATGAGTAGATCGATGTTTTACTTGCTTGACTTATTCTTGGATGACATGAATATTTTACTATTTGAAGTGAGGGCATTCATATTGTGTGGACATTCAATCTCTTATCCTTTTGTAATTAATATCTATGTGAAGCAATTTGGTTTATTTATTAAATACATGTAATATGTTATGTAATCTATGTTCTCTACAACCATGGCACAATAATTATGAAATCTGTATATGTTGTTAAAAAAACAATCATGTACAACTTGTACTTTCAACAGAAAGGACAAATTTAAAGATCTTACACAGAACAATTCACGAGCTTTCAATTTCCTATTGAATAATTTAGCTTAACAGCCAAAAGCAAAGGAAAAAATGTAACAAAAGTTCCCTTTCTTTTTTTTAGAATCCCTTTAATTCTCAGTGTGTAAGCAATCCCTTTAATTCTCAGTGTGTAAGCAATTTAATATTCATTCTCTTCGCTCTCTGCATCCTTGATTATGGTAAAACAGTATAGAATGAGAATCACGAATGCTATAATTGGTTGTACAATGTATTACAGCTGAATGGGAAATCTTTTTCAACATTGGCTCTATGTTTTTTGTTGTATTACAGAGCCCCCAGAATGCCAACCTCCAGCAGCGGTCCAACCGGCTGAATGTTGATGGCAGTAAATACCAGTCGTCCTCCCAGCACATCTCCACCAAACAGAGCACCGCTGGGGCGGTACCCACCCACCACTCAACTCAGAACAAGCACAAGTCAGGCGTCTCCTACACAGAGGTCAGTAACCGAACGTCAGTGCTGTATCTAATCGGCCCTATAATCAATGCTAGACATGCACATAGTTCAATACTTGTTGATATGTAACCCATTACAAAAAGTCTTCTTTGGTTTGCTTTGGGTGAAACGTAGAAATGTCTGTTAGACAAAGGAAAACAAATACCAAACTAAATGCATTTCAGCATGTTTTAAAACAGCTTCCTGAAAAAATAATTCATTCAAATAAGTTTACAAAAAATTCACAGTTTCTGAATACATGTAGATACTGTGCACATTTTCTAAAGCACACCAAATTGTCAATGTTAAAATAAAAAGTTTGATTAATTATATAACATTGTATCAGTGTTATATGGTGGTATGCTGGTAGCCGCTGTAGCCCCCAACTATTACTATGTTATAAGCACTGTATCAGTGTTGTACCACTGTTAAACCATTTACAGGGTGGTAAGCTGGTAGCCGCTGTAGCCCCCACTATTACTATGTTATAAGCATTGTATCAGTGTTGTACATGTACCACTTTTAAACCATTTACAGGGTGATAAGCTGGTAGCTGCTGTAGCCCCACTATTACTATGTTATAAGTATTGTATCAGTGTTGTACCACTGTTAAAATATTTACAGGGTGGTAAGCTGGTAGCCGCTGTAGCCCCCACCACCACACTCCCTCAGCTGAGTAACCAGAATGACCTAAAGAACGCCCACCAGAAGCAGCACCATGATAACGACACTAACACGCTGCCGCAGCTCAACAAGAAGTCCGAGTCATACACCCGCCAAAGTTCCTACTCCACCATCAACACGGGCACTCCCGACAGAACCAAGAGGGATGCGTACGGCAACAAGCTGCCAATGACTCCCGGAGGTAACAACTAATATGGAAACTAATATGGAAACTATTAACTTCATGATAGCATACAGATAGTACTAATCACATGATGAAATACATAAAGTACTAGCTAAATGATTAGATGCAGAAAAAAACAACTACATGACATAATATAGTATTAATCACATTATCAAATGCAATTGGTACAATTCACATGATTGTATGCAAAAAGCCCAGAAGGATAAAAATGCTTTATAATCTTCCAGAGGCGTTAAAGCAGTTCAGAAGTAAATTGACAGCTTTTGAGCAGACGGAGATCTTAGATTACCCAGAAATCTGGTTCCTTGGTCTTGAGGCCAAGAAGATTGAAGGTGTTCCGGGTGGAGCTCAGAACAATGGCTACGATGATGAGAACGGGTCCTACATCAAGGTATGCTGCTGTAACTAGAATGCTCTTTGCTCACTGGAATCTTTCACCCTGGGCTACCAAAGATCAGAACTGTATGATGAATCCATGTTCCAGTTTTCTCTTTAACATACATTCTTTTGGAAACTTGTGTTGGGTGAAAGTTTCCAGACAGTGAAATACTGGTATAAAAGAAGGCTTTTGATTAAACCTTTGGCATTATTAGGTGATAGGCGACTTTTGACTAAACTCGTGGCAAATGTTTAAATGATAGGTGACCAAATTATGATGTGACTTTTGACTAAACCTGTGGCAATGTTTAGATGATAGGTGACCAAATAGTGTTCCGCTATGAGATTCTGGAGGTGGTAGGGAGAGGCTCGTTCGGTCAGGTGGTCAAAGTCCTCGACCATAAACATGATGAGGAAATCGCTATTAAGATTATTCGTAACAAGAAGAGGTAAAACAACATTTAGAGTGGAAGTAGCTGTTTTTTAGCTAGCAACAAATTTAGCTTGAAAACAACGCACTTTGTAGTGCTATTGCTTCATTTTCTAGAAGTTTGACTTTAGTGTTAGTGTGTTTTTGATATTCTTTAGCTTACTATGTACTATCATGTGTGTACATTTAGAAGCACACCAGTTTGAAACTAGATTGGTTTTTACTCCTTTCATAAAGTTACTCTGTACACAAGTCCGCAGTCATCATCAATCATTCTATAACAGTGACTGTTCTGAGTAGAACACTGTTACATGTACATTTATAGAATCTCAGAACTTCCTGTACAGTACTAAGCAGATAGAACTATATAACACAGTGAAATGGCTTCTGATAGGTCAAACGAAAAGAGTATTTTTAACAAACCACAGTCAACTTTATATGTATGTATCTTAGATATGCATATCATGATTGTAGTTCACTTATGCTGATTAGTAAGATTGACTATGCTCTAGATTTGTTATAATAGGTACATTTTTTATCTTTCAAGTGTATATATATTCATTATTTTTTTTTCTGATTCAATTACCTTTTATTCATATAATTTTTAAATTTTTGCATTTCTTCCTTGCTTGATTCCTTGGATATGGCATATTATCTGCACCCTCCAGCTATTTTCTGCACTGATTATTTTTTAGGTCATGCATGACCATATGGTGTATAGATATGAAATTCTTGAAGTGCTGGGTAAAGGCTCATTTGGTCAAGTGGTCAAATGCTATGACCACAAGACAGATCAGATGGTAGCTGTCAAAATTATCAGAAATAAGAAAAGGTAACACTTTTACTTCATTGTTACTTCACATCTGTGATCAAAGTATGTGGCACAAATAAAGCAGCCTCAGTGTTTTTATTATGAATCATGCAAATACATGTAACAAATTTTAAACTAGAAGATTTACACAATAACTGTATTCTTTTTAATGTATACATATATTGATTTTTTTTTCTTTTATTAGATTTGTTAAATAAGATTAGTTGCGTAATTAAAAAGAAAAATAATTTTAGCTAAGTATGATGACAAAGAACACAAATTAATTTGGGTCATTATCTCCGACAGATTTCACCACCAAGCGCTGGTGGAAGTCAAGATTCTGGACGCTCTCCGTCGGCGAGACAAAGACAACCAGTTCAACATCATCCACATGGGAGAGTACTTCTATTTCCGCAATCATCTCTGTATCACATTTGAACTCATGGGGTAAGTATACCTTTATCATCGATCGGTCCATAGTCTCAATTTGATGGAAGATGAAGAAAGGAGTATGTGTTTTCTTTATAATTAATGAAATCTTTATTAGAATATGATTCAGTCTGAATCAGAATATTTATGCATTATAAATGAGATTGGTTTGTGATGAAAGACCATGAAATTGATTTATTGTTAAAAAAAACCTAGAATTTATATGATCTCAAAGCTGAACATGGTCAGAGTAGTGTCCTATTTATAAACAATAGCTTGATGTGCTGAGGCTTCCTCTGTTTTACATAGACCTGCTGCTTTGTAATTTTTTTATTCACTATGTGATGATGTGTGTATTTTTGTTCTTTTCAGGATGAACTTGTATGAATTGATCAAGAAGAACAATTTTCAGGGATTCAGTATAGCTTTAATTCGTAGATTTGCCTTTTCTCTTCTCCAATGCCTTAAAATGTTACATCGAGAGAGAATTATTCACTGTGATCTAAAGCCAGTAAGTCTCATTTTAAAATATTCATAATTGCAGTTCTAAATAATGCATTGAAGTTCAAGTGAACTGCAGATAAATAGAGAGTTATATATGTACTGGTAAACCCTTTTTTTTTTTTTATTATAAGACTATTAAACTGAAAATATTCCTTTAAAATTTTAACCAACTCGGTAGACAAGAATTATCTTTGATCTGTATTGGAGATTTCTAAAGCAACTCTGAGCATACTCATTCAAGTGCTTATGCTTTTTCTGACAAGTATATATTACATTATTCATTTATCTTTAGGAAAACATATTACTACGACAACGAGGTCAAAGTTCCATAAAAGTCATAGACTTTGGATCCAGTTGTTACGAACACCAAAGAGGTATGTGAAACTATGTGTATGGGGTTTATAATGATGTTTCTGAATTTGATGATTGGCATTATAGCAAGACCTGTGTGTATTTGTTTTAGTGTACACGTACATCCAGAGTCGGTTTTACCGCTCACCTGAGGTGATCCTGGGGTTACCCTACTCCATGCCTATAGACATGTGGAGCTTCGGCTGCATCCTGGCAGAGCTGTACACTGGGTACCCCCTGTTCCCCGGGGAGAACGAGGTGGAGCAGCTGGCCTGTATCATGGAAGTCCTGGGACTCCCCAGCGGTAACGTGCTGGACCAGGCCACCAGGAGGCGCCTCTTCTTCGGTCGGTTCCTTCATTACACATAAGCCGTCATCTCTTGATATCAAAATCATGTAAACCAATTAAATTGCAACAACTTTACTTTGCCATTTAACTGGTTCATGGCAACTTGTTTTCAAGACTAAGCCTATGTTTACCATCTAAAACAAACACAAAAGACATTAAAGGACTGGTTCATATAAGTGATCAATATTCGCAATGGCGAAGCTCACGTGAACTTTGCAAAATTTTCTCACACATGAATAAAAAATACCTTCATTTCAGGAAATCTTAATGTTTTTCATTCTTTTCATGCTATTGCTAACCAGTTGTGCTTGGTTTTAACAGATTCCAAGGGTAATCCAAGGTGTATTACAAACAGCAAAGGCAAGAAGAGGCGGGTTGGTTCTAAGGACCTTCAGCAGGCCGTCAAAACGTGTGATGCCAACTTCCTGGACTTCATCAGGAGATGTCTGGAGTAAGATATCAGTGAACAGTCATTTACATAGTATACTGTAATCAATTCTTTAGGGTTTTTTTTTCCAACAAAGATAAATGAATAGATGGTGGTTAGATCATAATTGTAGAGAGAATGTAGGATAAACATTGATAATCCATCACTGTATATCAATGACCCTGTTGTTTGTAGATGGGACCCTAATATCCGGATGACTCCAGAGGAGGCCCTGCAGCATGACTGGATCAAGGAGGGCCTGGTCAACAGGAAAGCAAGGGATTCCAACCGGTCACAACAGAAGGCGTCTCACCGCCCCTCCCCCGCCGTGTCTGAACAGAACAGTGACCACCACCACAAGCCAACCGACCCCTACAAAGTCCCCGCACAGGTCCCCGGCAAAGGTGAGGGGTCACACTAACGACTAACCCAATTATTTACCATATATGTCATTTAACATGATAGGGTGGCTAGGAGTAATTCTTTAGTAATGGAAAGAATTAACATCCAAGCAAATTCGTGTTCATTTACCATATGTGTGTTTTAACGTGATAGGGTGTTTAAAAGTAATTCTCAAGAACAAAAAGAATCAACAGCCAAGCAAATTTGTAGAATTTGAATGACAGCGATAATGTCAGTGTATGTAATAACACTTACTTTGGCTTGGTGACAAGATGTTGGGCTGTGCTAATTCTGATTGGTTGATGACTCCTACAGAGCGTCAGAAGAGTGACGAATGGAAGGTCAGTCTAAAGGAGAGGAAACAGAGTGCCAAACGAGTTCCCCCTGTGGGGGCCTCGGCCGATCACACTCACGAGGAGCATAGTGCTAGAGGTAGCTACCCTGTGTTTGTTTGTTGTGCTACCGTAACCCTCACTTGTTATTTCAGCATGCAGCCCAGTCGCGTGTACTTGTATCCACTGCTTTGATCGGCTGTGTATATATCCCTAAACTGTAGCTATATACAGCTGTAACTCCAGCTTCTGCTAGGTCCAGCACATTACTCCATATCCTGCTTGCTTGTATACATATGGACAGTCTGATATATCAGATTGTTTCCACAGAGATTCCATTGTGTGAACTTCACAACTGCACCCTCCGCACCTTGTTATGTCCCAAGTCCAGATCTCATTCAAATGTATCTAATGACCCAGTAAACTGTTGACTCTACTTGTATGATGGATTTTCTAAAGATTCACAATTATTTGATTTTTATTAAGTTTCAAGTACTAAAGTAAAATAATTGATCCAAGATTTACCAGTAATCTGTATAACTCCAGGAAAATAATTAATGGCTCTGAAATGAAAATATTATTGTAATCTGAAGGACAAGGGACAGTTCATTTGTAGAAATGTTTGCATGCTTCACAGCTTACTAGTAAAACAATGCTATTTTGTTTTAAACCTGCAGGTAATACAACCACACATGTCACCTATATAAAGTTATTTTAAGGAATTCCAGAGCCCCGTTACAAAGAAAAGTAAGAAATGGACATCGTTTGTTTACCTTATTGCTAATCTCTAATCTAGCACGTGGGACAGCCTCTTCACTAGCCGTGGTCTACTAAATTTAATCCTCTCCTCTGGAATGATGCATGAAATCAACTGAGCAAATTAAAAAATTATTAAAAATCTGCATGTATTTGGATTGATAGTGAAATAACATGACAAAACAGTGAAAATAAAAGAAAATAAAACTTATAACATCATTCCTCTTGTAACCAACCTAGATTTCTTTCTAACTGATAAGTTGTATGGGAGGGGTCTTGATTCTTCTTCTGTTTGTAGAAATTCCGTTCATGTAGAAGGATATAGGTTTATAAGACTGTATTAACAATAATAGCACGGTACACTGGATTCTCACAGAGCATGTTTTCAACACATGAAGTGAATGTGTGGAGAATTACGCAGCATTGTCACAGTGCTGGGCCTAGAGGATTGAATGTTAAAACAGCACCATACCATGTTCGTTTTGTCTAGACTATTCCAACACTTCGAAAAGCCACTGCTGTTGCAATCTAAAGGGATAAAATACTGTTCAATATTCATATTATGTAATTTTAAAGCAATATTTATTTTGCTTGCAATGTACATGTAATTTTGCAACTTGACAAATGTGGATAGAATAGTAGAGTACTCATGCTGGAAATGCAATGGTTTCTACACTTACAGGTTGCTTTAAATTTTAACGCCACTTTTCCTCAAAGTCTGCTATTGGATCCGTTATCCAAGAAGTGTACACATGTAACTCGATCAGCATGTGCAACACAGACAGGAAGTCAATTCTCTGCACCTTGCCTTCAAATACACAGATTTGGGAAAGTTTAAGCCAGCATGTCTTACAATCAAAGTGTCTGTGTTTGTCGTCACTGTGGGTGTCACTTTGTGTGTCTGTCTGTCACTTTGTGAGTCACTGTGTGTATGTGTGTCTGTCACTGTGTGTTACTGTGTATGTGTGTCTGCCATGTGTTGTAGCTGTGTGTACCGCTTTCTCTGTGACTTGTCGTAACCACTAATCTCCAACAGGACCCCATTATTTTACAGCTCCCAGTGCCAAGAGTACCAAGGGCAGCGCCAGGAAGGAGGACAGCCACAATGTGGTCAGTGAGGAGGTGAAGAGCCTGGCCCCGGGGCACCCCCACCACTCAAAGGCCGACCCCAGCAACACAGAGGAATCAAAATTCTTGCCACCCATCGTGAAATAAACTCACCTTCCCTGTGAATGAAGCAATAACTTCTCCATGCATAATTATTTTAATGCTCCCACTATGGACATTGTGGTACAGTACATAATTGTTATCAAAATGTTTTTGTTGAAAACAGACTTTATAATTTTGAAGATTGTGTATTACATTTTGACATGTATTTTTTAATGTATCTGGTTTTAGAATCCTAAAATAATGACTACCAGTACAATAAGGCAGTCATATAGATTATACATTGTAATCCGTCCAAGCCATTCAGTTTTCTTCTATGCATATTTGCAAGAGATTTTTACCCCAATTCTAGCTAGGTATTTACCGGTACTCAAAAAACATGATGTTCAAGCACCCAAAGCAGTATTAAAATTTCTATGATATCCAATCTAGATATATTTATATATGTGCATTCAAGATCAGTATTGAGAATGTATAAATAGTCCAATTGTAGGTCATATTATGTTCCCAATGTATATAGTGAGTGCTGTCATATAGAATTATTTTAGCTTTTATATGCATTTAAATGAAATAAGAAAACAATGCATTTATTGATCTATGAAAGTCAGGATATGTTTTTTTTTGTTTTTTGTTTGTTACACATCTGTTATTTATTTTATGTACAGTTTCATATTTCATAGCTCAATTAGTCTTTGTATACATAAGCTATATTAACTATGTTGACTGGGTACATAGGCTATGTTTGTTATATTTACTGTGTACATAGGCTATGTTTGTTATATTTACTGTGTACATAGGCTATGTCGACTGTGTACATAGGCTATGTCGACTGTGTACATTGGCTACGTCGGCTGTGTACATAGGCTATGTTTGTTTTATTTACTGTGTACAGAGGCTATGTTGACTGTGTACATTGGCTATGTCGATTGTGTACATTGGCTATGTAGACTGTGTACATAGGCTATGTCGGCTGTGTACATAGGCTATGTAGACTGTGTACATTGGCTATGTCGACTGTGTACATTGGCTATGTCGACTGTGTACATAGGCTATGTCGACTGTGTACATAGGCTATGTTGACTGTGTACATTGGCTTTGTCGGCTGTGTACATAGGCTATGTTGGCTATGTATAAAGGCTATGTTGACTGTGTACATTGGCTATGTCGACTGTGTACATAGGTTATGTCGACTGTGTACATTGGCTATGTTGGCTGTGTACATAGGCTATGTTGGCTATGTATAAAGGCTATGTTGACTGTGTACATAGGCTATGTTTACTATTTCTCCGTCCACTTGTACCTTGTATAGAACTATGTTACATAAATTGTTGTCCCAATACATATGGGAGAAGAGTCTTCATCATTATGGATGACATTAATCATTTCTATTGACATAATTGTAACAACAGTAAAATATCAATTCTTGTCTGATTATCCTGAAGATATTTTTGCTTTGATCAAATTTCAGTCATGTACCAGTATTTGAATAGGTTAAATATTTCACTAAGTTAAATCGATCATGTTTTTTCAGTTGGTATGTATTAAAAGCTTTACCTCTTATGAATTCTTATACAAGGTCCAACACAGTGAACATGATGGTATTTCACTTTGCCAAAGTAGATGTACTTTCTGGTTTGTTTTCAGGGATGTTGTTTAGCCATGTTTAAATATTTGTTCTTTAGATAATTAATCAATATGTTATTAGTACCAGTACTTTAGATTTACATTTATTTGTACAAGGTTTTTTTTTTACATTAGATTTTCATTTTTGTAAATTTTTAAGATAGATTTGGAAGAAATTCAATGAATTTGTTTAAAAACTCTTGGTTAAACAAGTTTCTAGTCTTAGAATTTATTGACTAAGAAGGCAGGCATCTTAGTTTAGGAGTAGAACTCAGTGCTTAGAGAAAGTGACTACTGTTAGGAAATTGGCAAATGCTAGGCTAGTTATTTTTTATTTAATAGTTTTATTTATTATGTCTTTAGTTAGATGATTCTTCTAGTTTAGCTTTTATTTTCGGTAGTTAGGAAGAATTGTTTAATTTGAAGACATGTCCTCAGATACAAGTACATATGTCTGTACTGATAAAGTACAGAGCAATAGGACCAGCGTAGTCCTCTTCCATGATCAGATATTGTGATAATCTTTGTGCAATATACATTTTTAGGTTAGGTTATTTTCTCATTGTTTTTGAGTGGATGCTCTGCTGACAGACATCAACACTTGATGTGATCTGTCGACCAGCAGCGCTCTTTATCCAACACAGATAATGGCCAGCACTTCTTACATCAGCAGGAGTAATTGTAGGGTTTTCTAGACATTTCATTCATCTGCCTTCATGTACCTGCAGGAATGTGGTACATTGGTTTTATACCGTTACTCTGTCCCAGATCAATTCCTGTGTCCAACAGGAAGCCATTATCAGATATTTCTTGTTACAATCTGTTATGTTTGTGTGATGAAGTTATAGTGAGCAAATCCATAATAAAGCCAGTAAAAATCAACCGAGTCTGTCTTCATTTCCTAGATTTTAAATAGGTACACAAGTTTGGGTGCATTAGGATGAAGTATGGAAGTGCCTGGTGCTTTTCTCAATACATAACACAAGGCAAATCAGGGGGAAAAATGCATATCATACCCAACGACAAATTCTTATTTTTCATGATGGCCTGTAGATATACTGGTATGCAAATTATTGCAATACATCTATTTTACAAGTTTGAAATACATAAGCTATCTAAAGACTACTCTTTTTGATTTATTATAAGCACTTGGAAATCGAAAAAAAAATGAGCATTGATCATGACATTAAAGACATTATGGTTTACGACCTGCTAGAAGAAAGCTTAGTAATTATTATGCCTCTGAACTAGGAACATGGCCAAAAATGCTATTTTTAAAGATCTGCTAATATGAATTATTGATCACGCACTGTAACACAACTGTTAATCTCAATAATCCAATAAGCTGGAAATCCAAAGAAGGGAATAATCCGGTACCAAGTACAACTTTGAGGTCAGGATGGAGACCTTGCCATGGATATCGGCAAACAACAAACAAATTACGGGTTATGTTGGAGGGTGAAGCGAGTGCTTACTTATATTCGTGTTCTGTATGTGGGCTGATCCCCTTAGACTCACACAAAAGTCTTAATTAACAGTCGTTTTTAGATCAAGCTTTGATTGGATTATTAGTAGCATGTCGCCCTGATCTTCAGCAAGCTATTTAGATATTAACATATGTTGTTTTAAAATTTATATTAAAAAGTTTCTTTTTTAAATTTCAGACCAGCTAATATTTATGTGTAAACTCGATCAAAGCTTTGAGGCTGCATTTTGTCTGAATAGGATGAGGAGTAGTGTTTTCTGATGGAATGATAGAAAATACAATAAAATTAGAAAAATTAATTAATGAAGTATTTGATAAAGGTTTTAGAAATAGGCTGTATTGAATTCTTCAAAGAAGGGAATTACGATTAAAAAAATTAATCAGGGCCCACTGTCACCACCATTTTGAAATAACTCAACTCTGTTTTCAACTCAAATTCCTAAAAGTGCACAAGTTTTAGATAAACCTCAGATTAAAGGTTGTAAATGAAGAAGAGGAGAGTTGGTGATGTTGGTCATGGGTATTGTCTCCAACTGTAACAGATTCTAACAGTATGCACCATTTCAAGATAATGATGTGGATGAAAGTACACTACATTCAAAATATAATCACCATTTAAAATTTACAAAAATATGACCAACAAATGCTGTTAGATTTAAAAACTGCAAAAAATAAAATTCCTAAAACTGTAGTTGCATGTAATTTTAATGCTCATCTCAAAAGTACATGTACGTCACAATATAGTTGTGTCCCATACCTTCTTAGATGCAATCATCATAAAAGTGATGTAGACAAATTTTCTTGCCCATTATACAATTACCAGGGGGTTTGTTTTGTCTGGCGACAGCAAATCAATAAAAAAAATCTTTTTATAACGATTGCTCTCTACTGGATACCTAGTACAGACCCAGTCCCATACCTAGCCAGACAGCCATCTTACAGTTATATAATATATATAATTATCTAAATCTTGTGCACAGTGAACATTGCTGTTTTTAATTTTGGGCCCTTCACAAGTGAAAGATCAAAATGCTACTGGGAAATGACTCGAAGAGATGAAAATAAAGTACATGTGTTGTTTCATTGTGATCCTCCATTAAGAAATTCCTAGTTTGCTTCGACATAGGCAAAAATACCAATAGGATATCCACAAAATTCTACAATACTTCATAACTGTTGGTTTGTATTGCAGTAAGAAAAGACATTGGAGAGCTATTAAGGAGATTGTTTTGAGGAATTGATGTTGAAGTAAAAACAAATCCCAATGCAATGCAGTAGACTTTTTTATTATCAACAAAATTTTTTAAAAAATTGACTAAAACAGACTGAATTGTTGGTGACAATGAAAATACACATAATACATAAACAATTTCACAACTGCATTTGCTATCACAGTACAGTAGAATTGAAGCCAAGTTATGACACCGAGAACTGAGGACGATACTACTCCGGCTGTGATAGAAGGGAAATGATGTCTTCTTTTATAGACAACCTGCTATTTGTCAAGTACTTGTGTTTATTAATGGGAGTAATCCATGTAAATGTTTCGTTTCTGTGATTCCTAATCTTTGTTTTTTTGTTTGTCTAAGGAACTGAATAGCACAATAAATGACTACGTAAGCAAATAAATATACAGTGTCCTGAGTGGCAGTAAATACTTTGATTTCTGTCAGAAGGCATCTGTTCAGTAGGAGTTTGATTTTTTTTTCTGTCTTATATTTCTGTTATTTGAGGCCAGTTCCAACACTCACTGTACAGCGAGAGATGGGCTGGCGACTACAAACTACACAGAAACAATGAGAGTCGGACGTCCGTCAGTCGGAGGTTCTTGGCTGACTTTGATCTGGTTCATAAAGCAGCAGTGGACTTCATCATAAAGGTGTTCTACATCAAGTGCAAGTGTGGAGGCCTTTATAAAAAAGGGTAGCTGCTCATTGCAAAACAACGCACATACTTAAAGCCACATTCAGAGATCACCAAAAATAAAGGAAACGAAAACTGATCCCATCCTTCCAGAAACTAAACAGTATGTGTATCAAAGGAACTTAAAGATCACACCAAGACTTCCACCTCTAGTAATAAAACAGAAAAATGTCATTTTTCCTACAGCAATACTGAGTGGTTGCTATGACAACAGCAGAACTAGGCACATTGGTAGGGTGCATAGAAAATAAACGTCTTGGGATTCAGTGCACTAGAGTATTATTTCTTACCTCCCTGGTCACAAGTTCAGCAAAATACAACATCTACACGTCATGGACTTCATTAACAGATATGCATGAACCAACAAATGAGAATACAGGGATCATCTCAAAATTTGAGTAATTTTTACATGAACTATTTATAATGATTACTTCCCAATTTAAGTTTTTTTTTTCTTCTTCCCAATTTCAAACAAAAAATGTATTAACATTAAAGGAAATTAACATATACACACCTTTTCTTTTCTTTATGAATAAGGGAAAAGTGAGGAAATAACAAGAGTACTGACAGAGGCAGGGGAAGGTTGTGAAACGTGTGGGGGAGGGGGCTGACCATGACTTTGTGACATCAGTTTACAGACATCATACACTGAACAGATAAATATACTAAAGAGATGAAAGTAAAAAACCCAAAAAACGAGATTCCTAGGTACACCCTGACAATATACACATACAGGAATATCAGATTTCTGACAATTCAAAAAAAGGAAATGTTATTTTCTAGTGGACATTAAAAACAGCAACAGTTCTCAATAATGATAGACCACACTAAATATCTTCAAAATCAACTCGGATATAGATATAATATATATATATTAAGTATAAACCTAACAACAATGTTGATTAAACATGGACTGTAAAAATACAATTTTTCTGTGTTAAAATGTTGACCTTTAAGATCTGTTTTACACAGTTTTAAATATACATTAATTTTTATATGCCCTCACATATCCAATTGTTTCTCACTTTTTTTTAAAATCTAAATGAACAATTCCGATGAGGTGTCTTTGTTTTTTCACTGCACATGATCACTAAAATTGAATATAAAAATATTAACCTATATAAATTTTGTCAAAGTTAATCATCCAAATTGCACATTCGTAACTGATAGAGTCTGTTGCTGTGGGTTTCTATGAGATCGGCGGCAGCTATGTTGCTTGGGAGCAGGGCTAGAATAGTTGGCGTTTGAGAGTCCTCGTTCTGCCGTTCTATCAGAATGCCGAGCGATGTTAAATCCGACAGCGCCTCCTCCACAGCTTCCTGCGAGAGATCTGATGGTAATCCATGAACTTCTAAACACTCAACTGTGGAGAAAGGAGGAAAAATGGGAATCAATATAAGCAACTAACTGTATCGGGTATCTATTCAAAACAACAAAATATTGAAGAGTAAAATGTGACTTTAAGAAGATATGCAAGAATTATTTCCCTTTATACAAGTATATTTCAGAAACAAAAAGCACATGCGTTAAATAAAAAAGAAGAGTGAACAGCCATTACAGCCATTAAAAAAGAAATAATAATCAGTTTCAACAAAGCATGATAGAGAGGGTGCAGATCATTCAGCTGAGACATGAACAGCTTGAGCATGCTGAGGGGGCCGGGGCACCGTGTGTTAGTCGGAGGCTGGATGGAGTTAGTATTTACTTTGTCATTTCACACCTGAGGGACTCTCACATTCCACACTCTGTGAAGAACCCGACTCGGAGCCGTCCTTGCTGCCTGATTTTCTAAGTTTCTGAGGTTTACTACTTGGCTGATTTGACATTCTGAAATCCACCAAAGAATAAAGCTTTTTTTCACTCAAAATCAAGCACACTAAATATGGATGACCCACTAAAAATCATGCAACTCTAAAACTGAAACTAGCATAAATTTGCAAGTTTTGTTTCAAATGAGCAGAATGAACAAAAAGAGATACAAGTAGTTCAACATTTCAGTGTACTTGTTTACACAGCAATCTGGCCATACATCCAAGATAAAAAACCAAGCACTGCCAACAATCCAAACTAACCTGGGTTTCTGTTGGTGTAGTACAGGTTGCAATGGAATCTGTTGACGTATACTAGGCTGTCCTATCAACTGTAAGTCTGTAATGACAAAAACAATGCCCAACACAATGTTTAACATCTAATTCTCATTTAAATTTTACAAAAACATTGGTTTCTTCCAATCTAAGCAAGTTCATAAAATTTTTTTCAATAATCTGAGTACCTGCTTGAATTTGTGTAGGCGGTCTCATGATCTGGCCCAGCGGTCTGGGTCCTGCCACGAGAGGGGACCCAAGACTCCCGACCCCCCCAAGGACATACTCCTGCTTGTCCGAGTCTTTTTTTGGCAGTGAAGTTTCATACGCGCACCCTTTGGCACTGACCGTCACCGGTCCCCCCTGGGCGGCATTCTGACTCTGTGACATCACACCTGGAATCTGGGGCATCTGCATGTTCATCTGCAGCCCCCGGATGACGGGAATTGGTTGCGAGTGATTTCCTGCAGCCGTGGTCAAACCGGGCTGGTTCGGCATGTTTTGATACTGTACGATCTGAGGATTGGCCACTCGTGGTTGTCCTTGAAACTGAGGAATTGTGGGATATACATACTGGGATGATGTGGGGGTGGTGAGATTCCCTGGGAGAGGGATGACCCCACCCTGGGGAACAGTCTGTAGATGTCCATTAGCACTGGTGAGAGTCTGCTGACTAGGGGGAGAGGTTTGGTAATGTCCTTGGCTTGATCCAAATGTATAATTTGACATTCCTTGCTGTATATTTGGTGTACTAGGGTAAAACACTTGCTGGGGCTGGGGCTGCCCTGAGGAATATTGCACGGGGTAAGAGGAATAGGTCATGTTGTTTTCACTGTGGGCAACGGGATATGTAGTCTGTGAGTAATTTACAAAGGTGTCAATTGCCTGACTAGCCACAACGGGGTAAGAGTTGTACGATGTTCCATACTGGTTCCCATAGCCTTGAGTAGAACACGGGGGGTAGGTCTGACCGGGCATGTCGCCCGACATCTGATGCTGACACTGGTTTTGGTAGTTAACTGGGTACACATATCTCACTGTAGGCTGACCATTCATGTTCTGAAGACCCTGATAAAATGGAGGCTGGAAATATGAACCACGGTTCAAACCAAATGTCTTCAGCATTTTGAACTGCTTGCACAGATACTCAGAAGACTTAAAACATACAAGAATCGAAAATCTAGTTCTGTTATGTAAAAACAATGATGCTATAGCTTGTTAGTTGAACACATTTTTTGTTATAATTTGTGTAGACATCATACTGATATTTTTTTGGTGATAATCATAAAATTTCAACTAAGAGTTACATCTGAAACAGTTGATAAATGTATACTGTAGATTCCTAAATATACGCGAGGAATTAATATCCGTGTAAAATCGCAAGAAGCAACCCTCGCTGATTTTAAAATCTCGCTTTCATTTTTCAGACAATTTTGAACTATACGAAATTATGACCAAAACAAATGGCTCTCACAATTTTTTATTCTCGTGATTTGATACAAAACAGTGGAAGCGGGGAAATAAGTTCTCCCGTAAAAAATAAGGAATCTACAGTACTTGAACAAGGAGCTAACCTTGGAGCATGCGTGTATTAATATTGATTGTTTACCTGAGCCATAGTGAAGGACTGCTGAGGCATGTTGACAGAGGGCACCTGACCCTGGGCCGCCATTATGTACTGGATGCTGGTCTGAGGCCCAGGGGGTTCCCCCACACTGTCCAGTGATGACTGATGACTCAGATTCATTGCTGACAGGTGCTTGCACAGCTCTGTACCCCCTAGTCCATCTGGAACCTGCCAAACAAACATGAAAACTCTCTACAACACAGGTTGATTAACAACTCTATGGCTTGACAAACGGATGATGATTTATACATACATCCACTTATACCATTAATAAATGCTAACATTCAATAAGTGTGTGCTTTTATTGATCAACATATGACCAAAGATGGCCACACTCCCCTTAAGATTTGCTTCCACAGAACTATAAAATAACAGCACAGAAATAAAAAGGTTACCGAGTTATGGGTCCATCCCTCGGACGTCTGGTACATGGATGTAGGGGGCTGACCATTTGGCAAGGGGAGGTTAGGATTGTGTGTGTACACACTGCCATCGGGGTTAGAGTAAGGCTGTCCTACAAGCAACAGAGACAAGACGTTATTGCTACATCACAGGAATATCATTAGCAAATTGAACAAAAATCCTATTAAAGATCCAACAAAGTAATTATCTCTTTATCTTTCTATCCTGTTTTGTAATACCTGTTTGAGGATTAATAATTATGGCACCTGGTGGTATATTTCGGTAATCAGATGCTACCCATAAAGCTTGATTCTGTCCCTGGCCTGCTAGGAAACCTGAATTTAATAAGAGACAAACATCAGTATCCAGAGGAATATGTTAGTAAAATGATGAAAATACAGAGACAGTCTGCCTTATAATGTTCTTTTTCACAATACACCACCTACACATATACATGTTCCAATGCGTTTAAGGAATCATATGGAACTGAACTACAATCTGAAGTATGTACAGTGGTGTATAGGAGACAATATGGAGTACATGCCATGGTGTATAGCAGACTGTATGGAGTACATACCGTGGTGCATAGGGGACTGTATGGAGTACATACCGTGGTGTATAGGGGACTGTATGGAGTACATACCGTGGTGTATAGGGGACTGTATTGGGTACATACCGTGGTGTATAGGGGACTGTATTGGGTACATACCGTGGTGTATAGGGGACTGTATGGAGTACATACAATGGTGTATATGGGACTGTATGGAGTACATACCGTGGTGTATAGGGGACTGTATGGAGTACATACCGTGGTGTATAGGGGACTGTATTGGGTACATACCGTGGTGTATAGGGGACTGTATTGGGTACATACCGTGGTGTATAGGGGACTGTATTGGGTACATACCGTGGTGTATAGGGGACTGTATGGAGTACATACCGTGGTGTATAGGGGACTGTATGGAGTACATATCGTGGTGTATAGGGGACTGTATTGGGTACATACCGTGGTGTATAGGGAACTGTATTGGGTACATAACGTGGTGTATAGGGGACTGTATGGAGTACATACAATGGTATATATGGGACTGTATGGAGTACATACCGTGGTGTATAGGGGACTGCATGGAGTACATACCGTGGTGTATAGGGGACTGTATTGGGTACATACCATGGTGTATAGGGGACTGTATTGGGTACATACCGTGGTGTATAGGGGACTGTATGGAGTACATACCGTGGTGTATAGGGGACTGTATTGGGTACATACCGTGGTGTATAGGGGACTGTATGGAGTACATACCGTGGTGTATAGGGGACTGTATTGGGTACATACCGTGGTGTATAGGGGACTGTATGGAGTACATACAATGGTGTATAGGGGACTGTATGAAGTACATACCGTGGTGTATAGGGGACTGTATTGGGCCGGTAGAACTACTACAAGACAGAGGAGAGCTGCCGGAGCGACTGCCGGGGGGTGTAGCAAAGTGACGCTGTAGACCTGGACTTGCTGTTCCAGAGTTCATCGAGTCTAAAAACAGAGAGAACATGAATCTAAAGACAGTGGTAATATTCAGATATTTCCATGTATAGGGTACATAAGTCTCTAGATGACTTTGGTTATTGGTCTTATTCTTACTGTGTTTTGGTACTTACCTGCTTTACATAGACTCTGGCTTTTGTTGGCCGTTTTGATATGTTGAGAGTGAGGTACCCCTCCAAAGCTGTTTGCCTTTGGAATCCCTTTAGATTTGGTGGAACAATCTGTCCCATAGCCACTGGAGTCTGTGGAACTCCAGGGGTGCCCTTCGGATCCCCTACTAATGCTGGAGGGCCTAATCGGCTTTTTTCTGTAAGAATTATTAGCATTAATTAATACATCTCATCAAAGTCCAAAAATTCATTGAACTTTACCTTTGCACATTGCAGTTTCATGTTCACTTTTCAACTTTCACACATGTATGAACATAATACTTCACAACAAAGTCTATTGTATAGCTATCATAAGTTTGCTTTTTAAAAAAATTCCATGAATATAAAAATCTATATTCACCCCACATACATATTTGGAATTCCGTTTTTCATTTCATCCTCAGTAAATGCCATCGGCTGAAAAAAAGAAGATAAAATCTATTTTTGTATTGAAATGAACCAGTTATTATGAACTCAGTCTTTAATTCACATAAATGTTATTGCTGAAGATATTTGTTTTTTATTGCCATTTCAACTTCCTTAAAATGAGATCTTAAGACACAGTCTTCTCTACAAAAGACAAGAAGAAAATGTCTTGTCGCTGCACTTCAATAAATCTTGTGCCTCTCTATATGAATGCTCATTAAGTCTCCTTACCTCCTGGCAGGGATCAGCATCACAACTATTGAAAATCTTGCTACGCACTTTCTCGTATCGCTTCCTTCTCTCCTCAAACGACCGAGCTTTTGTGTGAGCTAAAGAGGGTTTGTCTAGGTTTCTTGTGTATATCTACAATTTCAAGAATACTAGCATTTAATAATAAAGATAGCAATTAGTTGATATCAAATCCAAATGCAACAAAAGGCTGAAACAAAGATAATAATAAAATATATTCCTTTAACCCATTTGTAAACTAAGACTTCTACTACTGATAAAATATATTGTTGGAATGTCTTGTAAAGTAACATGGCTAATTTTTTTTCTTGAGCGACAAATTTCACTGAATTCACATTGACAAGCATTTGAACACATTACAGTTTTCTGAATAATATTTTTTCTGATTTGAAATCTGAAAACTTAATCCTCTTTGCCAAGAAAATGTGACAATCAAATAAATTTTTAGCTTTAAAAAACTGATGACAAGCTAAATGCCCAACAGTTTTCAGACATTATCTTGTGATTTGATAATTGAAAACTGAAGTCTTCACATAACCCTCACCCACAGCAAAATGTTGTGATAATTACAGACTGTACATACATTTACGTGAATAATTATTTAATCAACAAACTATGGTAACCAGGCAGACATGACGTACCACATTTCTATCAGGTGCTACAGAATTGATTCTCCAGGCACAAGTTTAAGCAGGAATAAACGTATGTTTAAGGTATCAAATGACTTGCAATAAACTTGGTGATACACTGTAATACATACATCTCTGTCGTCTAGGCTCTTGTTCTCTCGCTGAATAATGGACTTGACTTTAGGACCAGAATCTAGGTTATCAATATGTTCCTTAAAGCTGAAGTCAGGTCTGTTGACAAAAAAAATGTGAAAATCAATATCCATTACAATTCACACTTTAAATCATCAATATCAATTTTCTGTGAAAAGATATCTCGAATTTCAAGTTAATGGACTGATACAACACAATTAGTCTGGTCCTGGTAAACATATTTTTTGTGATATTAGATATCTATAGTAAAAAATCACTCTATGGAAATATCTGGAAGTTCACCAGGAAATGAAAGATGCGATGGAACTAAGTTGTTCTAGTCCTGTTTATATGAACATTGCCACTCATCAGTTATATTGGTAGTATTCTTACACAATTCAATCATCATTTCAGATATTTTTAGCTTCATCATCAATATCATCATGCCAAATGACATCTGAGTATCTGTCTGAATTCATAAAAAATACAACACTAATTCCCACTAATATTTGAGTGGCCAATTCTACTGACAATATTCTGATGGACCGACATGGCTATTTTGGTTGCAGACAGTGTCGAGGGGAGCTCTCGAGGTTGACAACAAGCTTCCTGTTGCCTGCGGACTTCTGACACACCTGGGATGTCGGCAGTTCCTCCATTGTGTTACACAATGACAGGACCCGCTGTTTTTTTGGTCTATGGCTGGACTTTTACCGTGATAATTACAGGACACAGAATCCTCCAGACAGAGACTACTCATCAATTATGCACCACACGTTTCTGCCATCTTAAATTCTCTCTCTCCATTATCACTTGTCAGTGTTTTAGCATGAACAGAAGCTCACTTATCTCTCTATATATCAAAGCAATAAAATATTTATATCTGCTTTATAACCTTACTTCTAAATATAGCAAATCAGATGATTATGGATAGGGCTCTTGAATAAGCGATCAGTTTTTACCACATATCTCATTCCGATTAGACAGTCAGGCAGCAAGAAACAAGCTGAAGAATGATCTGTATTGTACCAATGCTCTCACAAAAACTGTCATCCTGACATGAAAGGTGCCAATGGTTTCCTGCATTGGTCAAATTCCTGAACAATTCCTGCTGATCATACAAAATACCAGGGGTGTCTTGATATATGGCAAAACAATGTCTTTGTCTACTTTGTATAGGTTCTTGGGAAAAGGCCTTTATACATGGTGAGACAATGTGATGGGACACATTACTTTGTATCGACCAGGTTACAGGAAAGTTTTGCTACCATATTTACTTACATTTCATCACATTTGAACCAAGGTCAAATATTTGAATTTTCAGACTTTGTAACATGTCATCTTTCACATTATTTTGGTGTCAAGATATTTTAAAAAATTGATTTGAAAATCCTATTTGATATATTGAACTTTCTACTTTGACTGATTCTCACTTCAAACTGTGTGATCTTTCAGATCACTTTTATCTCTTTGGTGAACTTTTCTGCCAAAAACATTTGCAGTGCACCAGAATAACAAGATGTACAGTTCTCAACATGGTAATCCGAAGCCTGTATCCTGTACAATAAGATGTTCACTTACATTCTCTTATTGGAGGTTTGTTCACAATGACAAGATGTTCACTTATCTCTTATTGGAGGTTTGTTCACTATGACAAGATGTTCACTTGATATTCTCTTATTGGAGTTTTTGTTCACAATGTTAAGAAGATGTTCACTTACATTCTATTATTGGAGGTTTGTTCACAATGACAAGAAGATGTTCACTAACATTCTCTTATTGATGGTTTGTTCACAATGACGAGATGTTCACTTACATTCTCTTATTGGGTTTGTTTACAATGACAAGAAGATGTTCACTTATATTCTCTTATTGGAGGTTTGTTCACAATGACAAGAAGATGTTCACTTATATTCTCTTATTGGAGGTTTTGTTCTCAATGACAAGATGTTCACTTACATTTTCTTATTGAAAGTTTGTTCACGATGACAAGAATATGTTCACTTACAATCTATCATTGGAGGTTTGTTCACAATGACAAGATGTTCACTTACATTCTCTTATTGATGGTTTGTTCACAATGACAAAAATATGTTCACTAACAATCTATTATTGGAGGTTTGTTCACAATGACAAGATGTTCACTTACATTCTTTTATTGGAGGTTTTGTTCACAATGACACACTTCCCAGTCTGATCAACATTGTGGTCCAAGCCAAAGTAAGCAGCAATTCTATGAACTAGCATCCTGTCGTATGAAGACATCTGTGGAAACTTCAGATAGTGATGTCTGCAAGTGCAAGAGACATTTAAAACACTGCCAATTAATCAATCAATTAATCATTCAATCAATCAATCATTCATTCAATTTCTCTATCTATGAACTCATTATCTGGCCCTGCTTTATAATAAACAATCAATAAGCATTACATGGAAGTCGGACTACTTT
Source organism: Magallana nippona (assembly GCA_033439105.1). NCBI lineage: Eukaryota > Metazoa > Mollusca > Bivalvia > Ostreida > Ostreidae > Magallana > Magallana nippona. The sequence goes on along the minus strand of CM065926.1, from coordinate 2,356,158 downwards.
GTGATTTCAAAATGTAATGAGTTCAATGCAATCATAATCAGACTTACTTTGGTTCATTTATGAAATTGATAAGATCCGTTTCTAATTTCAGCAACATATTTCGATCTTTAGGAGATTTATTTATTGTTTTGTGGATGAAGTCCTCCAGATTGATGCCTGTTGAATCTTTGTAAGGAGAGGAATCAAAACTGGAGTCTGTAAATAATAAACAGTAACCATGGTTACTAATTTAATGCCATGAACCAGCAATATGTGGGTTCAATCACATTTTAACAAATTGCTTAATTGAGCAGAAATGAACTACTAACAATCAAGTATACTGTGGAATCATTTTTATTTGTGGGGGTCAATGTTCGTGGGTTGCCAAATTTACCTGGTTCGTGAGGACGTAATTTCATTGGTAGCAAGTTTGAATATTAAACAAATGCTTGTATATACGTTTATGGGGATGTAAATTCGTGGGCAAATAATGATGATTCCACAGTAAAGTCACAATTTTTCTGCAATTGATCCTTTTCATGACTAGTTCTAAATGTTAATGACATCTATAAACGCATTTTATCTCTCAACACCCACTTTTTGAAAGATAAAATGCTATGATACCAAATGCAATTTTAATTTGAAATTGAGAATACAGCTAAAATTAGACTTTCAAAAAAAAATTTTGTGACTAAGCGAAAGAGGGTTTCATTATAGTAAAGCGTGTTCTTCAGAGAACGTGCTAGTAATGTGATCCGTAGTCTGATTAACACTGAGCCTATATGTGTTTAGCTATCACTTGATTCCTGTGACGAATGGCTTACTACAGCACACGTTTCTAGATTATATTCCCACCAGGTGTGGGAATCACACCTACTCCACCTATTTCTCACCTTTTTCACCTGGACCTACCTCTGTAATTGAATTTCACAGAGCTGACCACCGGTGACTTGTCAGATATCAATTACAATCCAACAGTATCATAATACTGCACTAAAAGTACCATAAGTCACAGAATGGATGACAAATAGTAAATACAAGCCATTAAATGTACAGGTTTAGGTCTGAAGACCTTCACATTTCCGGTGTTTTCTGGTGTTGACTATTCCTGTACATATAATGAAGACCACATTATAGAATCTCTTACTTTAGTTAACTCTCCATGATTATTAACCAATGTGTGGTTAATGCAAACTTGAAATCTATTTGGTAAAAACTGTTTTTACACTATATTCCAAACCAGTCTACTGAAAGTTCAACGGAAAACTACCTCATACAATTAGATTGTAGTGAATAAGCAATGGATTCAATTCTGTTTTTGTGGATTAGTCTAGCATGGTTATGGTAAATAAAGTTTTTATGTGTTAAAATGGGTTTTGTAAAGCTTGATGATTCATTATGCCAATTGCAATATGTCAACAAACGGAAGGTGAATGAAACCTAACTATAAACATGTCAATACACTATATAACATAACACACTGATCAACCAAATACATTTACAAAGAGACAGGTAGAAATCTAAAAACAACAAAGCTATAGACAGTTCCCAAGATCCCAAGAAAGATGGCACCATCTTGCCTTCTCCGCTAAACATCAAACACCCCCCTCCCCCAACCCCCACCCCAGCTCTTCCCCCGGCAGTGGTTGGATTGCTGGTGGTGTTAACTTACCACGGGACAGACAGGAAGACCCCGCCTCTGAGCCCTGGGAACCACATTTATGAAGCCTCTCTCTGGATGAGGACTAAAACAAAGACAGAATACCATTAGTACAAATGCTGACTGAATATCAGTACAAACGAACACTGAAGTACAAATGAGGACAGAACTTTGTTCGTATCACTCAAATAAAGCCAGTGTTTTTTTGCTTCAATTGAAGTTATTTTGTGCATATTTAGTCCTAAAATATCTATAGTATAATATACTCTATATCTCACAGGAAACCATTCCTAAAGTATCAGAAGCATTTATAATTGGTAATCTTGAATAAATATTAAGATAGATTTCTTGTTTGATATTTATCAATGTCATGGTAATATGCAAATAGAAACATTAGATTCTATGTTCAGCATTCTGACTCCAACTTGACAACTTTTGTTCCTTTTCCTTCTATTGGAAAGTTTTGTTTACTGACGTCAGAAATTCTAGTACTAGTTATTTTATACTTCTCTGCATCAAGATTGTTGACCTGTTTATCGATGATTTTGTAAGAATTTTAAAAAGAAAAATCCAAACACTAGCCGAAAACGAGACTGATATTGTTTTTAAAGGAGACTGGAAAATTTTATAATCAATAGCTCAATACCGTTGTGCATGGAAGAAAAAAACAAAAGAAAAAACCTGTCAAAACAGAAAACAAAGGCCAATTTTTCCAATATTTTTTTAGAGATTTCAGACCAAATGATGTCTTAATTTTCATCAGGATAGCATTAAAATGTCAAATCAAATGCATCTCATAAACACAGCATATTGCCTACAGCTATCACTGCACTTTGATGCACATTACATTATCTTTATAATAATTGACCTAATTATGATCAAACATGCCATCAATTTTTTCAGTGAGTCATTATGAAGCAATAACCAGATAAAAACAGGTGTGGCACACTTCTTACCTGGGAATGAGTGGAGGGGGTCAGACCATTGGAGCTGGACTCCGGGGTCAACATGTGAGGGTCAGGGGACGGTGACTCCTCAAATGCTTTCCCAGATCTCTTCAGCTGCTTCATTTTCTGTGTTCCATTCTGCAAACGCACCATGGCAAACAAATATAATCTTTAATTGGAGTTTTCTAATTTAAAGCATTCTCAGAATGCAGTGCATGTCTCTTGATATTGTTTCCATCATCAATATTTCTATTGTAATGACTTCCCTAATGAAGTATTTAGTATGATTGTCAAGTGTTTTCAAGAGGAAGCATTATTTATAACTATTCACTTACACTTAAAACATAAGCTTCATTTCAGACATAATGCTGAAAGTATGTTAACATTCACATCAGTAAGAAATTACCTGACTGGCTGACAAATTCGGCTCCTCTAAAATGCAACCATCTGATTGGATGATTTCAGAGGAATTTTCTCCTTGACTTTGGGCGTCTTTGTCTGTAAATTATGATCCAATAAAAATGAGAATTTCACAACATGCCATAAAAACGCAAAACTGATTGCATTGATATTTAGATGAAAAAATATATAGAAACATAAACAAAGTGTAATATTTTCCAAATAGCCTTTGTTAAGCATTAATGGGCCGAAATAAAGAATAAATCTTCCTGAGAAGCAATTATCTGTTATGCAGCGCTGATACCAGCCCTGGAAGATCACATCATAATGAAGACTTTTATGATGTTGAGGAAAGACTGGGACCTGGTTACAACCTTTAAGTGAAGCACTGATATATCATGGCCAGGCAACTGTCACAAGATCGTGTTCAGGAAATAGAATTGCCTCTAATACCAAGAAGGGTAAATTAAAAAAAATTTCCAATATTTTTCTTTAATATATACATGTGTACTGTTACTGCCATTTCAACTCATGCTTCATATCGTTCCATATCATTTCAAACATCACATGAAGTAAGAAGACTATAATTTTCATATTTTTGACACACAGGGAAAGGTTTTTTTTTAAAGGTGGCTCACCACACCTTTAAATAGTATCTCAAATTGGCAGAAATGTTCTTGATTATAAAAGATATCATGCATAAAAAGAATACTTTCTGAATAGGCAAAAAGAATTAAAAGTTATGATTTTCAAAACTTTTAGTATAAACATACAGATTTGAACTCATGATCTGGGGTTTACAAGCCTGATACTTTAACCACTGAGCTATAATGATATTCAAGCAAATTAATTGATGCAACCAATTTAACAAAACATAAAAATTGCAATTTTGTGACCTTGTGTCTTAAAAAGTGTAAGTCTTGATTTATTGAGCTATCTCAACTGTTTTAAACTGAATAATACCAATAAAAATCTATTTACCATGAAGAAATATAAAAAATATCATAACAGGTGCTCTAACAATACCAAACAAGTAATATAAGAACCATCCTCATTCCATATGGCTGGGGTTTTTTTGTGGGTGAATATTTTGTGTTCAGATTTCAAAGCAACTATATTTTTTGAAAATTTTAAATTGATAAATGAAACCAAAATTTAAAAAAAATTTAAAATTGCATTTTCTGCTCATAGGATGAAAGCTCAAAATATTGGAAAAAATAGCACCCCCTAAAAAACCAGTTATAGGGTGTCTGCCGTTAAGACTGACCCCCAGCTGTGATGGTGGCATCCGATTGGTCAGATCCCGGACTTGTATCCTGCTCGTCTTCCTCTATCTCGGACTGCTTACACAGGACGGCCGACTTGATGCCACTGCCGCGCGAATCCTGGGACTGTAATGTCTCAGTGGCCATCGTCATAGGGGGGGCCTGAAAGTACAACATGAGTATTACTCAACAAACTCGGTGTTAATGAGTTAACATATTTATTACATATAGGGAGAGTCTGCAAGCGACACTATGAGCTTTACTCAATGGTACTCAGTTACTGAGTCCGTATAAAAACACATAGGAAAACCATGAGAATTACTCAACAAACTCGGTATAATCAAGCCCATATAAACACACATAGGGAGAGCCTGCAAGCAACACCATGAGCTTTACTCAATGGTACCAGGGCTTAATTGACCCTTTTTGGTAGACGGTCCTGTGCCCTTTCAATTGGGAATTTGCTCTTTTGGGAAAAATAGTTTAACAAATATGGCTTAATGAAAGTTAGCCAAAAAAAAAAATTCTATACAGTTTTCTTGGTTTTCATTTGCATATTACATGTGTAATCATTAAATAATGTTTTCATCAAAATAAACCACACTTAACAGAACACCCAGATACCTCAACTGACATGTATAATGATGCCTCACTCAGTATAGCTACAAAATCGGCATCCTATCTTTTATAACACAATACGACACAGTTATTTTGGAAATGGGTCCTTTTACAAGACCCGCATGCAAGGGATATAATGCCCTTGGTACTCACTGTTATCGAGTCCGTATATATATACACATAGGAAAACCATGAGAATTACTCAACAAACACGGTGTAATCAAGCCCACATATATACACATAGGGAGAGCCTGCAAGCAACACCATGAGTATTACTCAACAAACTCAGTGCACTCTTAGAGTCCACACATATTCACAAAGTATGAGACTTTTTTTCACAGATAATCCTACCTAGCTCTGTGGATACTTCTTTCCCTGCCTTCATATCACTAATAGAAATGAAGCTCTATACAAATAAACCTTCATTTCATGTCTTGAAATAGGCATCCCATTACATACAGACTCCAAAAGCTTGCTTTATCTCTCTCTGATTTATCAGATCTTCCTGATATTGTGTTCATTCAATGTTAGCGGAGTGAAACTTTTACAATTACACCCACGCAACTGTGTCAAACCACCAAAGACTGGAGGAAATTGGCCGACCACAAATCAGTTAGAGAGAGAAGGAAGTCCCCGGCCGAGAGTCACTTGGCATTATAGCTATCTCTCCCAATCATTCCTAATTATACACTAGAGCTCTGATCACAATATCCATAAATTCCATCTATCAATACTCTCTCAACAGTCCAACTTTTTTCTCATTAGTGTGTGCACGTTGGAACGGACGTTTTTGTTTTAAATTTACATTTTCACTTTCCTATTTCAGATCTGTAGTTTAAAAGGTAAATTATGAATATTGCTTTGACCCAACATTCTAAGGCAGCTAATTATTGGTAATTACTTCTTTTTTTTTAAGGAAACTAGTTGTATTTAGCATCAAAGTTGGTATGTATTTACAAAAAGGGGCATTTTAAAAAAAAAAAATGAAACTCAATTTATTAATTTGAAAAAAAATATTTTTGAAGAAACGATTAAATCATTAATCAAATATCTACCAATCTTGATTAGCCTTATTTTGATACCATTCAGGAAATTTTGTTCATAATAGAAAATTTAATAATTTGTGATATTTTCATTAATTAACATACCTGTATTCTCCTTTGTTATACAGTAATTACGAAAGCCATGGCCCTTATTTTTGAGCAATAGTAAATACCCACTTGGGTCACTATAAGAGCAGAGAATATTAAAAGAAATTCCTGAATTCAACTATTTAATAATTAAGAAATTAATTTTTTTTTCTTATTTACTTCATAAAATTAAAAAACTGGGCTAATATTTTCCGTTGTTTAGAAAGTCTTATTCAAGATATTCACAATGAAATAAGGAAAAATCCATTAAATTCAAATGCTGTCAAACAATAATAAGTACTGCAGGAGACTCAAAATGAGTATTACATTATTGAATACACCCAATACATGCACAAGATCTTTGACAGTTCACCTGCTTAATTTCAACATCCAGAGAAACAAATGAAACGAGTGGTCACACACTGCTTATATTTTGTTATCACAAGCTATTTCTTTTATTAGTCTTAATAAATATTTAGTTTACATTTATGGGGGCTGGATGATCAAACCATTTTTAGATCTCTGTTAGAACAAGAGCTCTGTATAAGAATATAGGAAAATACTCAAATTTAAAAGCTAATATATGGCATTCGTCTTCACTAAATAATTGTTTATTGCTAAACAAATTGTAACCAAAAACTAGATATAGCTTATTTGTTGACCACCCAGCCTCCCTAATATTTGATACACGTTTTAACTCAAAATTCCTGTATTTCAAACAACACTGTGATTCTTTGTCAAGATAAACTGTTGTACACAAAATTTACAAAAAGTGAGCTACCAAAGATATGACATATATTTTTTCCCCAATATTTTAAATTCCTGAAAGTAAATCTCTCTTGGATGACCGTAAATAAAGCAACATCTCGTTTAGCATCAAAACACTCTCTTCTGGACCATTGGTTTTGCATGCATGGAAATGGAGCCCCTGAAACTCTACATCCTGAGAGGTTGCCATGGCGTTACAAACAACTACAGGAGCTGAGGAGCCACAGGCTGTCAGCGAGCGCAGTTCAATTTCTGTTTCAAGTGTCATATTAAATTAGAGCCAAAAAAAATCACAGCTGAAAAAGTAGGACATCTCTTCACAAACTCGCCTCTTAATAAATATTCCAAAATTACACAGAGCTGTATTAAATTGTCCAACCAATGATGTTCTTTTATTCCGCTAGGAACATTAGGTTGCAATGTTTGAAACTTCCTCATTCACCACAAAAATAAGTTTTCATGAAATTGCATTTGAAATCTCCCATCACTATGGGTGCATTGCTTTTTTTCATGCTTAGTAGTCCCCATGTGAATCAAAAATAATTATAAATGGTTAATGGTTTGTAAGCCATCATAATTAAGTGCCTCGCAAAGACAATTCAAAGACCAAGCACAAGGTCATCATGTTTAAATGCCTCATCAATCTTTTATTTATCATTTTTTATTTATAGAATTTTTTGTCTAACTGACATGGTTACAGACCCTTACTTTCAATTTTTCATCACTTGAGATGTTCATTCGCAAATATCGTTATCTGAATGTTAAAATACCTAACAACTACGAGGGCTTCTCTTTTAAAATTCATTTGTACAAATCTGTTTTAAACAATATACATGTATCTACAAAATGAAGAACCAGTAGCTACCTCAAAGAGTAAGAGAAGACAAAAACTAAGAGGATGCCTGATAATATCCAGGCTATGTTTAATAATTCATCCAGTTCTTCACCAATTAGAGCAGGTAGTTTTCACACAACAACAAACTCTTGTGAAGACATTGATCAGTCTCACTTTTGAATCGAAAAACCAGATCAAATTTCATGATCTCCATCTCCAACGATTAAGTCACAGCATAAAAGAACTCATCCACATAAATCCCACATCTTCCCTGGTCACAAGCTGGTAAGTTGATGAAGCAATCACACCTTTTGTTTTTAACACCAACTAGATGTAGGTAGAGAGGGTGTGGCATACAGGAGAAACAACACTGACCCCCATAATATGTGTATCAAAGAGTATTCGTCAAAATATGGCTGTGCAGGCCAGAAAAACATATTGTGGTTCAGAGGGATTAGTTAGAAATGAGGGTGGATGTGTTGATGATTGAGATAAAAATAGAACAATAAACATCATATTCCCCTACTTTTAAGATTTTGGTGTGATTTTTCAAAAAGTAGGTATTGTCAAATTACGAGCATATGGCTCATGTATGATTGTGTGGATGTATTCTTGCCCTACTAAGAACTAGGTACAGTTTCACTCATATTTTGCCCTGTTTTAGAGTGATTTTTAAAAATATCACAAAAAATTTAAATGTAACATTTATTTACACAAGAATACCCATAAACTGAGAATCTATAAATAGTTACATGATTAGACTTTCACAAGGGTAATTGTGAGTTCACAAACAGTGCATTTTCCCGTAATTTTCATCAAACTGAGCAGAAGACACCAATTTTCCAGTTGTTTTTTTGAATAGAAAACTATGTCCACAGCCGTCGCCCAGGATGAAACTCACATTATAACTTTATCATGTGATAACACATAAAATATATCAATTTTGTTGTGGGCGACGGCTGTGGACACATTTTCCTCTTCAAAACTATGAGAAAATGTGCCATTTTTTACCATTTTTGACTAAATCTTAGAAATGTGCCAAAATGTTGAAGTCATA